>JARHVA010001106.1:0-507500 GCA_037957365.1 Torreya grandis | reverse complement strand
CATGAGTATTATTTTTTGTTTATATATATATATAGCATGCCTACAGGGAACCTCCCCTTGATGAGAGGAGAGATCAGTGTCTTTCTGATGTGGTAAAATTGCACATTTGTATGACTTATCTTCCTACTTTGGCTAATCAAACCTATTTTGTTTATCAGTATGCTAATTGACAAAATATTCAACCAATACTTTTTGGTGACTCCACTGGGGAAAGAGCACACAGTTTGAAGTCTCAAACTTTAGGCTGAAACAAAGTCTGCTCTTTTCCAATTTTTGTCATACAATCTGGCAACTTCATGATATACCAGAGGCCAAAAATCCCAAAGTGTTATAGACCCTACTTTTGAGTTAGTGCAACAGAATAATTTTGAGTTATTTCCTCCACAATCTCAACTTAGATGAACTACTGGTCGAGCCTTGCCTGCTCACACTCCACCTAGATTAGTGATCCCACTTTTGCATAATCAAATCATGGCTCAAGGACCCTAGGGTAATTATTTTGGTCCTCTAAATTTGACTCCACCTCTGCATGAACATCCACATAGTTCAAGGAAGAACTTCCCTAAATTCTTTAGTGATGGGAAGGTTCATCATGATGAACACATTGCAACTTTTAGCATAGCCTGCGGGGTAATAGGGGTGGAATTTGAAGATATAGCAATTAGGCTATTCATGGAGACATTACAAGGTGTTGCTGCTAACTAGTTCTATCACTTATAGGCTAGGTCAGTGACTGATTGGGACACTTTGAAAGACAAATTTGAAGCTAGGTTCAAGCCTGTAGAAGATGCACATGCCTTGCTGGCCCAGATCACTCAGATGAAGAAAGAGCCTCATGAGCCTATGAGGGATTTTATTGCCAAGTTCAACAAGCTGAGGCACTTGATTCCCCTAGCCACCCAACCAACACCTCAAAAACTCAAATGCTTCTTCATCAACTCACAACTACTTAAAGTGAGTTTTTTGTTAAGACAGGCCAGACACGTAGACTTTGTTGTTGCTCAGGACTTGGCTATTGAGGTAGAAGATGATCTTATCTTGGCTGGAAAGATAAGAAAAGACCCTAATAAAGGAAAATCCTCTTCATCTTTTGAGTACTCCCCTACAGTCACTACTAATCTAATGGTACAAAATTTATCAAATGAAATGCTAGCTCTAAGAAAGCAAGTGGCACAAGGGATGTCATCTTCTCTTGCATACAGAGATATGCCCAGGAGAAATTTCCAAAATTAGGCATACCAAGGTAATGCTACCAGGAATTAGGGATAGCAAAATCACCTTCCTCCTCCACAGAGTAATATCACTCTTGAAGCACCTCCAAACAACTCAGTAGTTGGATATCTTAAAGCTAAAACAAATTCTTCATTCCAATCCAAGTTAAATCTTGAAGATGATGATAATCTCTTCATTGAGGAAGAAGAATTAGCTGGTGACTCCCATAGTGGTTTCCTGAACTATCAAGATGAACCTAGAAGTGAAGGCCATGCAACTGAGGGGTCATATGCTATATTCACCTGGTCTAAAAATCAATCAGCTCAACAAGTTGATAAAGAGAAAGTAGAGGAGCGACCTCAATCAACAGTTCCAATTGCTAAGCAGGGATCCACTCTTCCTTTCCAGCCAAAGGACTTGGTGGTTTCAAGAAAGGTAAATACCCTAAATGTTCCTACACCTTCTACTTCAATTTCACAGTCCAATCCTCCACCTTAAAAAAATCAAAAAGATGAACTCCCATCCTCTGCTCCTAGCTCATTCCATGCATTTGATATCATTGACCATGTAAAGAGAACCAAAATTCAAATGTCTGAATTTGAATTTTTGTAGTCCCATCCTAAGCAGTTAGATAGATTAGTTCAATGTGTTAAAAATCAAAACATGCCTATTAAATGAATGAACCACAAGGTGACACATGATGCTGCTAGAAATGCACCCACCAGGAACAACTTTGTCACCACTCCCCCTGCTACTCCTAGTAGGACTGAACCTTTTTATGTCACATTACTGATAAATGGATATAAGTTGAATAATTGCATCATTGATTTTGGAGCTTCAAACAATGTCATGCTTGCTAAAGTGGCTGAATCCCTTGGTCTCACACTGACCAAGACATTTGGGAGATGCTTCTCCATGGAGAATAAGTACCATTGTTGGGACAAATCAAAGATGCCCAATTTGCATTTACAGCCGTCCCAGCGAAGAGAATTAAGATGACTATCTTGGTGGCTGATGTCCCAACATCTTATTGCATTTTGCTTAGACAAAAATTTTGCAATGACGTGGGAGGTGAATTAAGCATGGATCTATCTGAGGTAAGGATCCCCATCTAAGGTGTTATGAAGAGATTACTCCCTGAAAAGGAAGCAAAATTTGTGGTTACTCAGACATCAGCCCCTAAAGTTCAAATTCTTTTTGAATCTATATGTATGGGTAATTATTTTCTATCTATAGATGAAGTGCATGAAACACTTGAAAGTATCAACTCAAAAATCAGTTTAATAAGAATAGTAGAAAAACTGGTAGGCTACAGTACAAACCAAGAAAGATTCTCCTTTTCTAATGAATAAAACTCAGTATCAGATGAAATATGGACTTTGAAATTTGATGACAGCTATTCTTCTACCAGTTCAGGGGCTGGGATTGTTTTGATATCTCCTCAAGGAGATATGTTCCCATCATCTTACAAATTACAGTTCAATAATACTAACAATACAACTAAATATGAATCTTTGTTGCTGGGCATGAAGGCTGCTCAAGAAAAAGGCATTAAAATTCATCATGCCAAAGGGGATGCTGAATTAATAGTTTGCTAAGTGAGAAATTTATACCAAACTAAGAATGAAAGATTACACCACTATCGTAACTTGGTTTGAGACCAAATTGAAAGTTTTGATGCTTTTAACAATTCTACCATACCTAGAGAGTCTAATGATAGAGCTGATGCACTTGTTGTTTCAAAAACTCTTTTCGTTCCTCATTTAGATTTCAAAGAAGATAGGTATAACATTAGAGCTAGTTTATAGGCCAAGTGTTCTTGATAATGTTGATCATTGGCAAGTGTTCAATGATGATCATCAAATCATTTCTTTCTTGGAATGAAAAGACAATTTTGAATAGCTATATTTTGAAGGCAGTGAATCTCATAAGTCTGAATCTATTTCTAAATCTTGTTTAAATATAAATGAAGAATTATTACAGCTAAAAGGAAAAAAAATTCCCAAAGGCCTGGTTTCTCTTGAAAAGTTGTTTGACAAACATGATAGATTCATTAAACAATAGCAAATAGACTCGAGTTTCTCTCAAGGATTTGATCAAGTGAATCTGTTTACTGAAGAAAATCCCAAGATGATCAATATTGGTAAGTGTTGCACCCCTGAAGAAAGATTCAAGTTCACTTATTTACTCTGACAATACATGGATGTCTTAGCATATTCTTATGAAGACTTGAAGTCTCTCAGACTAGATGAAATCAGCCATAACATTCCTCTCAAGGCTGACTCAATGCCATACAAGTAAAAATTGAGACAGTATAATCTTAAAATGTCAGGTACTATTTTGTCTGAGATACAAAAGATGTTAAACGCTAGAATCATCTTCCCAATCCATCATTCTACATAGATTGCACACATAGTGCCTGTAAGGAAGAAGAATGGCAAAATTCACATTTGTGTAGATTTTAGAAATCTGAATCAGGCACCTATAAAGGATAATTATCCTTTGCTAATTATGGATCAAGTGCTTTAAACAATGACAGGTGCAGAGATGTTATCAATGCTGGATGGTTTCTTAGGTTATAATCAAGTTGAAGTTGGTAAAGCAAACCAATACAAGATTACATTCACTATGCCTTGGGGTGCATTTGCATATAAGAGAATGCCTTTTGGTCTAATAAATGTTGGTGATACTTTTTAGAGAGCTATGAATCTAGCTTTCAAAGATGAGATTGGTAAATTCATAGTGGTATACATTGATGATTTGATAGTCTTTTCAAAGCATCGATCTGATCATGTATGCCACCTACAACAAGTGCTAGAGCGCTGCTACTAGAATGGTATTTCCTTAAATCCTAAAAAGTATGTTTTTGGAGTAACAGAGGGGAAACTCCATAGACACATTGTGTCCAAAGAAGGCATAAAAATTGACTCAGATAGAGTCAAGTCTATTCAATAGCTTAATCTACCTACAAATAAGAATGTTGTTCATTCTTTCTTTGAAAAGGTGAATTTTTTACAGAGATTCATCCCTGAATTTGATAAGAAGACTAGACATATTATGAACATGATGAAAGGAAAGACTGTCTTTAGCTAGACTAAAGAAGGTAAATCAGCATTTTAAGATATCAAGACTACCATTGCTCATGCCCCTAACTTGGTTTGTCTAGATTACCACAAAGATTTCATCATTTACAGCTATGCATCTGAGTATACTCTTTCAGTGATTCTTGTTCAATAGGACAAAGAAAGTATGGAATCCCCCATCTCTTTCATGATTTTCCCTCTCAAAATTCATGAAATGAAGTATTCAAATATAGAGAAGCACGCCTATGCATTGGTAAAAGTAGTCAAACATTTCTGCTTCTATATTCTGAATTCACATACTATTGGGTTAGTTCCTAACACTATAGTCAAGTCTATATTAACTCAACAGGAGTTTAGCACAAAGAGAGGTAATTGGATTGCAAAGATCCAAGAATTTGATCTAGATATTAAGCTGACAAAGCTGGTCAGAGGTAAAGGCCTATGCCAATTGATGGCTGACAATAAGCCAGAAGATACACAACATGAAGAAGCTAAAGTGGAAAATACTCTAACAATCCTTTTTGTCTCCACTACCAATGAATTGTACTTAGGTATTGCCTATTTTCTGACTTATGTGAATGTCCTACTCATTTATCTTACAAAGAAAGGAGGAATATTAGGTTGAAATCTGCCAATTTTGTCTTTTGGGATAACAGCCTGTACAAGAGATGCATAGATGGAGTATTCCTTCACTATGTAGACAAGGAGTAGCAAACCCAGCTTTTGAAATCTTTCCACAATCTAGCCTGTGGAGGACATTTTTCAACTTTTGTGACTGCTTACAAGATTTTGAGAGCTAGGTATTACTGGCCAACTCTTTTCCAAGATGCACATAAGTGGGTGAGGAAATGTGAACTCTGTCAGCAATTTGTTGGAAGACCCAAGTTGGTTGCCCTGCCTCTCAAGCCAATAATCATAGAGGAACCTTTCCAGCAATGGGGACTTGACTTTATTGGGAAAATAAACCCATCGTCAAGTGCTAGACATGATTATGCCCTTACAACAACTAATTATTTCACCAAGTGGGTAGAAACAATCCTAACTAAGCATGCTTCTTTAGAAGTTGTATGCAACTTCCTCAAAGAAAATATCATTTCCAAGTTTGGAGTTCCTCTTAAAATTGTTACTGATAATGTAAATTGTTTCACCTCTCAAGAGATTACGCAATTCTATTTTCATTATGGAATTACACTCTCACATTCTTCTGATTATTTTCCACAAGGGAATGGACAAGCTGAGTCCAACAATAAGAATTTGGTAACTATTATCAAAAAGATAGAAGATGATAATCAAAGGACATGGCATAAAGCATTGGTTGATGCTCTATGGGCAGATAGGATCACACCAAAAAGGGCAATTGATATGTCTCCTTTTCAACTTGTTTACAGTATTAATGCTGAGATAATAATCACTTTAGAGTTACTAGCCTTGAAATTGGTGAAGGCCATTAAAGATTAGACATATGAGAATTCTCTTGACAAAAGAATCATGTGCCTGACTTAGCTAGAAGAATAGAGAACCATGGTGGTGGATAGAATTGTTACTCATTAAACTTTGGTAAAGAAACTCTTTGATCAGAAGGCTAGAAATCATGATTTCCAAATTGGGAATCAAGTCCTGCTATGGAACAAAAGGAGAGAAACAAAAGGGATGCATGGAAAGTTCAACTCCCTTTGGATAAGCCCATTTATATTTCATCAACAATTTGGTGAAAATAGCTTTCAATTGAAATACCAAGATGGCACACTCTTTTCTCTACCCCATAATGGGCAGCATCTGAAACACTTCAATTCTTGAAGTATCAGATCATTGCCTCTGTATATATGTATATTTGTATAGTTTTTAATTTTGTTTTGTTTCATTTGTTTCCTTTTTTTTAAAGCCTTTAATTTTTGGGTAGCATGACTCCATAACCCAATGGTACACATGAAGACACTGGAGATTCTGGATTCTACTCCTTTCAATTCTTTTTGCAATTGACAAAAGTTCCCCAACTAGAGCCATCTATTGTTCCTCAAAACTATCGGCTATTTTTGGGACAACATTTGAATTATTTTGGTCCTAGAGACCAAAATAATGTCTTTCCTTTCCAAATTTTGTCTTGGGAATTCAAATTGCTCATTTTTCAAGCTTTTCAAAAATCTACGAACTGCAAACATGATTATTTCTACAAGTTCAACGGGCTTCATGACTTTTGTAGGAATTTTCATCGGCAAGCATTAGCAATAGGTTCAACGATTAGTTCAACATCTTGGTTCAATGAAAAGGTTCAATATTTTGGTTCAAAGACATGGTTCAAAGGCAAGTTCAATGTTTAGTTCAATACTTAGTTCATCAGCTTGGTTCATTCAAATTCAACCATCGGCTTGAGCCATTTTTGGTTCAACTGATTGGTTCAATGTCTTGGTTCAACAAAATGGTTCATCGCCAAAGTTCAAAGGGGTGGTTTAATGCAAAAATGAAGCTTCTTAAAAGACAAGTGCCTTTGTAGAGGACACTTAATTGATAAAAGCACCCTTCAAAAGGGTCATTTTCAAGGAAGCCCAAAAGGCCATTTAAGGACTGCCTGAGGATATATATCCTTACGGGAGGCTATTCCAACTCAAATGAGTCATTTCTCAAGGCCCAAAAAGGCAAGCCCAATATGGAAAAGTGCCAAACAAAAAAGCTAAAAGAAGACAAAAGAATGATGCACTTGAAAATGTCAAATTCAACACAGTGAATTAGCCGTTGATCTTTTAAACATACATACCAGAATACATTCACAGATCTCAATGCCAAGACTAGAAAAAAGTGAAGAAGGAATAGAATAGTAAATTAAATTCAAGACCTGATTCAATTAGCTAGATAAGGAGGAATGACAAAGATAAGATCAAATCACCAAGTGGAACATTGAAAATTGTAAAACTTTCAATAAGCGTGACCTATTTCCTTGCATTGATAAAATCAAATGGGTAAAGCGCCCCTAAGTTCTAGCATGTCTTCTTAACAGATTCCATCACAAAATGATGTATTAATTTTTCCCAAGTCTTTTTTGAAGAGGTTTTATAAGGTACTTTCTTTGATTGTAATAAGGATCTCTTTTTGACAATTAGAATGAAACTTTGCCGAAATTGTAAGGCATTGTTGAGACTTTGAGCTCAGATTGCTGACCTTTTTTTGTTACTGGAATAAGAAAGCAATTGGTTTTTCAGACTTTGTGTTGTAATATCTTTGTTATTGAGGAAATCTTTCTTATGTCTTTTTCTTCTATATATCTTCTATTCCTTTAATTCAACAAGCAGAATTAGTGATAGCGGTTAAAAAAGGTGTCCTAAAGAGTTGACTGTGGAGATACTTTGTGCTCCCATAATCACCTTTAGTTTGTTTTCTTTTCATTTCTATATAAAGGACCTTGAGGTGACTTTATGCCATCATTGTCCTTCGTATCTTACTCTTGAGCAATCCAGGTGAAGACTTTAAGCTACATCTTGATTTGCCAGTTATTACATCCTTTGCTACATTTTGTTGTTACTGCCAGGAGTATTCTTGTGGTTTGCTGAATAGTACTTTTGAAAGGAGAGGAGTACTGTCTATCATTTCCCTTGAGTTTTTCCTTTGATCCATGTGCATCATCTCTAAAAGAAGAGAGATGGATGGTTTGTCCCACCCATGAGTATTATTTTCTATTTATATTATAGGTATGATATATATATATATATATATATATATATATATATATATATATATATATATATATCATACCTATAGGGAACCTCCCCTTGATGAGAGGAGATATCAGTGTCTTTTTGATGTGGTAAAACTACACATTTGGATGACTTGTCTTCCTACTTTAGCTGATTAGACCTATTTTGTTCATCAATACGCTAATCGACAAAATATTCAACCAACACCTCTTACACCAACTATACCACTCCAATAACTGACCATGCTCTTCATGCAAATTTTCATATCATCACTAAAGATCCATATAGTCATCTACAATCTTTATGCTCACCATGCCATAATCAAGTGGAGGCATTTTATGCCTATCTAACTCATCTCTAAGTTCATCCCTTTCTCTTGCTACCCTAACATATGTAGTTTTAGCTATATAATCTTTATCAAACAAGTGATCATAAATTCTAGTCATAACTGTCACTCTTTCTATCAAACCTTCCTCCATATCATCATCAGGAACATGTTGTGTAAGTTCATTAATTGTCAACTCAATCATGGTCTCCCAAAATTCATCATTTCCCCTAGCCACCCTAGTTGGTGCCTCATCTTGTGCACCTCTCATCCCACTTGTACACATATTAAGTAAAACACCGTATTAGATATATACTTTCAAATCCAAAATAAAGAAAAAAATAGGTATAATTCAAATAGAATCACTGATTACCTCCCATCATCTAGATCAGCTCAAGTTCATCATATGTATGAACATCCACTCTATCCATAGGATACAATAGAGCCCATTGCTTCCTAGCCCACCATGTAGTATATGCCTTAGTACATCCCACATCATCTACATCAAGAATATCTATAACTATATCTCATGCATCTAAAGGTAGCAATTCCAACTTAACCTCAATCAATTTACCATGATCCCTTACTCCCTTTGGTTCCCATGAACTCCTCAACCATACCCATGCTATAGGAGTAACATCCTATCAAACCCCAAACTACCTAGTCATGTGCTCATACTAAAATTGCTCATATACTCCAACCCAATGATCATGTAATCAATAACTAACCTATATATACCATAGTTACTTTCTATCCTTAGGCCATTTAAGGAATCCTCTATAGGGCCTCCATATGATATCATGGGCCACTAATCTATCTAGCATCCTTCTATAGTGATCTATCACAAGAGATTGGATAACCAACTCACTCATCCATCACTCACTGAATGGATAATAATATGCCCAAATCACCCTCAATAATCCAATAGGTCACACAAATTATATGTGCTCATATACCTATTAATGTAAAAAAGTATCCATGCCCACACCACTACTAAATGCCTCCTATGTAAATCTATATAAATCTATGTATAAGTGGCCAAGAATAGTCCTACCCCATGAGAACACAGTACCATACATCTCAATGATAAAAACCACCCTATGTATCCTATAAGAAATAGACACTCCACTACCATCCACTACAACAAAAGAAGCCAACAATATAGCGAACCACTTCCATAAGCACATAACACTCAACTACATAATCAATGATAATAACAAATCACTATCACTACCTTGGTGATGTATACCTGAGGTCACCTCATCAAAGTATATGAATGTATGATCAATGGAAACTATACCCACATCATCCTATAATGTCACCCATCACCCAATAATTGATAAATGCAAAATATGTTATACATCCTCTAGAGTAATAGTGATCTCTCTAGTAGGAAGCTAGAATGTGTAGGTATCAACATTCCACCTCTCACATAAGGCACTAAACGTGTACCTATCCCACTCACCATATCCAGGTCACATACATGACCCAACCCAACCCTATCCATAACAACATACTCATCAATAGATAATGGTAGTATCCTCAATTTCTCTATCACCTAAACTTTATGGAACTCTCACATCTGTACCTCACCTTACAAATACAAGAAAATATACTATTTATCAGACAACCATGCCAAGTAAATATCCAAGCTATACAATAACAAATAATAATCTTAGAAACCATTCATAGTGGATAATAGTTCTACAAAAGGACACTAACATTGGACTATAGTGTTGGAACTTGGATAGCAACACTGCATTCTAAACAACAATGTTGACTCTAGGACAAGAGCATTGGAACTAGTCAAAAAAATTCTAGACTACTTAAAACAGATCAAAAATACCAAAAATAGGCTTCTAAATAGTTAAAAATCAAGTGTTAAATGTACTCACTAGGCTAATCTCCCCATCAACCTCAATTTGGGATACCAACTACTCAAAATAGGTCATGGAAGGTGCTCCTCACCTAGGCATTTTAAACTCTAGAGCTCCAATATCTCAAAATAGTCACTATACAAATAAAACCCAAAGTTAATCAAAATTCCTATATCAACCAGCTCTTCTATTCAAAGGTAAAACACTATTTTTCTCATAAATAGAGCCCCATAGCTCTATTTTACAAACTATTTGATTCAACAAAATCACGACAATAGTACCTCTAAAATCACATAACCTTTAATATTTCACTACATCATTTGTATATTATGGTATTAACACATCCCTATACCTCTTATATACCTTGATACTACACATTGGTACCTACTAATCAAAACATTCAAGTAACCTAGCTTATTCAAGCAATCAAACATTCACTTCATTCAATCTATTATTACCTCATTTTCCTACCATGGCATGAACATTTCTATATCTCTACTATACCTAGATACAAGCTTCGATCATAATCAATCAAAGATATCCTTCAATCCTAAGAATTCAATCTCACCCATTAAATAATATACTTTTGATCTATTCAATACATACCAACCAAATTCCTATAAATTTTGCCACTAGTCATCACTTTTAGCTCAACCTCCTCTATCCCAAATTTCATCCATCTCCCAAAAAGGGGGGCATCATTCCTACTATTCCTATTTCTAAACTTATCCAACACACCTATCCACTCGCACAAATAGATACACCATGGTTTTTACACCTCTAATAGTCAAATTACTAGATTCAACTCAGATCAGTTGAAACACACAATGATATAAACTACATGGGTCACTCAACATGGTTTTTACACCTCTAGTATTTATATTATCAGTATTACTTATATCAGATTGGTCAAGATTATACAATGGTTTAGATTATATGGGCCACTTAGCATCACTCAACTCAAATTGGTTAAGATTACATGTGGTTCAGATTATATGGGTCACTTAGCATCACTTAAATTAAATTGGTCAAGATTATATAGTGGTTCAAATTATAAGGGTCACTTAACATCACCTAGCTCAGATTGGTCAAGATTATATAGTGGTTTAGATTATATGGGTCACTTAGCATCACTCAGTTCAATTTGGTCAAGATTATATAGTGATTTTGATCACATTAGGTTACTCAACATTACTCAAGACATTTAGAGGGATACACCTTTGGTTTATAGATATATAAACTATCCAGATACCAAATTTTGGGGCATGTACACTACTACACATCTCACATATATAGCTTCATACAACATGACATAGTTACAAACTAGATAGTAGATTATAGGCATAATATAGAGAACATTATTTTGATCACTAGTTTACACATGGGACATGACACGATAAATCATATCACATATGGTTATATAGATTTCTAGATTATCTAGATGCATCACTCACATAATAGATTTTGGGGCGTGGGATAGATGTTCATGTCCTTCATCTTTTAGGATTATACAAATTGGGATGTCAAGACATGTCATTTTCTTGTTACACATTTACCAAAGTTTTTTAGTTTATAACTAGGCATTACTTATGTTTTCACTAGGTTGGACTATGTAGTCATCTACAGTGATTGGTCCTTTGTATTAATTAGACTCAAACCCAGGAGTTTGTGTGGGATAGAGGTCAGATATTGGTTTTGGACCTCTAAGCACTTCTCAAATCTAGTTTGGATTATTCAAATTTAGTATAAGGGCCATCTATTATAGGGATTCCTCTTTCATCCACTTCTCTAGCCAAGAAGTTGGACCCTTTTTCAACACACTTATCTTAACATAGGTAAGTTTAGGTATGCATTTTCTTTATTTATTTTATTCTAGTAATTCATTTCATTACATCACTAGACTAAAAGGGGGGAAATATATACACCCTGAATTGTTCAATAAAACACACATATCATTTCTTTTCATAGTCCTTTCATAGGAGACTCCAATTAGAGAATATGAGCTTTTATTCACATCTAGCCATGCCCCTTTGTTTGACTAATCTTAGTCTTACTACATTCCTTAAACATCTCTTTACTTATTCCTAGTATCTGTAGCTTTACGAATTTAACCCTTTTAGACCTAGGCAACTCTTATAGGTCCAGACCCATCCCCCTAGGTCCCATACCCCCAAGATAATAGTGCCCAAATAATACTACAATGCTAAAACCTAGGGTGTCCAATTTTTAGTGCTGTTATCCAAGTGAAAATTTGGTCTCAATAGTCAGTTTATTCCATAAGATGAGTCTTACCCCTCTTCTTTGATTCATTCCTAAGTTTTCCAATGTCTTCCAAATGTGAATAAAGTTCCAAAATTTGAAATAATGAGCCTCCTATATAAAATACTACACAACAAATTTTATATCTAGCACTTACTATTTTGGCACATTATACATAATAAAATTAGTCAATGGTATAGCTTAGCTTCTCTGCATCACACATAGATTTGCATTCTTGATCAAGGAAGGTCCTAGGTGAAATTCATTCTTTAATCAATCATGTGTATTGATTATGCACATTCCCTAAGGGAGAACTACATCAGTTTTGAGGCTCGAGCTTGAGGGTTAATATAGGTAGCAATCAGAAAAGTAGGGGGTCTTGATTGTGTGATCATTTTTCCCCTAACCTAGTTTTTCCCCTTTCAATTTGTATTTATTTGGTTTTTTCATGTGTATAGACAAATATAGGTACTAAATATTTAAATAGACCTAAAGTGAGCTCTTATGACTCCCAAGACGTAAAATTTGGTAAGTAGGGTCATAAAAAGTAGGCAAACAAAACCCAAAAATATTTTAGCCTCAATATAAAAATGCCAATAAAAGACTATAGTTCTAGACACTAGGGTGTCCTATTTCTAACACTCATACAATTACTAAATGAAAGATAGGTTTAGGTTATAGAGAGTATCTTAGTCCTTTGTGCAAGTTCTTAGACCCTGACTCATCTAAATCATCTTATTTTTTTAGATAAGTTTTTTTCTCCCTTATGCAAGTTAATTTGACCATATTGATATAAACCTATATTTTACTATATTTAATAAAAAAATTTGATAATCTAGACCCTTATTATTTAAGAATTAAACATCTAATTTATTAAAACAACAAAATAAAAGTACATCTCTATAGTGCATGATGGAAGACTTTTTGGGCATGTTATATCAAAATCTAGACTTTCCATTGATCTAGAGAGGATAGAAATAATCCTTTTATTGATGCCTAAAATTTTATCATAGGTGGTTCTTAATGTTTAATAAATACTACTAATTTTTGAATTAAAATAATCCAATGCATGAGTTACATGTTGTGATAATCCTATTTTATTTCATGGAAAAGAGGTAGAACAAGTGGACTATTTCACAAAATTTATAATAGTTAGTGGTTGGTATCCATTGTGGCATAATAATTGATCTATGATATTGAAGATGATGTGTGTTATTTAAACTTATTTGTGCTCAAAACCTAATTGTAAAGCTAAAATAATATGATTATTGATAGTGAAGATATTCTAAGTTGAATTGATAAAAAAGGAGCAAAAGTAAGGGTAAGGCAGAGAAGAAATAGTGTTATAGATATTTAATCCAAACATTATGACAAAGTTCAAGTTTCATCTAAACATGAATTTAAACAATGTATAACATGAAGTATCATAATCTTAAATCCTATCACACATTAGGCCAACATCGAAGGAAAATATGAAACAATGCAAATAGGAACTAGGTTCACTTTAAAGATTCACCCCTGAAAGAAAACAACATGAGCACATATGCAAGAGAAGTGAAAAAAATGAAATGAACCTAAAAACTCTCAACTAATCTAGCATTAACATAAATTAGAAAATTTTAATTTAAATATGCACATCCATAATTCATAAGAACCAATCAAATCTGAAAATGAGACCAAACAAATGGGAGATAAGCCATGATAGCAATTCACACAAGCAAATGTGGACAAACTTTGTAGGACTCCTTGATTAAATTAATTTTCTCAAATCTTATAGAATAGTTTTTGGTTCAAAAACTCCACCACCTTTAAAATTTACAATACCTCTTTATATTGATAATTCATGATGTATGTTGGTTCATCATGTCAAGTGCTAAGGAAAACTATCCTTTTACAGTCATTTTAAAAACCAATGGACACATTAAAATGACCAACTAATAGGTAATGTGTTTTACAAAAGAATATTCTCTCTTCAAAACTTATAAAATCTCAATTAAAAAAAATAATATTCATAATTCAACTAAATTTGAGACCCTTTAGCTAATGTAGTCTCCTATTGCTATTTCAAGTCTAGATTTCCCTTTGTGTTGCTTATTAACTAGCTTCAAATTAACCACAAGATCCATAAAGAGTTCTTCCTCTTGTTTTGTCAAGCCTATAAAATCCTTGTCATCTTTCCTCAAGGCCTCTTTGATGATTTTGGCTTCATTAATCTTTTCTTCTACTATTAGAATCATGTTCATGATCCTACTAATATCCAATTAAGTTTATCCTTGGCTCTTACTTCTCACTTCTTGCATGACTAGGGTGGCTCTGAGCTTAAATTCCTCATCAGTGATGAAACCCATGGAACTAAGTGTGGATGATTCAATGATCATAGTACAAAGTATATGTTCCATCCTATTTTTCAACTATTTATCATCATTAAAAACGATCACTAGGTTCTTAGACCACGTGCTTAAACCCTTGATCTTGTCCACTAGTAATCTCATGACTATGTTTAGATGTGCCAAGTTGATTGTCTTTAAATTAGGAATTTTTATCCTCAATCAAGATATTGATTAAATACTTTATTATGTCCCTTGCGGTTGTCCATTAGTGAAATAGTTTCTTGGATGCTACATCTAGTTGGATCAAGACACTTTTCTTGGACTTTATTAAATTCAAAAAATTGAACATGTCAAATAAGGTCTTTTCAAACATTTTTACCATAGCATATAGGATTGATAAGAATGTTTGTTTCTCCAAGATCTCCTTATATTTTTTATGACTTTGAGGGAAACATGTAACTATTATACTTGTGCTTAGGATAATTCAATCACATTATCCTCAAATATTTGATTCTGACTAGGATTTTGTCCTCCCACTAGGGTTAAATTGGTTAATGGCTCTACCATTGGTAAGTGATCTATTCACCACCAAATATGACCTTATTATCTATGACCCTTTGCAATAAAATTATTGTTGGGTCAAATTTGACACCAACCGATGATTGGGTTACCTTGGGAGTTAGGACTTCCATTTGTGTTCTACTTGATTCTCTTTGAGGATCCATCTTTTTCTCATCCTTTTACAAGGAAAATATCCATGGATTTAACTCTTCATGAACAAGTATATTGATGTCTTACATTATAGCCTGATGATTGTGCCTAGTGGGCACCTTCTACAATTTACCATAAATTAACCATTCTAGAATGGTTAGACCATGAAACAAGTTTTCTTCACTAAAGGGGATAACTTCACTCAAAGGAAGAATGCAAGTCACCTTGGGCTTGGTCTTCACTATAACAATGGCTAGTTTAGCCTTTCACTTAGGGGTATCTATAGGAATTCTATCCAATACTTACTTTCCCTTTTCTTCTTCTATTTCCTCCATTTCTTCATCATCTAACTCATACGCTAGTTATATCATTTTTAAAGCATCTTCAATTATCTCACCAAGGTCTAATGCTACCATGTGAACCTCATCCACTAGTGATCCTTTTTCCTCTACTTGGACTGAAGAAGATGAAATTTCATTAGGCCTTCTCTCTTATAGCCTATGTTCAACTTGTGTCTCTATTTAGGCACTGAATGATTGAGCTAGTAGAGGCCTAGAAGGTGAACTACTCAACAAATGATATTATCTTGGACTTAAATACCATTTATCATCTCCTCCATTTTTCTTCCTCAACATCCTCAATTTTGGATTGATGTTATGATTTTTCAATCTTCCTATGACCTCAGAGAATGAATATGATTTTGTGTATATGGGAACAAAAGGACTAGGCTAGTTCTTATATGACCTCAGAGAATTAAGATGATTTTGATTTCAAGTGATCCTTAACTCTTCCTTAGGGATCCCACTACCTTAGCTCATCAATTTGTAAATTGAAAGATGTCATGTGTTTCGAAGTAGCCTCAATTTTATCCCATTTTGCAATGATGGTCCTACCAATAGTTACTATGAGGGTGTGAAGTAGTCCCTTCCCTTTAGTCTTGAAAAGACCATCTATTCCATTACATATTTGATAATAAATTTATTAATCTACTAGTTTGATTGGTACATGGATAGGTAGCATGAGTGGGGTGCATTGTGTCCCTTCAATCTTGATGATGGTACAATCTGGATATAGCCATATGTCTCATATGGCTTCAATAATATTCTTTATTAGGGGGTTGATGCTCATCATTGGGCTCCCTATGATGGCCTCACTAAGGGTTGGGTAAACATAGTCACATATGAATTGGATGTGGTCCTTGTACTTAAAGATATGCAATTTGGAGTAATATTATGAAATAGTTTATGTCCATTAGGTGATCATTCCCTAAAGTTAGGAATATTTTTTATATCAAGAGGGGAATCCAAAAGTTATGATATAATATATAGTTGATCCCTAGTATTCTTCTTGATTACAAAAAATTGTCTAATCAAAAGGGTGTTGATTACCTCACCTAGAGGAGGGGTGACCTATTTCTCAACCATGAAATAAACTAAAGGGTCCCAAAGTTTATCTACATATGTAGTAGTTGGATTCCCACACAACCTATTCATCATTGTCATGATCATTATAATCCTTGGTCTAAATTTGCTAACGGGGATGTTGCTATTGAAATTTGAAAACACTTGATTCCTAGAATATATCCATAGGGAAAGGATGCTCTTCAGATCATTCTCTTTAGAGTAGTTGTTGATTATGGTTAGGTCTACTTGGAGTTTAATCAATTTTTATTAGTTTTAAAAATCTATGGGATAAATGTAATCAATCTTCCTAAAATTATGATCATGCATAATCATGCCCTTATCTACTTTATCATCCTTAGAAATGGGAGAAATGATATCGATATAGTGAAGTACCTCAAGATTTGCTTCTATATAATGTAGACCCATCATCTAGATGGTGATTATGTCATAGTATGTTCTCTTTTTAGACATATTCTTCTTTTCCTCCCTGGTAATGGTAGGCTATTATTCAATGGCCCCAAAAATTTTAGACCAATTGTTGTCTCCTATGTTTAGAGCTATGGAGTCAAACTGTGTGTCCTTAAAAATTATACCTTTTGCATCTAAGGTTAAATAAAGCTATACATCCTCCATGTAAACACCTTTTCAAGTTACCATGGTTGTGAATTTCACTAAATTACTTACTATTTGTCTTACTTAAAATATGGATTGAATTATTCTTGCACAAATGATAATTCAACTTTCCTTGGCTTGTTTATAATAATCATAGAGTTGAACTCGGGTTCTCATACTTGCTATGGATTTTTTGATGATTTTTATAGAGCTCCAAAGGTAGTAATTATTCTACATTATGTGTGATTTATGGCTTATATTTTATTTAGATTGAGTATTTATACCTTTGTCTCATATTGGGTCCACAAAATCTTTAAATATGTCATGTCTAGCTTATGTGGCATCACTATGGCATCTTTGTGACATACTACACATTAATATTTAAAATATGACCATTTGTCATTTTCATACACATGTTAATATTTTATTGGTTCCAAGCCCTTAGAAAATTTTTCCTCACCTCACACCGTTGGATATCTTTGTATGAATCAATATAGTCCATCAATATCGATCCAAAAAATTGAGTGCTATTAGATTTTTTGACATATTCCCTATAGTTATGATACTTTTCACTTCCACATTCACTCTAATATTTAATTAAATGTCATCATTGATCTCATACCATTGATCTCAATTATATGGATCAATCATGATCCATCAATCTTTATCCACTGGGTTTTGTCCTTTGCTATGCATACCACTAATCAGAACATGTACACTAAGCCACATACCATCAATATTTGGAAGATGCTCAAGATTTAATTTGTGGCCCACAATTTTTCCACTTGTCATCTTTGCATTTGTTCAAAAGGATTTTGAATTTTCAACCTTCATTAGACATTGTTAGATCTTGATTACATGAACCAATGCAATTTATTGGATCTTAATCTAAGGGATTGGAAACCATTGAATACTTACTATCCTTTTACTATAATTTTGACACTTGTCACATTCTCTCTTGTCTTTGGACTCCATTGAATTCTTGACTTAATACACACCTTTGATTAGAATGAGTACACTTAACTATATACCATTAATCTTTAGGGACATGCTCAAGATTTAATCATGAGCTACAAGACTGACACTCATATCTTCCTCACATTCTCTGAGTCCTTTAAATTTTCAATGTTTATCTTGCTCCATTAAATCATTTTTTCTTGAGCAAATGTGTACCATCGATCCTGTGGACAATACAAAATATTAAGTCAGGATCAAGAAATAAAAGGAACTTAGGCTAAATATTTTAGACTATGGTTTTATTCATATTGATATATAGGATAAAACCTTAGGGTAAAATTTTTAATATAGGTTTTTAAAAATAAAAAATTGACCCCACAAATAGTAAAAGACATGGTATAAAGTATTAGCCTAAGGTTTTTATTGTATTAATATATGCAATTAAAACTTTAGGATAAGACTTTAGGCAATGTTATAACATAATAAAAGGGACCATGTAGTTAGATAACCCATAAGAATAAAGGGGGATCAGGACCTAAAGGGACCAATCATGAGATTTTTAGACTAGGGTTTAGTTGTGTTGATAAACATGACTAAGTCTTAGGATAAAAATTAAACTAAGTCCATGACATAAATAATTATTCCCACATAAATTATTTCCACTTAAATTTGAATTCAAATCAAAAGGTCATAGGTTAAAATACATTTTAGTGTATAAAAACCTATTTTAACATTATCTTCTCACGAATTCAATTAAACCATTAAATACTTAAATATTAGCAAAGAGTCAAATTATCATTTGAAGTACAAAACCCTAAATATTATTCATAATGTTGAGAATCCATTAAATTTGTAACCTATAAACATGAAAGGAAACCATTAGTAACTTTATAAGGGGTAAAATAATGATCACTTGAAAATATGTCAATTAAATCAAATGAGAACTAGGTGTGGATGATCTTCAAATAAATATTGTCTGCTTAACATGTTAATGACAACCTAATCAAATGGGATCTTCAATTCAAATCAGAAATTTGAAATTTTTTTGAAACAAGGGTCCCTATTTTTAGAAATGGGGGTATGTTTACCACAAAAAATGGTGGATTTTGGGGGAAACATAAAAATATATTAGAATTTAGAGACTTTGGTTTAAACTAATAACTAGGCAACTTATTCCACATGATCAGGTACCCTAATTAAGATCAAGTCATAATTAAGAAAAGTCTCACACATGCAGAATTAGGATCAAACATAAAGACATAGTCATGTTGTGCATGTGATTTTATTTCACCTACTAGTTGCCATGGGATTCATAGGTCAACTTCTAGATTCATGGCCTTGACCATTAAAATTGACTTATTACATATTTAGATGTTCATTAAGAATCATACTTATAGCTTAGGGAAGGCTTGGGCATTTCTATACTACAAGCCAAGAATTGATAGACATAAAAAATATGCCTTTCGCTAAACTCAAGGCCTTTCTCCACTACCATATAGGCATCAATAGCCTCAATGGAGATTACCAAAATCACCTTTTCTTAGAAATCTTTTAAATTTTATAATAGAGCTCTTATTTTTGTATTTTTTTGGATATGTTTTTTATTTTTAGCCAAGGTTAGGAACTAGAGTAGCCATATTTTTGGATTTAGTTATATTTTTGATCTTCAAACAATAACCTTGGTTGTAAACTTTGTCTTAGGAAAAGTGGAAACACAACTTTGTCTTAATAATTCAAACTTTCACCCTACATAAGTAATACTTATTAGAATTAGATTTAAATCAAGAACTAGGTTTAAGATTTTAGGAACAACCATCCTAGATAATATCCATTACCAACTTCTCAAAATTATAACATCAAGCTCACATTTCAAGATCCATGATCATCCATTTGGAAAATTCAAACCTGTATTCCTGATTTGTGGAGTTCCTTTTGAGAAACTATATGCATTGGAGCTTGAGGACTATCTTTAAAAAGACTTATTTAAATCAAGGAACTAAGCAGAGAAAAGGAAACACACAAAACAAAAACTAAACAAATATAAATCAATGTAAATATGCAAACAAATATATAAATGCACTATTTACAAATAAGGAATAAGAAAGAAAGAAACTAGTCTAAGACTACCTACACTAATCCTAACTTGTATTATAGGTTACTCCATGTAGACCTATGGTGGAGTGGTATAGAAGTAGTTCTTGAGATATTACCCATTTTTTGGTAATGTGAACTATGCTCCTTACATGTCTTTGAGCTTCAAGGTGTTGTCTCCTAGTATCTCGGCAACCTAATATGGGCCAATCTATAAAGGTGTGAATTTTCCATGCTTTCCCTTAGGTTCATATGATTTGTACCAAATAAGAACCAATTATCCTTGTATAAACACGTTAATTTTTTAATGTTAATAAAACCATCTCTTCACTATGGTTTGATGTCTACTAAAATTGGCAAAAGCTTCATGTCTTGTATCTTTCATTTGAGCAATGACAAGTAACCTTGAACTTGCAAACTATTGATCTTCCTTTTATATGTAATCTTGCATAAACTTTTAGGTTGGAATATTAAGTTTTATGGGGAATATAGGTTCTTAACCATATAAAATTAGAGCATTAATGAGGCATGGAGGGAATTGATTAGGCATGGGACGCATGAATCCTAATATTTGTGGCATTTATGGCTTAGGAATCTCTTTCCAAGAAATGATGTCACTAGATGATTCATATATTCAATATTCATTTATAAAAACAAGTATTCAACAAGTTTCCATGGAATTATTAATTAGGATCTAATTTGTTTTAATTAGCTCTTAAACATAATTAAGCACTTTATGCACAAATTACTCAATTAATCAGAATGCCTTGTTATTGGTCCAAAATTTATTTGGATTAGAATTGGAAGTCAATGTCAGATGCATTAGATCCATTATCCTATATAGGATGTTAGGAACACCAAATAACAAAGGCATGTGTCTCATGTAAGAGATTTGATAGAAAAGAGTAATCCAGAGCACCTAGGTACAAAATTAGCATTTTCACTTGAAATGATCTGATTAAAGTTAGCTAGCCCATAAATTGCATTTCCCCATTTAATGATACTCTAGACAAAATCAGAATTTTAATATGTTAGTTTCAAAGCTTTTAATGTGCTTTATTGTTTTTAGGCCAAATTGTGTATTTTGATAGAAATTGGTCAAAAGCCTAGTTGGAGGTTATTGATGGCTAGTTTCAGGTGTCTATAGTTTTCCCTTATTTGTGAAGATGTTGAAAACTTTAGGCAAAGCAATGTCTACTAAAATAATGAAAGAAGACCTATATGCCAAAAATAAGATGATGGTTGAAGAACAAATCTTTAAATGGTGTTTGGGAAGCCTAGGTTGATGCCCCCTCAAGGGAGTGGCCATCACATTTGTTGATGGATGGTCCCCAAACAAGAAATAAGAAGAAAGGTGGAATTAAGATGTGGTTGATATTAATCCAAATGATAAAATTCTTGCATGCATTGATTTAAAAATGATGTTGATTTAACCATAGGTTGTTATAATTAGGAATAAAATTCAAAATAATGATTTACCCATAGGTAGTTATAATAATTAAGTGGACTTGAATTGGCTAAAGATGATTTTTCCCTAGTTAGGGATGATTAGCAAGCATAAATGAAGGATATAACCTGATGCATAGATTAAAATATGAGTGGGTGCAAAGTGATGAAAGAGATGGATAGAAGAATAAGATTGATCAATAAAAATGATTTAGTTATACCTAATAACAAGGAGATGCTCATCCTGATTAGCAATGATACAACTAGAATGGGCAATGTGTTGATTCAATCAAGATGGGTGGAAGTATTTTCCAAGGTTCCAAGGAGAAACTTTTGTAGCTTCATCAATGGTAGCCTTCTTGAAGATTTTTTTTTGTACCATGTGATGGTAGGCATCATGATAGAACACCATGAAGACTTGGTTAAAATATGTGTAAGGACTGACTCCCAAAATCTAATAAACACTTTAAAATAATGTACCAATGATAAAAACTATGATGACAATGTTGACATAGGAATATGGTTGGACTCAAGAATAATGTGTGTAAGGAATCACCCAATGCATACATATAGACTGAGTCAAGGCAATAGTGATGAAAGCAAACAAATAGGCAGAAAGAAAAAATGAAACAAACAAATATGAAAATAAGTAAATTAACAAACAACTTGAAATAAATAAATAGAAAGCTTGAAAAAAAAAGCATCCTAACAATGACCACATCCTAGTAGGGTAGATCAAGGATAACTAACTAATATTAGACAAGACAAATGTTTTTGGATTTTTGAAATGTTATGAATGTTTTTGTCATTTTTGAGGTATCTTAACTTTATCAAGAATGACAAGATACCTGCTCATAAAATTATGAGAGCATTTGGCTTAGGTTACTCACAAAATTGTGAGAGCACATGGAAAAGGGGACTAAGGTGACCTCAACATGAATTAAGTATGACCCATATAGTCCTAAATTACCTAAATTCATATTAATTTCATCCACATAAAAGGTGGGAAAAAATCAAATAGGTCCAAACAAGTTCTCAAACTCGATAAATGGCCAGTCAAATGAAACTAGCGATGGCAAGGTGATGTGGTAATGCATGATTAAAAAATGTTTCCCCTAGTTTTCCCATAGGTAGTTATAACTAAGATATAATAGTATATATCAATGATACTAATTTTCTCATAGATAGTTATAATTAGTAGTAATACTAGTGACCACTAATTTGCCCATAGGTAGTTATAATTAGGCTCAGATAAGCAAACTTGATACAGGTTGATAGATATCTTACTAGATCAACTATCACACTACTTTCATAGAATATCATTATAAATATGGATTTAATTTATTATTGAAACTTGATTGAAATCCTCTCACAAAAAGTGTGGGAATAACCAAAGTACCCAAGATCAAAATAATATTGGGTAGGATGACTAAAAATAGGCTTTAGTCTAGATAGGAATGATGGGTTTGGATAGATTAGATAAAATTGCAAGTGGGTTACCCCTAAGTGATTGAGTGAATGGTTGTGATATGTGACAATGGTGAAATGATATGTAACAATGGTAATGGAAATGTAATTAAATGGTATGGTACATGTTTTTGGCTTGGGTGTGGTTTTTGATTTTATTATTCCTGTTGGTGGGGAGATGCACATCCTAATCAACAAATGATATAAACAAAATACTTGAGCATGTTAATTACTATCCCACACCTCATATAAATAGTTTCTACATTAAGAAATGCCTATAAATTTGGATTATGAGAATGATTTTGTGATCTTTCTTGGTTATTTATTTTGATTCCTTTAAATGTCGAGACAAGGTATCTTTGTAGCCTCTAAAAAGGAAAGTGCAGCCATAGATGGTAAATAGGGATGGTAAAGTTAGATGATAGGTTTGTTTGTGAAATGGAATGGTAGATGATAATAGAATAATTAATTATTGGGAAATAAATGAAGATAAAGATGCTTAGTCATACGTAATGTTACTAATGTCAGATTTGACATGACTTTAGTTATGGTGGGGATGAAGACCTCTAAATTTTCTCTCGATAAGACCACTATATTTTTTTGTTGTTTGATCTTGAGAGTAACTACCATCTGATTAGGTTATAGATTGGAAGCTATTTTCCTTTGATATTTGATATTATCTTCATTAAGTAATGAAGAACTTTTATCCTCAACTATTAGTGCCTCAAAGAGGTTTTCACCAATGAAGTTGTTTTGATTGTCCCATAGCACCTCTGAGAAGGTTTCAATAATGAACATTTACATTTGACTTTGATTGTCTTTTAGTGCTTCCAAAAAAGTTTCACTAAAATATGTTGAGTTTGAACTTTGCATGTCCCCTAGTGCCTTCAAAAAGGTTTCAATAGGAGAATGCTCATTATCTACATGAATGTGGTCTTGACCTCCTATCTCTTCTTCAACTACTATGTCACCATGGTTGGAGTTCAACAAAGTGTGATTTTGCTGGTCCTAATCAACACTTGTGGGAAATTGAATGTCAATAATTTGTCTATTTGGGTTGATGGTAATTGCCTATGGAATGGTAATGGAATGGGGTGAGGTTGTATAATCCTTGTATAATATAGTATGATAACTTGTGTTAAATCTAAAGTAATCATCCTTAAAAACTATAGAAGGATCATAAATGTATTCAAATTGATTTATGAGGCATGTATAACCAATGTTGTAATAATCATGAATGTATTATTATTTTTCTTCTGATTATGATTTAATGGACTCTAAATCCAATGTCAAGAGTAATTTTGATTCTACTTATGATGTTAAATTTAATGTCGATCCAGGAATACAACCTGACTCTAACTCTGATTCTTCATTTGATGGGTACTCTATTACAATGATGTCTTATTGAATGCTTGGTATTATAAAAGTAATGGATGTCTTGTTGAATAATTACATAATGGGCTGCACAAAGATTGGTTTATCAAAGTGAGACTTCTCTATAATGGGAAAAAGGTTAAGAGACAAATCCTTAGAGCCTAGTTTGTCAAAGGGAAGCTCTTGAAAAATAGGTATATGGTCAAGTTAATGATTTACCCAAAGGTAGTTATAATCATTAAGAAGTGACTTAATAAAGACAAGCTCATTGAAGTGAGACTCCTCGACAATTAGTATAGGATTAAAAGGTGATTTATCACAGGTTGACTTATCACAAATAGTTGGTTAAAAAAACATCTTGAATTGATTGGTTATTTTGGCCTTGGTTTCCAATGAGTTAGAAAATACTAGTTTTAAACATAGCTTGGTCTTCAAATGATTGGATCAATTGAGGTTTGTATGGGATTGGTTTTGGATGAGGAATGGCCTATGGTTGGATAATGGTAGGGCATTGGGGAGCATGATTTATTGCATGAGACAAAGGAAATAGTCATAAAATGGTAATGATAGGGTGATGTAGAGCATGATTACTCACATAATCCAAAGGATGAGGTCCTAGAATAATAATGGGGCATTGTGGAGCTTGATTTCTCAAACAAACCAATGCATCTAAATATTCCTCATAAACCATATCATCCCAATCTTGAGTTGGATCATAAGCTAGTTCTTGACTATGTTCCATGTACTGATTATTGTAAAGAGGGTATGAATCCATATCCCAAACAACATTATTTGTATTTGGGTCTTTAAATTCCTCCTCTAAACCATATCATACCAATTGGTAATTTGATTTGGATTTTTTGGTTTTTGACTATGTTCCTCATATGGAGTATTATAGGGAGAATAATAAAACTCCTTAGAAAATATTTCTCTATAGGGGTTCCTAGTGGGATTCTATGTGGGCATTCTATCATAATTTGGACTATACATGACTCCACCATAAGTGTAGCTAGACATATCTACATAAATGATGAAAGCTCTAAAACAAAAAGGCTTAGAGTTCTATAAACTATGTCCAAAGGACAAATGGTTCAAATTTGGTCTAACTCGGTCAAAAGTGGAGTGATATCTCCAAAAATGGCTAATCATGGAGCTATATCTCTAAAATAGTTTATGTTAAGAATTGGCATAAAATAGTCTAACATTAAATGTCTAACATCAAATGTCATACACACAAAAGGTCAAGAATTTGAATAAAAATTAGCATGTAAAAGGTGTAGGTCAAAGTGTTCCAAACAAGGTTTAAACTAGGAAAGGGAAAAGAGTCATGATGTATTTTGTCCTAATGTGGAGTCAAAATCTATGCTCAAATAGGTTATGCTAGGACTTTTGGCTAAACAAAGTCAAAATATAAACTTGAAACAAATGCATGATGTGATTGGATTTAATCTAACAAGTTTGGAAATAACTTTGACATAGACCTAACACATGGAATCAAACATAAATATGATCAATTGGCATAAGGTATAAGATAACAGGCTCTTTGAAGAAAGGATTTGTTTTCCCAAATAAAGGCACAAACAATGATGAGGATAGGAATTTGAACAAACAAACCATCAATAGTTTTAAAATTTGGGTAATTGATTAACCGAAGTTACACAACCCAAAAGTGAAAGATTTGTGTATCATCTCCAAGAATTGAGGCCTAAACAAAAATCAATCAATGTTTAGATCTAGACTTGACAAGATTAATTGAAAACTTAATTTTGAAAACTAGGATTTGACCAAATAATCTAGAC
The DNA here is from genome assembly GCA_037957365.1 of Torreya grandis. Taxonomy (NCBI): domain Eukaryota; kingdom Viridiplantae; phylum Streptophyta; class Pinopsida; order Cupressales; family Taxaceae; genus Torreya; species Torreya grandis. Next base: position 480,868 of record JARHVA010001106.1, on the reverse strand, counting down.
AAGGTTGGAAAACATGATAACATAAGACAAAGCTCCAAATGATATACATGACATGGTTTAAAATAAATGGTTTTTGATACAAGGTAAACTAGTCTTGAAATAAATTGAGCAGCCTAACGATGTAAGCATTCTTGAATGATGTGGTCAATCTCATGTTTAAAAAGACTCAAAATCAAAATGGTTTAAACATGTTTTGGGCAACATAACGCTACCCTCCATAACTCAAATGACACACATACAAACAGGTTTAGTAAAAATTTCAAGGTACAAGTGTGGTATAAAATGGCTAGCATAATGCCTCTTTAGACAAAAGAGTGACATATAAACAAATTGATTTTGGCATGGTTCAATCTCATGTTTAAAAAGACTCAAAATCAAAATGGTTTAAACATGTTTTGGGCAACATAACGCTACCCTCCATAACTCAAATGACACACATACAAACAAGTTTAGTAAAAATTTCAAGGTACAAGTGTGGTATAAAATGGCTAGCATAATGCCTCTTTAGACAAAAGAGTGACATATAAACAAATTGATTTTGGCATGGTTTACAAATAAACAATCATTTTTTAGTCTCAAAACATATCAAAAAAAATGAACAAAATACTCTAAGTATAATCATCTAAATCCTAACAAGGGTATGTAAATATGGGGTTGACTAAAACTAATTGGTTTTCAAACATTTATAGGGGAATCAATTACACAATGACTTTCACATTAAATGATGCAAAATAAAATCATGTAAATTAGGTGTCCATGGCACTTGACTTGTTACAAAAAAGTCTAATTATTGTTTTAAAAACTACATCTTATTGTTTTCTCAGTTTAGTGTGATGTCCAAAGTGCATATATGTCCCATGTGTAACTCTAACACTAAAAGGTGGTTTAACCACACAAACCTTTGATCCTAGTGAGAGTGGGTGAAGTCAATGCTGAGAGATGAAACCCTAGGTCAAAGCTTCCCTATATAACTCATGGGAGGTGATGAAGTCCCACTCGTAAGCCAAGTTTTCATGAAAATAAATAATCATAAAATAGAAATACTTTAGGGTCATTTCAAGGTCACCCAATACTATTATGAGTTTTTGGGGAGTACTTTAAATGACTTTCTTTCTATGCCTTGGACTACGATTTTTATAATAGGATGGTGATTTTGATTCCAAAAGTTCCCTAATGGGGACAAATGGAAGAGCATACATGTACAAACCTTTTTTTTTCCAAACAAGCTCTAATTTAAACAACTAATGAGAATAATAATTGATAAGTGTGTTAAATTTTAAAACCCAAATGAAAGATGCGGTGGTGTTCTTTTGACCCCTTCATCTTAAGTTGTAACTTTGTAAGGCTAACTATCAAACCTTTATTTTAACAACATAAATGTTCCATTAAGTACTAAAACAAAGTTCTTATTGCATTTTAAATTCATGCAAAATATGGTTTAAAGCATTTTTTAACAAATTTAAAGTCCATTGGTTACATGTCGACCCTTAAGGCATCACCCCAAAAGCAAATGTGTTAGATTAGAAATATTTAAAGAGATTTTCAAAATTTTGTGAAAAATATATGAAACTTGAAGCTAAAGTAATGTCAAATTATAAAAATTTGGAAGAAAACACATGGTTTTAAAAAACAAATAATGAACAATGGAGTTCAAATGACCCCAAACCAAGTATTTTATAATGAAATTACTTCAATAATTAAGTATAATAGCAGAATTATGTCCAACTATGACTGAAATATATCCAAATATATGATAATAGATGAACCACTTTGAGGGGGCAACCTCCACAAGCTTAAATAAGATCAAAATTCATAATATGATGATAAATAATTACCCACTACCTCCTATATATAATCTATCTAGGCCATGGTTACTCCATAGGCCGACCTACTAATCAAAAGAAAGCATAGATAAATGTAATATAACATAAAAGAGGGATAAGTGAGCCACAAGTTAGCTAATATTATCCTCATACATGTGATAGGTTAGGGGCATAGCATGCCCTTCTCCTTTAAACCAATGTTGTCCTCAACATTGAACAATTATGGATGTTGTTGCAAAAAATCTTCACCTTCCCAAGTTGCATCTTCACTGCTCTGGTTTTTCCACTTGATCAAATATTCCCTAATCTCTTTGGTTCTAAACCTCTTAGTACATGTTTGGAGGATCCTCTCTAGTTCCAAAATGACTCATCCTTCCTCATCTAGTTTTGGGAGCTCTATCTAGGCTAAAACTTTCTGTCTAATGACCTTCAAATAGGAAACATGAAATACTAGGTGTATGTGAGATGAATGAGGTAACTCAAAATTTTAAGCCACACTTCCAATTTTTTGTAGAACCTGGTAAGGGCCATAATACTTAGGAGCAAGTTTGTTGTCATTTTTCTATTACTTTAAGGACATCTGCTTATAAGGTTGCAAATGAACAAATACCTAGTCACCCACCTCAAAATTTCACTGACTACGGTGTTGATCTTCTTGTTACTTCATCATATTTTGTGCCAAGGCCAAATTCTCTCCCAAACTAGCCAAAACCTCTTATTGATGTTGAATGTGATCTTCCACATCTCGAACCTTGGTGTGCACCTTTAATGAAGAAGTGATGGAAGGTGGATGGTAACCATATAGTGATAGAAATGGAGACATTTTAGAAGAGGTATGAAAATATGTGTTATACCACCATTCTGCAAGTGGTAGCCATTTAACCCAATGTGCTTGTTTATCTGATACAAAATAATAGAGATACCCATCTAAGCATTTGTTAACCACTTTAGTTTATCCATCAGATTAGGGGTGGTAAGATGAGCTATGAGCTAGCTGAGTACCCAGATAAGAAAATAGTTTAGTCCAAAAATTACTAGTTAAAATAGGATCATGATCACTTATAATTATTTTTGGGGTTCCATGTAATTTGAGAACTGCTTCCATAAAAATAGTTACTACTGTACTTGCTGAAAATGGGTGTGAGAGAGCAAAAAAATGGGCATATTTTGTAAGCCTACCCATAATGACCAAGATAACATTCTTACCTTTAGAACAAGGTAACCCAGTGATGAAATCCATGGAAACCTCCTCCCACCTTTGACTAGGAATTTCTAATGGTTGTAATAGACTTGGGGTCTTAACTATTTCACCTTTATTCTATTGACATATCAAGCATTCTTCCACAAAATTTTGTACATCTCCCTTGATTCCTTCCCAAAATAATTCTTTCTTAATTCTATGATAAGTTTTCAAGAACCCTGAGTGTCCCCCAATTGGAGATGCATGTAACTCTTAAAGAATCTTATGCTTAAGCTCTGAATTTTTGCACAAGTATAACCTACCCTTACACCATATGACATTACCTTTCCATTCAAATTTTATAAAGGCTAAATTAACTTGATAGAGATTCTGAATTAGAACATGTGTATCCTTGTCTTGCTCCCATTCTAACCTAGCTTCAACCACCCAATCTACTTGCAACATGGACATTGCACAAAGTAATGCTTCTGTGGATGCATCCCATCTGGATAGTGCATCTGCTACTACATTATCTTTACCCTTCTTGTAGATGATTTCAAAATCATAACCCAACATTTTGGTTACCCATTTTTTTTGTTCCTCAGATGATAATCTTTTCTCCAAAAAGTATTTGAGACTATCATGATCCATTTTCACCTTAAAGTGTCTACCCATCAGATAAGGCCTCCATTGTTTAACTGCATGAAGAATAGCCATCATTTATTTCTCATATATAGGTTTTTTTAGATTATTACTTTTGAATTTATGACTTTAAAATGTAATGGGTCTTCCTTCCTACATTAGTACTACCCCCAATCTAGACCCAGAAGCATCACATTCAATAGTGAATGTCTATGAGAAGTATGGAATAGCCAAAAATAGAGTGGTGCACATAGTTACTTTTATTTTCTCAAATGATTTGGTGGCATCGTCATTCCAATGGAAAACATCCTTATTTAGAAATTCCATGAGTGGAGCTGCTATGCTGCCATAACCTTTCACAAATCTTCTATAGTAACTTGTTAGTCCAAGGAACCCTCGAAGGTTTTTGAGAGTTTTTGGCATGGGCCATTCCATTATCACTTTGATCTTCTAGGGATCAACTTTGACACCTTCATGGGAAACAATGTGACCGAGGTACTCTACCTCCTTTACTCCAAAAGCACATTTAGATGGCTTTCTATAAAGTTGGTGCTTCTCCAAGACTATCAACACCTATTTCACATGTTGTAGATGTGCTACCCATGTCTGACTATAAATCAATATGTCATAAAAAAAAACTAGCACAAACTTCCTTAAAAAAGGCCTAAAAATAGTGTTCATCAAGATTTGAAAAGTAGATGGTGCATTTGTAATACCAAAGGGCATTACCAAAAACTCATAATGGCCCTCATGTGTTTTAAAAGTAGTTTTATGAACATCTTCATCCTTGATTCCAATTTGATGGTACCCCAAGCGAAGATCCAACTTTGTGAAATAATTAGCACCATGCAACTCATCAATTAAATAATCAATTACTAGAATAGGAAACTTATCTTTAATGGTGTACTTGTTGAGTTCCCTATAATCTGGGCACATCCTCCATGTGCCATCCTTCTTCTGTACCATGACCACTGGTGATGAATATGCACTTTGGATATGCTTGATGATCCCTGCCTCCAGCATCTCATGGACCATTTTTTTAATTTCACTCTTTTGTTCATATGGATATCTATATGGTCTGATATTTAGTGGTTGACTACCTAAAATTAGTTGAATGGCATAATCATGTTCTCTTTTTGGTGGTATTCCTTTTGCCATGTCCCCAAAAATAGATGAGTGGTCCTCAATAATTATCTATAGATTAGGATGTGTTGATGCCTGTGTGGGTTGAACTTCTATGGAACATAATCATGAAATAATTCCCTCTACCCCTTTTTTATCATCTTGGTTATCTAATGTGAACTAATCAATTATGGAGATTTTGCGTGTAATCCACTTAGTTTAGTTTTCTTACCTTCAGAATGAAAGTGCATGAATAGTTCTTGGAAGTTCATCTCAATGGTACCTAAGGTTATGAGCCATTGGACTCCCAAAACCATGTTTGTGTTACCCATAGGAATAGAAAACATAGGAGAGTCGAGATTGTACCCACCCATAGTAAGATTAATATTATGGCATTTGCTTGAATAATTAATTATGCCACCATCTGCAATCATGACCTAAAATTCTAGTGCTAGGTAGATGAAATAATTCAATCAAGTGGCAAACTTATGGTTTATAAAGTTATGTGTGCTCCCTGAATCAATCAACACTATCACCTTTTGTTTCTTGAGGAATCCCACCACCTTAAGAGTTTATGGAGTGCTAATACCTGCAAGTGCATGACAAGAGATTATAGGTTAGGAATCTTCAGGTACCTCCTCTATATCTTCCTCATCATCATTAGAGGCATCATCCACTTCTTCATCTTTGTTTGGTCCTTCAATGTAGAATAACTTATTATCATCACATCTATGTCCTTTACTCCACTTACTGTCATAACCGAAACATAATCCTTTTTCATGCTTCTCTTCAATTGCTTGAGGGGTCAATCTAGTAGGTGAAGGAAATGTTGGTGATGATATGCTACGATCTTTGAAGTGAGTGAATGGCTACTTCTTGTTGGCTATGAATTTTTCCTTAGATCTACATGCCATGATAATAGAATCAAAAATCTTAAGTGGATTAAACATGTGTACCTCATGTTGAATGTGGTCCTTGAGTCCACCCAAAAATAGGTCATTCAAGTTTGCTTCAAAAATTGTCTCCACACGTAAGGATAGGTTCTAAAAATGATGAATATAATCCTTGACAGAGCTAGTTTGTCACAATTTTTCTAGTTGGCTAAAGTAATTCTCTATCACACTATTGCCATAGTGTAATTGCATCTCCTCTATAAAAAATGACCAAGTGACATTGAGAGTCATCTTTTTCTTTTGAGCACACAACCATCGATACCAAATGAATTGATTAGGTTCAAGATACAAGGATGCCATGGTAACCTTATGTCCACCTAGAATCTGATGTAGGTCAAAAAAAATTATCCATTTGGTTGATCCAATTGAGTGGATCTTTTCCATCAAATTTTCACATATCCACCTTTGGTAATAGGTTCCTCTGTGGCCATGGAGTTAGATTTGAAGTAGACTGGTTAGGAGAACCACCCTGGTGGGGTTGTGAAATAGAGTTAGATTGATGATTTGACTAATTAATTTTCAAATCCATCATGATATCTCCCAAACTATCTTGTATGGATTGCATATTAGATTGTATGCCTTGCACCTCACTCTGAATGCCTTACACACTATAGTCAAGTTGGCTCACTTTGTGATCTATGTCAAAAAACCCTGGTATAAAGGATTTAGTACATCCCCCTTATGACTCCATCTCTTCCTTATTAAGATTTTTACTAGAGTTTTATAACCCTTTCCTTGACCCCAAGTTTGTGGACCTGTGATAAAAGGGTTTTACAATGTCGACCCTTATTGGCACTTTTGACCCAACTTTGACCAAAAGATTTTGGAATTATGTCAGCCTCAAATAAAAATATGCAAAGAACATACCATAGCCAAATTTTTCTAAGATTTCCAAAAATATAAATAAATCAGAAAAAATCTTTGAATTGCACACTATAGAGCAATTTTATGAAAAACCATAAAATAGAGATAAATTTTGTAAAATAGATCTAAATGAGCTGAAATTTTAATGGAAGCTTAATTTGATTATTTCTAACCTCCAATAAAAATTTTGAAGATAAATTCACAAATTTTTTTATATATTTAAAAATTTAAAAATTTAGTGTTTTGCCCACAAGATTGCCCAAATCATAGCTCTGATACCACTTGTAATGAAATTACTTCAAGAATTAAGTATAATAGCATAATTATATAAAATTATGACTGAAATATATCCAAATATATGATAATATATAAGCCACTTCGAGGGGGAAACCTCCACAAGCTTCAATAAGAGTAGAATTCACAATATGATGATAAATAATTACCCACTACCTCTTATATATAGTCTATCTAGGCCATGGTTACTCCATAGGCCAACCTAATAATCAAAAGAAAGCATAGATAAATGTAATATAACATCAAATAGGGATAATTAAGCCACAAAACAACTAATATTATCCTCATACATGTGATAGGTTAGGGGTGTAGCACATTTTAATATAGCCTATTAACTCTTGGGTTCATGTTTTGATAGTGACTATCAATAGTTATACATGAATAGTGATGGTTATAATTGACCATTGATGGTTGAAAATGATCATAAATAGTTTACTTAACCATTGACAATTCCTCTGACCATTGATGGTTACTTGTGTAAACCTATGAAGATAAAATATGGCCAAATAAAGTTATAAAAACATGTAGGAAGAGTTTTAAGCATCCAAATTCAAAATTTTAAGTTTCTTCTTTCTATCCTTGATACGTGGGATGTGCTAGTCCCATCGGGTATGCCATTATGTGAATTAATAATTTGATGATGAAGGGGAGATTAGTATTGTCTTAGTGGATAAATTAAATCAAAAGCACACTAAACTAACACCTTCATGCCTAGTTACTAGGGTGAGCTTAATAACAAAAATAGATGAAAAACACAACTAAAAAGTAAGGAAAAATAAGAATTCTTCACCTTCCTTGGATTCTCTAAATGCTTTGTTGTAGTGGCTTGCTTAGCATATGCTCATGAAGTCTTCATCAAATGAGGCTTGGTTATCTCTTCTTCTCCTTGGCACCTTACAGCTTTGGCTTGGATTGGCTCAAGAATTTAGCAATGTAACTTTGCACAAGTTAATCTTGTTGAAGATATTTGAGAATAATAACTTTGCACCAAAAATAACTTATAAATGATGTTCATGGCCTCTTTATTTATAGATTTTGGAAAATGGTTAGAATCAACCTAAACCATCCATCTCAAGATTGATATATGTGTCTAAGGATTAATCCAATTTTGTAATTAAAATACATAAATAGGCTCATAAATATCTAGTATTGAGGAGCAATTAAGAGTCATGGAGGGCATTGATGAGGCATGAGAGATATAAATCCTTATATTTGTGTCATTTATGGCATAGGGATGTTTTTCCAAGAAATGACGTCACCTGATGATACATATACTCAATATTCATTTCTAAAAACAAGTATTCAAATTTTTTCCATGGAATTCTTAATTAAGCTCTAATTTGGTTTAATTAGATCTTAAGCATGATTAATCACTTTGTGTATAAATTACTCAAATTGATTAGAATGCCTTGTTATTGGTCTAAAATTTGACTGGATTAGAATTGGAAGTCAATGTTAGATGTGCTGGATCCGTTATCCTATGAAGGATATTACCAATACTAACTAACAAAGGCACATGTCTCATGCAAGAGATTTGATAGAAAAGAGCAATCTAGAGCACCTAAGTGCAAAATTGGCATTTTGACTCGAAATGATCTGATTAAAATTAGTTGGCCCATAAATTACATTTCCATATTCATTGATACTCTAAACAAAATCAACACTTGAATATGTCAAGTTTAAAGCTTTTAATGTTCTTTAGTGTTTGTAGGCCAAATTGTGTTTTTTGATGTAAATTGGTCAAAAACTTGGTTGGAGGTTGTCAGTGGCTAATTTTAGGTGTCTATAAGTTTCCCTTTTTTGGGAAAATATTGCAAAACATAGGCAAAGTAATGTCTTCTCAAATAATGAGAAAATTCTTATATGCCAAAAAAAAGATTATGGTTAAATAACAAAGCTCTAAATGGTGTTTGGGAAGCCTAGGATGATGCCCCTTGAGGGAGTGGCCATCACATTTATTGATGGATGGTCCCTCAAAAATAAACAATAAGAAAAGTGAAATTAAACAATGGTTGAGATTAATCCAAATTATAAAATTATTGCATGCATTGACTTAAAAAAGATGTTGATTTACCCAAAGATGGTTATAATCAGGAATAAAAGTCAAAATAATTATTTTCTCATAGGTAGTTATAATAATTAAGTAGACTGTAATTGGTTAAACATGATTATGCTCCAGCTAGGGCTGATTAACAAGCATAACTCAAATATAGAACATAATGCATATATTAAAATATGAGAGAGTGAAAAGTGATGAAAAATATGGATAAAAGAATAAGATTGATCAATAGAAATGATTTAGTTATACTTGCCAACAAGGAGATGCTCATTTTGATTAGAAATGATACAACTAGAATGGGAAATGGGTTGATTATATTAATATGGGTGGAAGGATTTGTCAAAGTGCCAAGGAGAAACTTATACATCTCCATTGATGGTAGACCTTCTTTAAGAAATTTTTTGTTGTAGCATGTGATGCTAGGCATCATGATAGAACACCATAAATACTTGGCTGAAATATGCATAAGGAATAACTCCCAAAATCCAATAAACACTTGAAAATAATGCAGTAATGATAAAAACCATGATGAAAATTTTGACATAGGAATATGGATGGACTCACTAGTAATGTTTGTAAGGAATCACCCAATACATACATATAGATTGAGTCAAGGTAATAGTACTGAAAGCAAATAAACAAGCAAGTGAACAAACAAACAAAAAAATATAAAAATAAATAAACAAATAGAAATCCTAAAAATAAAATCAGAATAAACCATTCTAACAATGACCACATCTTTGTAGGGCAGATCAAGGACAATTGACTAGGCTTAGACAGGACAAATGTTTTTGGATTTCTAAAATGTTATGAATATTTTTGGAATTTTTGAGGTATCTTAACTCAATTGATAATGAAAATATACCTCCTCACAAAATTATGTGAGTATTTGGCTTAGGTTGCTCACAAAATAGTGAGAGTGCATGGAAAGGGGGACTGAAGTGACCTCAACATGAATTGAGCATGACCCATATAGTCCTAAAATGACCTCAAGTCAAAGTAATTTCATCCACACAAAAGGTGGGGAAAAACTAATTAGGTCCCAACAAGTTCTCAAACCTGGTAAATAGCCAGTCAAATGAAAATGATGATGGCAAGGTGATGTGACAATACATGATATACAAATGTTTCCCCTAGTTTTCCCATAGGTGGTTATAACTAGGATATAATGGAATATATCAATGATTATAATTTTCCCATAGGTGGTTATAATTAGTAGCAAGAATGGTGAACACTAATTTTCCCATAGGTAGTTATAATTAGGCTCACATAAATAAACTTGATACAAGATGAAAGATATCTTGCCAGATCAACTGTCATATTGCTTTCATAGACTGTCATTATAAACATGATTTTATTGATTGTTGAAACTTGATTAGAATCCTCACACAAAATGTGTGGGAAGAACTAAAGTAACCAAGATTAAAATATGACTGAGTAGGATGACTAAAAATAGGCTTTGGTATAGATAGTAATGATGTGTTTGGATAGATTGGATAAAATGGTAAGTCGGTTGCCCCAAAGTGATGGATTGAATGGTTTGGATATGAAACAATGGAAAGATGATATGTAACAATGGTAATGGCATGGCAATGAAATGATATGGTACATGTTTTTGTCCTAGGTATGGTTTTTGAATCTATTGTTCCTATTAATGGGTAGATGCATGTCCTAATCAATAAATGATAAAAATAGAATACTTGAGAATGTTAATTTATAGCCCACACCTCATATTAATAGTTAGTTCATTAAGAACTACATATATATTTATATGATAAGAATGCTTTTATGATTTTTGTTGGTCATTGATTTTGATTCGTTTAAGCATTGAGAAAAGGTATCTTTGTAGCCTCTGCAAAGGAAAGTGTGGCCATGGATGGTAAATATAGATAAAATATGGATGATAGTTTTGTTTGTGAAAAGGAATTAGTAATTATTGGGAAACAAATGAATATCAGGACGTTTAGTCACATGTAATGTTGTTAATGCTAGATTCAACATGACTTTGGTTATGGTGGGGTTGAAGACCTCTAAAGATGCTCTCGATAAGACCACTAAATTTTTTTGGTTTGATATTGAGAGTAGCTACCATCTAATTAGGCTATTTATTGGAAGCTATTTTTATTTGATCTTTGAAATTATCTTCATTAAGCGTGAAGAAATTTTATGCTCAACTATTGGTGCCTCAAAGAGGTTTTCACCAATGAAGTTGCTTTTATTTTTCCATAGTTCCTCTAAGAAGGTTTCACTAATAAACATTAGTGTTTGAATTTTATTTTATTTTAGTTCTTCAGAAAAAAAAATCTCACTAATAAACTAATAAACATAAAATTCTTTTGAAAAATCAACATAAAAGTATTTTGAAAAATCAACATTGGCATTTTAATTTGATTGGTTTAAATAATAAACATAAAAGTATTTTGAAATATCAAGGCTTATTAATATTTGTTTCTACATTATTGTTTCATTTATTTCATTAAAGGCTTTATTTTTCTCTTCATTCCAAGTGATCTTGGCCTCCTATTTCAACATATCATTCAAAGGTCTCACTATTTCTGCAAAACTAGAAATAAACTTTCTCATAAAGTTGATCTTCCAAAAGAAAGAGTTCAATTATTTTTTACTATTATGGGGTTATATTTTTGATATAGAATCTACTTTATCAGGGTCTATAGAAATACCCTCTTTAGTTATAACATGTCCTAACAATTTTCCCTTGGTGACACAAAAAATGCTCTTCTTATGGTTGAGAGAAATTACATACCTTATACACATTTCAAATACCTATTGGAAGTCAATGATATGATCCTCCATATTTTTTAAAAAGATATTTAAGTCATCCATGTAAATGATAATGCACTTACTTATCATCCCTTAGAAAGCATGATCCATTACTCTTTGGAAAGTTGTACCTGTATTTATTAGTTCAAAGGGTATTCTCTTATAGTAAATAGTACCCCACTTAGTGGTGAATGTAGTATTTAATATATCTTCCTTATTCATAAGTACTTGGTTATAACATAAAAATCCATCAAGAAAAGACATCATAGCTGAAACAAAAACAATTTGTATAACTTGGTCAGGAGAATTCAAATGATAGTTATCCATTTTAGAAGATCCATGCATATTTATAAAGTCCACACACAATATTATTTACCAATTTTTATTCCTTATGGGCACTAAGTTATCTACCTAAGTTGAGTGTCTAATGGTAAATACTATCTTTGCATATATCAGCTTCTTGACCTCTTTGTATATTAGGGGTTCTAAGACAAGGTTAATAGGCCTTTGTTTCTACCTAAAAGGCTTGTAAGATTATTTTAAAGGTATGGTATGAGTTATGAATCTAGGATCAAATATATTTAAGTCTTCATATGATAATGATACAACATATTTATACTTGGTCAACATCTTTTTAGCTTTTCTTAACTCTTCACTAGTGGTGGTTGTAGCAATATTTATTAGTTGGGGTTGACCTTGTGTTCCTAGGTCAAATACTTTTTAATCATTTCCATTCACCTTGGGGATATTGGTATTTTTAGATAATTTATCCTTATCAAATAGTTTTTAAGGAAATCATGCCCTTGGAAATTTTATTGTCACTCAACTACATAATTATGTCATTAATGTTGCCTTTATCATGAGCATTTTTCATTGGCTTTATCAATGATGCGAGCTTGAAATACCCCCAAAAATTTTATGAAGTCTAAAATGGTTTGGTCATTATTGAATACCTATAAATGGTTGATGTTATTAGGGACTAAGGGTCATGGGACTAACTCAATGTTAATTCTTCCTATTTTAGAGTCTTGGTTGGGCATAAGATTAGTTACAACTAAAGTTAATTCATCTACAATATTTTTTTCTTCCCTAAGAATTGAGACAATGTTGAAAGCATAAAAATATTCTATCAGGTCCCAATCTTTAAACTTATATTTATTAAATTAAGATAGTTTACATTGGTAGCTACTTCTTATTTGATTGACTACTAGCTTTGAATCACCATGAACCAATAGTTTTTTCACCTTATGTTTGATGGAAAATTGCAAACCTAAAATTAGACCTCATATTATACCAAGTTGTTATGGAAATAAAATTGGAGTCTATATGAAGTAATAGATTATTTTCCAATAGGATTAAACAAGATAATTCCTAAACCAAAATTAGAATTACATTTACACCATTAAAATATAAATTCCACATCCCAAGCATAGCATGAGTATCAATTGAGACACATGCCTTAGATGTGTCAAGAGTATAAGCTCCTAATTTAGAGTTAATCATGTTAAACCTTTCATTTATATCATTTTACTTGGTGATCATATGTTTCATCTTATGTTCTCTTTCAATTTTGATCTAATTTGGCACTCCCTTCTATGGTACCCACATAGTGAAACAATCAGTAGACATGTAACCATTTAAGGATTTGGTCTAGTCTATACTAAGCATCATCCCAAAAAAATTAGTTATTTCAACCACTTAGATGTCAATAAATTACTGTATCCTTGATTTAGTTTTAAGCTACATGTGGACATTTAACAATTCTCCAATTTCTTTACCCTAAACTTATCTAAGTAATAACCCTATCATATTTAATAGGAGTCAAACCTAGTTGATCATAAATACCTTTATGTATAAAATTTATAAAATGCACCTAAATATAATAAAAATTTATGAAAATTATTACCAAATATTCTGATTGTAAGCAAGAAAGGTTGGACATCTGCTTTGTTCTTATACATAAAAACATTAATATTTGAAACTTTGGGTGGATTACTAGGTTTCATAAAGGTTCTATCAACAAATCTCTTTGCTTAGTGATTTGATTTAGTTTATGAAATTTGATTTTATCCTTAATCTTATTCATGTCTTCAACTATATTTTACCCACCTCTAGTATAAATATTAGATAGATCAAGATTAGGCTTAGAGGTACTACTCTTTGGAGGCTAAGGATTATTGTTAGCTATAGGGTTAGGTGGAGTGTCAAAATTATTTGGTGGAGTGGATATATTCAAAGGTTACTTATACTCCATATTATTTAAAGAATAGGTCTTATTCAAAAACTACTGAAAGGCATGCACCTCTTCATGAGTATCCTAGAGCTCATTCTCTTATTAGAATGGGAAGTCAAATGTTTCCACCATAAGGGTCATGTTTGCAGACTTCGATGACCTTGAATAACTAAAGGCACCTATAGAATTTTCTCTATTAGATCCACTTTTAGGTGTATTTAACTCATATTGAAATAACTCAAAAGCATTATAGAATTCAATGCAGTCTAACTCACCATGCTTTGAAGTACTATGGACTCTCTAGTATTTAGTTAGTGTAACATCATAAATTATCATAGGGTTATTGTTCTTACCTAATTATGACTCATTATTTCTATTTTTATTATTTTTACCATTATAGAACTAGTTTTTAGGACTATTTAACCTTTGATAAGAGTAATTTATATTAGAGCTCTCCCCAATATGTCTTACTTGCTTATGTAATTGAAGAAAGTTAGTACTCAGTTTTTGAAGCATCTTAAGTATGGATTAATTCTCATTCTTTAGTGCCCATGATTTATGAACTTGATTAATATTAACATTTATTGGAATCACAGATCTTGTTCTTGTGGTGAAATCTATTTGAATCATTATTATTTAAGAATCCTAAATTTTGGCCAACATGAGCATGGCTTAAGGGAAATTGGTTCAAGACTAGTGTCTAATTTAAGGTAGGAACACTTTGATTGGCATTATTAATGACATTAAATTCAAGGAAAGTGGAGTTAACATTGGGAATGGAATATGCAAGCCGACTTAGAGGTTGTATTTGATCATTGATTGTTATAGCTTTAGCATAGGCTAAGGCTAGTGTGTTTATGACTCCAACAGACCTCTTAAGAAGCACAAAAGTCATAGGATAAAAATCATCCTTTTATATTTCCAAATCCAAGTCCTCATCATGTCTGTAAGGATTTATGGTCCTATTGAACTTATTTTGTAATCTAGCATTGAAGGCTCTAATAGTCTCACTAGAATCTCTCTTAAATATGGTGAATTACTAATATAGAATGCAAGGACTAGTGATTTTACCAAATTGATCAATAAATGTCATGTTAAAATCATTGAATCTAGTGATATAATTCTCTAAAAGGGTGAGGAACCACTCATATGTAACATCTTTGAAAGTAAATGGGAATAATCTACATGTTACATATTCATGAACCACATTCATCAATCTTAAAGAAATTTTGAAATATTTAATGTGTTCTTCAACTATGATAATACCATTAGGACTAAAGTATGGAAAATACTTTATAGGATTATGAGTAAGGTAATGTACTAAACTTTGTACATTTATTGAAGAACCACCTAGACAAGCCATACGTTGATAGGGATTAAACACAAGAGAACCTTAAACTGGTGAAGTTAGCTGAGAATTTGAGAGTCTATGCTTACCTTTGTCTCACCTATCTATCCTATGAACCTCTAATGAAATAAGGGGAACCCTCATCTCTGAATGTGACTTGGTTCTTATTCTTGGTAATTCTAGCTTCAAATCTTTGAACCCTATTTGAAATACGATGTGTAAATCTTATATTTTCTAATAATAGCGATCAAACTTGCACATTGATTGAATTTTGCACAAATATGTATAAATAATGATAAAATACATCAATATATAATAAAATTATCTCAAAGATATGTTTGAATACATAGATATGAATGCTCTTTACATGTCTGAGCTTAAATAAACTCAAATTTATAGAGGAACTATCAATATTTGAAAAAAATATCTATTAATAACCTCAAAATCATTGGATTCATATATATTATGATATATTTAACACAATTACTTATGAATCTTCAAATAATATCTATCTTTGTCAAAATAATCATACAGACTAGTCTGAAATCATTCTGATTAATGATATTTACATGATTGAGCTAAAAAATCATAAATATGAAAAGAATAAATTGATATTTAAGAAAAATTCACCAAAATGAGAAAAGATACATCAAATTTATAAATATTTAATTAATTCCCTCCTTCTCATACCAGTAGAAGCCTATTCCAATTGATGACTAAAAGTGTATCACAAATGGTTCTTAGTGTTTAAGAAACACTGCTCATGTTTGAATTTAGAGATTCTAATGTATGAGTTTTATGTTGTGCTAATCCTACTATTTTTGTTGGAATTTAGGTAGAACAAGTGGAATATTTCATAAAATTTATAATAGTTGGTGGTTGGGAGCCACCATGGCCTAATAGTTGATCTATGATCTTGAAGATAACATGTGTTATTTAAACTAAATTGTGCTTAAAACCTAAGTCTAAAGCTAAAATAAGATGAGTATTCACAATGAAGCTAATCTAAGGTGAATTGATAAAAAAAAGGAGCAAAAGGAAGGGTAAGGTAGAGAAGAAATATTATTACTAATATTTAATCCAAACATTATGACAAAGTTCAAGTTTCATGTGAACATACATTTAACCAATGTATGACATGAAGTATCATAAGATTAAATTTCTATCACACATCAAGCCAACATCTAAGGATAATTTGAAACAATGCAAATAGGAACTAGGTTCACTTTAGAGATTCACCCATGTAAGCAAACAACATTAACACATATGTAAGAGAAGTGAAAAAAATGAAATGAACCTAATAGCTTTTAACTAATCTAGCATTATCACAAATTATCAATTTTTCATTTAATGATGCACATCTAAAATTCATAAGAAGAATTCAAATCTAAAAATGAGACCAAACAAATGAGATAAAATCTATGATAGTAATTCATACAAGTAAATGTGGATAAACTTTGTAGAACTCCTTGCTTTATTAATTTTCTCAAAAGTCACAAAATATTTTCTGGCTCAAAAACTCCCCCCCCCATTTACAATTGACAATACCTCTTTATATAGACAATTCATGAGGTATGTCAGTTCATCATGTTAATTGATAAGGATAGATGTCCTTTTATAATCATTTTAAAACCCCATGGACACTTTAAAATGACCAACTAATAAGCAATGTGATTTACAAAAGAATATTTTGTATTAAAAAGTTTTAGATTAAGGTAAAAACAGGTTTTGAAGGGGCCCCGAAACCCTTAACATCAGAAGAAAGATAAGCCTTAAGCACTTCCAGAATACAAAATACCCTGGAACCTACATAAGAAAGACCATATTTACTAGAAATTTGAAAACAATAGACAAGAGCTAGACAAACAACAAACTTATTTCTTACAAGACCGTAGTTTCATATCTAGAGGGGGGACCAAAGGCTTAGATTTCTTCCTCTTAATAGCTATCCAACCATCCTCTACCTTAGCTGCCTCAGCAACCCAGTCCTCAGAAGGCCAAGATCCTTGAAGTCCAGGGGGTGATGAAGCCTCAACAAGATCCTTATGAGAACTAGCCAGCTTCTAGCTCCTAGGAGAAACCTTCAAAATAGCTGAAGGAACCACCACCTCCTCAATAATCGGTTCAGAGAGAACACCATCTCCAATCACCGCAGTACCATCAATAGGATCAGTCTCCAGCAGAGCATCCTGTTCCATCGATTCAGAATGGATACTCATATCATTCTCATTCTTTGAATCAGTCAAATCATCCCCAGGTTGTTTAGCAAAATAGTGTTCATGTTCAGCTTCAGACCACCACGTAGGTGATCTTCTTGGTTTGGATTTCCCTATAGTACACTGGGTAGAAACATGCCCCGTCTGGTGACACTTTCTGCATCGAAAAGGTAAACCTTCAAAATCTAACATTTGCATCCAAGAGCCCCTTGGGGAGTCCAGACAAATCACCTCTGGAAGGCCCTTAGAAACATCCACCTCAACCATAATGCGAGCACAAGTCGAGTGGTAAATCCTCTTAGTTTCATCATCCTTGAATAAAAATTCTCCTAAAGCATTCCTGATGGTTTTAAACACCACTTCTTGCCATAAATGAATTGGTAGATTAGGGAGCCGGACCCAGACAGGGATTTTATTGAAGGTTTCCGTGAGAGGGTTGAAATCCTTATGCCACTGTTTGGCCATAAGAGGGTATTTACCCTACAGAAAAAGATTGCTATTGGACAGAATAGAATTCCTATCCTTGGAAATTTGGAATAAAGCTATGAAAAAACCCTTAACACAAGGGTAAATTTCAACATTTCCATCAATCATTGGCAGCCATGTATTGGAAATCTAGCCATGTAGTTCAACCAGAGATGGCCAGTAGCCACAAAATCTGTAGATTGCCCCAAACTTTGAAAAATAATCTACCCAATTAAAGATTGCTTCAATAGTTTCTGGATCTAGATTAAGCTTGATAGGGTTTAAAGCACTTACTGGTGTAATGTATGGTCTCCCAGCAGCAGCTTGATGTTTCAGGTCATGTATTCTAACTTCGTAAGCAGCCACATCTGCAAAAGATTTACCTAGAGATCCAAAGGTAGAACCAGGAATAGGGGAAACTTTTGCTTTTTTCATGCCTGGACTTGAAACCCCATCCGTCAAAGAGTGGGCGAACAAGATTCTACCCTCGTTTCCAAGTGAGGTCCCTTTCAAAACAGAACCCACAGCCATACCTTCTTCTAGGTCAACGACAACCTGGTTCAGATTTGGGATACGCACTCGTGTCTACACGCACATTCAAAGTTCAAAATTCTTTAAGATATTAATTCTCTTTCTGTATTAAAAAGTTATAAAAGCTTAATTACAAAAATAAAATTCCTAATTCAACTAACTTTAAGACCTTTTAGCTGATGTAGTCCCATTTTACTATTGTAAGATCTTCATTACCCTTTGATGTTGCTCAGCAACCAACTTTAAATTGACCATAAGTTCCATGAAGAGTTCATCCTCTTAGTCTACCAAGACTCTAAAATCCTTGTCATCTCTCCCTAAGGCATCTTTGATTCTTATGGCTTCACTAATCTTTTCCTCTACTATTAGAATCAAGTCCATGATCTTACTATTATATATTCTAGTCTATCATTGGCTCTTGCTTCTCAATTATTACATGAGAAGGGTGGCTTTGAGCTTAAATTAATCATCAATGATGAGACCCATGGAACTAAGTGGGGATGGTTTAGAGATCATGGCCCCAAGTATATGTTCCATCCTATTTTACAACTATTTTTCATCCTCAAGAAGGCTCTCTAGGTTCTTCGACCACATTATTAAACACTTAATCTTGTCTAATAGTAATCTTATGACTTTTTTTAGATGTGCCAAGTTGATTGTCTTGAAATAAAGAATTTGATCCTCAGTTAAGATATTGATTAAAATCTTTATTTTTCCCATTGAGATCTTCTATTGGTGAATTAAACTCTAGTTATTGCATCCTACTAGCTTAGTACACTTCATCTAGAATTTATTCACTTTAAAGAATTAAACATGTCAAATAAGGTCTCTTCAAACATTTTGACCATAACATCAGGGACTGATAAGACTACTTATTTCTCTAAGTTCTCCTTCTACTACTCCATGCCTTTGAGGGCATCTTTCATCTATTCTACTTTTGATTAGGTTAATTCAAGTACATTCTCCTCACATATCTAATTCTAACCATGATTTTATCCTCTCACTAGGGTTAAATTGGTTAATGACTCTACCTTTTGGTAAGTGATCTCTTCAACACCAACCATGACCTTCTTCTCTGTGACCCTTTACAATCCAGCTATTATTGTGTCAAATTTGACACCAATCAAGGATTGGGTTACCTTGGGAGTTAGTACTTCCATTTTTTCTCTACTTTATTCTTTTGGAAGAGCCATTATTATCTCCTCCTCCTTTTTTAAGGCAAATATCCATAGGTTCAACTCTTCATGAACAAGGATAATGATGGCTTGCATCATAGCCCAAGGATGGTTCCTAGTGGGAACCTTCTATAATTTACCATAAATGAACCATTTTAGAATGGTTTGACCATGAATCAAGTTTTATTCACTAAAGAGGTTAAATTCACTCAAAAAAGGAATGAAATTCACCTTGGTATTCTTGGTCTTCATTTGTATAATAGCTAGTTCAACCTTTCTCTTGGGGGTATCTATAAGAACTAGATCCAATACTTGCTTCCCCTTTTCTTCTGTTTCCTCCATATATTCATCATCTAACTTGTAGGCTACTAATAACATATAAGACATCTTCAATTGTCTCACTAGGGTCTAATGCTACCATATGAACCTCTTCCACTAGTGATCCTTATTCTTTTGCTTGGGTTGAAGAAGATGCACTTTAATCATGCCTTCTCTCTTATATCCTATGTTCAACTTGTGTCTCTATTTGGGCACTGACTGATTGAACTAGTGGAGGCCTATATGATGAACTACTCAATAAATGATATTATTTTAGCCTTAACTTCCATTTATCATATCCTCCCTTTTACTCCCTCAGCATCTTAGATTCTAGATTTATGTTATGCTTTTTCAATCTTATTGTGACCTTAGAGAATGAAAATGCTTTTTTTGTATATGGGATCAAAAGGACTAGGCTAGTGCTCATAGGGCATATTCAACATCCCTTTTACTTTCAAGTGATCCTTAACTCTTCCATAGGGATCCCACTACCATTCCCATCATTTTGTAAATTTAAAGATGTCCTATGTTTAGAACTAGCCTCAATATTGTCCCATTGTACAAAGATGTTCTTACCAATATTTATGGGGAGGGCATGAAGCAACCCCTTCCTTTTTTTCTTACAAACACCATCTATTCCATTAAATATTTGATTATCTGCTTCTTCCTCTACTAGTTTGATTGGTACATGGATAGGTAGCTTGAGTGGGGTGCATTATGTCCCTTCAATCATAATGATGGTGTAATCTAGATATAGCCATATGTTTTTCATGGCTTTAATAATCTTATTTATTAGGAGGTTGACCCTAATCATTGGGCTCCTTATGATGTCCTCACTAAAGGTTGGGTAAACATAGTCATCTATGAAATGAATGTGGTCCCTATACTTAAAGATATGTAATTTAGAGTAATACTGTGAAACAATTTGTGTCCCATCATGTGACCATTCCCTAAAGTTGGAAATCTTTGTTGTAGTAATAAGGACATCCAAAAGGTTTGACATCATGTAGAATTGAGCCCTAGTATTCTTCTTGATTGTAAAAAACTATCTATTAAAAAGGGTAATGATTACCTCACCTACAAGATAAGTGACCTATTTATCAACCATGAAATAAACTAAAAGGACCTCAAGTTTATCTAGATATGTAATGGTTAGATTCTCACATAACTTGTTCATCTTTTCATGATCATTTTAATCCCTAGTATAAATTGGCTAATGGGGATGTTG
Organism: Torreya grandis; assembly: GCA_037957365.1. Lineage (NCBI taxonomy): Eukaryota > Viridiplantae > Streptophyta > Pinopsida > Cupressales > Taxaceae > Torreya > Torreya grandis. The sequence continues at coordinate 459,636 of JARHVA010001106.1, read as the reverse complement.
TTATTGAAATCTAAAAACACCTGATTATTATAATATAGCCATAGGGAAAGGATGCTCTTCAGATCATTCTCTTTGGACCAGTTGTTGATTATGGTTAGGTCTACTTAGGGTTTAATTAATTTGTAGTAGTTTTCAAAATCTATGGAAGAAATGTAATAAATATTCCTAAAATTACACTCATGCATACTCATGCCCTTATCTACTTTACCATCCTTAAAAATGATATCAAATATATTAATATAGTGAATTACCTTAGGCTTTGTTGTTACATAATATAGACCAATCATTTGGATGGTGACTATGTCATAGTATCTTCTCTTTGTAGACATGTTCTTCTCCTCCTCCCTGGTAATGGTGGGCTATTCTTCAATGGTCCAAAAAAATTTGGACCAATTATTGTCTCCTATGTTTAGATATATGGCATCAAATTATGTGTCCATGAAAATTCCCCCTTCTATGTCTGAGTTTAAATAAATCTCTACATCCTCCCTAGAAACACCTTTTCAAGCTACCATGGCTATGAATTTTTCTAAATTGCTTACTAGTGGTTTTTACTTTGGCTCTAGATTGAATTATTCTCACATAAATGATAATTCAACTTTCCTTGACATGTTTATATTAATTATAAAGTCAAATTAGGGTTCCCATACTTGTTATGGATTTTTTTAAGGTGTTTATAGAGCTCTAATGGAGGAAATAAGTTTAAAATCATGAGATTTATGTGGCATCACCATGGCATCTTTATGGAATAGTACTCATTAATATTTAAAATATGACAATTTATCACTTTTTAACACATGCTAATATTTATTGGTTTTTAAGTCCTTTGAAAAAAAAATTCTACCTTGCCTCACACCATTGGATCTCTTTGCATGGATCAACGTGGTCCATCTATATCAATCCAAAAAATAAAATTCCATTGGATTCTATCATATTCTTTGTGGTTGTGACACTTGTCACTTTTGTATTCTATCTAAACTTCATTGAAATGCCAACATTGATTTTGTATCATTGATCTTGATTGTACAGATCAATCACACTTCATTGATCTTTATCCATTGAGTTTTATCCTTTTATTTGCATATTGTTGATTAGAATATGTACACTCAGTCATGTACCATCGATCTTTAGAAGATACTTAGTCTTTAATTTATGGCCCATAGTTGTGCCACTTGTCATCTCTACATTTATTCATAAGGATTTTGACATTTTAACCTTCATTATGCACCATTAGATCTTGATTCATAGACCAATGCAATTTATTGGATCTAAATTTGATGGATTTAATGCCATTGGTTGCTTAGTATCCTTTTACTAGAATTGTGACACTTATCACCTTCTGTCTTATCTTGGGGCTCTATTGAAGTCTTGACTTAATACATACCATCGATTAGAATGTGTACGCTTAGTTACATATCATCGATCTTTGGGGACATGATCAAGATTTAATCATGAGATATGGGATTTTAAATTTTATCTTCCTCATGTGCTCTAAGTCCTTTGAATTTTCATTATTTATCTTGCTCCATTAGATCATCTCCACCTGAGAAAACACATACCATCGATCCTGCATACACTACAAAATATTAAGTTAGGATCAGGAAATATAGGGAACTTAGGTTAATGATTTTAGACTATGATTTTATTCATGTTGATAAATATGATAAAAACTTAGGGTAAAAGTTTTAATCTAAGTTTTAAAACATAACAAAGTTACTCCACAGATAATAAAATACATGGCATAAAGTCTTAGCCTAATATTTTTATTGTATTAATAAATGCAATTAAAACTTTAGGATAAGGCTTTAGTCTATGTTATAACATAATGAAACAGACCGTGTATTTATCTAACACATAGTAACAAAGGGGGCTCAAGACCTAAAGGGACCAAGCATGATTTTTTTAGACTAAGGTTTGTTCATGTTGATAAACATGACTAAGCCTTAGGATAAAAAATAAACTAAGTCCATGGCACAAATAATTGTTCCCACATAAATATAAATTCCAATAAAATGGTCCTAGGTTAAAATACATTTGATTGTATAAAGTCCTAGGTTTTTACATTTTTTGATCATGGATTCAATTAAACCATTAAAGACTTAAACATTAGCAAAGAGTCAAATTGTCATTTGAAGTATGAAACCCTAAATATTGTTCACAATGTTGAAACTCCATAAAATCTATAACTTTTAAACATGAAAAAAACCATTAGAAACCTTAGAAGGGGTAAAAAAATGATAACATTAAAATATCTCAATTAAACCAAATGATAACTAGGTGTGGATGATCTTTAAATACAAATTATATGCTTAACATGTTAATGGCAACTTGATCAAGTGGGATCTTCAATTCAAAGCACAAATTTGAAATTTTTTGAAAAAAGGGTCAACATTTCAAAAATGGGGGTATGTTAACCTTAAAACCTTTCTCTATCATTACCTAAACATAAAAAAGGATTTCATATATTCTTGGAAAAAAACAATTTCATTAGAAGGTTCATTCTTGGTTTTGCAGAATTGGTAAGGCCACTCACTCAAATGTTGAAGAAACATCAAGATTTCACATGGAGTAAAGAGGGTGAAATAAGTTTTGAGGCCATATAGGAGGCCATTATCCAAGCTCCTACTTTTCTCAATCTTGATTTCAGTAATGATTTATTTACATATTTTTCCTACATGTATTATAATTTCATCCATGCTTATGCAATAGAATAATGAAGGTTTAAAGCAACCCATTGCTTTTTTTAGTCAAGATTTGGAGTGATATAAAGAGAGGTATTATTTTTTTGAAAAAAATATTCTTGTTATTATAAAAGTTTTGAAAAAATTCAGACATTTGGTTTCAAATAATAATATTTTTCTAATGGTAACTCATCCTAATATGAAGGATTATATCCTTAATAAAGACTTAAGTGAAAACAGAGTTGGATGGGTCACTAAGTGCATGGAATATGACATTGAAGTGAAATTAAAAAATATGGTCAAAGTTATATTACTATGTGAACATATTTATTAATATTTTAAATAATAAAAAGATACAATTTTGAAATTACAAGACACCCAAGAGCAAGCTAAAACTACCCCTCTTTCCATCTAGACACAAGACATTACAAGATTCCTCCGAGCACGAGAGTGTCCTATGAGTTCAAATGAATCAAAGAGGAGATGATTTATGCTATAATAAATAACATACATTCTAATTGATGGATTTATTTTTAAAAAATACATTGGAGGTGTGTTTTTAAGGTGTGTTGAAACTAGTCAAATTGATAAGCTTTTAGATAAATTTCATGATAGTCCTTCAAGAGGCCATTTTTAAGCCAAGCCTACAATATAAAAAATAATTAGAGATGGTTATTTTTTGAATAATTTATTAAAATATTCACATACATGGGTTATAAAATGTTCAAAGTGTGTAATGTTTATAGGGAAATAAAGACTAGCTATTATGCCATTAAAGCCTATTTAGGTTGATCAACCCTTCATGAAATGGGGTTTAGACTTCAATGGCATGATTATCCCTCCATAAATTACTAGTAATAAATGGGTTTGATATCCATAGATCATTTAACTATGTGGGTGGAGGAATTTATACTAGCAAATGAGAACTTAGTTCTTGAGTTCTATGATAGTCTAATCACCTATTTTGGAGTCCCTTCAACTATCATATCAAATAATGCTTTAGTATTAAATATTATAAAGGTATGTGAGTGGGATATTAGTCTTGGTATTTATCTAAAATATTCATTAAATTAATATCCATAGGGTAGTAGACTAGAATAGTCCACTAACAAGAACCTGATTTAGATCATAAAGAGAACAATGGAAGATAATCAAAGATCATGGCATACAAAGTTGAAGACTACCATATGGGAAGATAAATTCACTCCTAATAAGTCCATTGGTCATTCACCTTATCATTTAATTTATGTAAGATAGGTAAGGTTACCTATTTCATTATAAATTCCAACTTTGAATTTTGCACACTAGCTAGAGCTTATGAGAAATGATGCAACAGAGGTAAGGATGAATGAACTAAGAAAATTAGAGGAAATAAGAGATGATGCCATGAATATCATGTGGTAAAACTAGTAGAAATTAAATAAATCCTTTAATATAATATATTTGTAAAATACTTTCATTAAGGAGATATAGTACTCAAATGGGATGAAAAACATGCTAACCCAAGTAAGCACTCAAAATTTGATAGCCTTTAGAGTGGCCCATATGTTATAATTGATTGTAAGGAAAGTAATGTTTTATAATTATCCAAATTGAGTGGAGAGGAACATCATATTACTTTAAATGGGATTATATTCAATTAGTATTATTAGGAGATTCATTCCTTTGTACATAGTCATAGTTTCATTCCTCTAAGTGCACAAGTGCACATGCTTTGTTCTTTTTCTTCAATTGTCAGTTATTGTTTCTAGTTGTGTTTGTGTTTTTTTATTTGTTTATGTCAATGTCTAAAATTTTTCCAAGTGTCTTGACCATCATCCTAGTTAACACCTATGAGTCTCTAAAAATATTGGTAATAAATCCTGTCAAGGCCAAATACCAACCCATATAATTTGAAACTTTCTAGGATTCTATTAATAACCTCTACAAGGTGGTCAAATAGGTGATTTTAGTTTAAAAATTCAAGTCTTGGTCATTTAATGTTTAAATTTAATTCAAACAATTTATTAAAATATTGAATATGCCTTTAATTATATTTAAATACATGACTTTTACCTATGTCTAAAGTTTGAAAAGTTAAAAAGGTGTTTTGATACAATTTAAGTCAAAAAGGGTTTATGTTCACTTCCCACATGCCAAAGTTGGCCTAAAAAGCATGTAAAAGGATTTTTTTAATCATTATTTATGACTTGTATTAATTATATTTTCTTCTAATTATGGTAGTGGAAAGCTTTAGTTTCAATAAAAGGCAGAGAAAGGGCTATTTTCTTTCATTTTTCAAAGGCAAAGTACCAATCTATACATAATTACATAAACCTAAACCTAAAGTTTTAATCATGGTAAATAAGACATGGAAAATATTATAAAATATTTTCATGTAAATTAGATGCAATACAGGTTCAAAACTAGTCATATCTAGATTATTGGCTAGTTTGCACATAGAGACTACCTTACAGGTTTGATGATGGTATGATTTGGAGAGCTAAGGTACATGTCTAAATTTTTGGGGAAAGAAATTTGACTCAAATTTATTATTTATGGATAAATTGGTTTTTTAATTTTTGTATTTTCCATCATGAATCATCCATTTTAATTCAAGCTAAATTTTATAGTTTTGCATCCATGAAGGTAATTGGTTTTCTTTAATTTCTCTTCACCAAGGAAACATTTCCAAAAAAAATCAAGTTTTTATAGATTATTTATAACCTAATCCATCTTTACATGGCATCCTTAATTACTTTTACACAAATAAATTTCAAAAAAAGATCACAAAGATAAGGAGTGCAATTTGTAATTTCGCATACTTCTAAGTAGGAATTGTATGGTCTAGGAGAGAGAGAGGGTTTTAAAGATTTCTTTATGTTCTCCATGGTAGGGATTTACTTCATGTTATCATGCTTTAAAATAAATTTTCTCAATAAATTCTCCAAAGATTCATGGAATAGCCCATCTTTGTGCTCTCAAAGCATTTAAAAAGGCTAGTTTAGCATTTTTTAAGGAAAATTAGCATATTTTGAGGTTTTTACATAAACCCATGTTTCATTTTCAGCCTATCATCCTTGTCTAAAGCCATAAAATTGATGTATTTGGTTAAGGATAGGTATATTATTACAAATTATCCTTAAAGTTACCCTTGTCATGCTCATAATACTCTTTTCCACCTCAATTTTACTCATCCCCATGTCACTATCATATCACTATCTTCTCATTGTGATTGTTTCACCCCCATTAATTTTTTCCCATCATCTTTAATCCTCACCACTCTTCCAACCATCTCCATTCCATGGTTTCATTTCCAAATAAATCCTAGGGTTGATCAAAGACCATCACATGCATGAAAATAAGGTATGCAGACCTTAAAGCATCATAATACAACCAAGAAGAAGCACTTATAGTAGTACACCATAGCCAAGGATTAGTCATAAAGGTGCAATGAAGAGTTAATGTGAGAGATAAATTCTTGAAGGTCTAGTGAGATCAAGAAATCCATGGTCATGAGGAATTAAGAGGTGAAATCCATCATGGATGTGAAATTAGGTATGGGGACCTTGAAATTTGGCACCATTTCAATATGATCACCTAAAATAGTTCAACATAGTCATGGAAAGTTAACAAAGAACATCAATTTTATAATGATAGTGATCTCTTCATAATGTTCTATATATAATTATCTAATTAGTCTTATAAGAGAGATGAGAAAGGACCATAATCATTTTTTATGACCACTCTAAGGCCTAATTTAGTCTCTGTCCATACAAGATGACATCATATAGCCATTTATATTTGGATTTGATAGACATAGTCATCTTTGAAGGGATGAAATCATCATATCAATGCATATTATACTATTGGTAATCAATTAAAAGTTTAAATTTCTTAACTTAGGATTGATCCAGTCATAAATAACCTAAATATAGGTAGCCTTTGAGCAAATATTTAGGTGTCTTTGAGACTACATACAATCCTATCCCATCTCAAGGAAGTGAAAGGCCTACTTAGTAGTCTTAAGATTCCTCTAGGTTTAAAAGAGATTTTTTAAAATCACCTAAATACATTATCAATAATCTAATAAGTTTTAAGAACATAATTGTTAAGTTAAATCGGGCCTAAGAAGCATAAGGATAGTGATGTACAACCAACTTAGGAGCACTATTAAAATTAAGTGATAAGTCATTCCCTTAAGGAGACATAAAGGAAACCAATTCAAAATGTTATTGGGTTTATAAGTTCATAATCATAAAATATAGATATAAAATTCAACATAATATAAAGGTTTTCAAGGGTTTAGGGATAAGAATGCAAGCTATAGCTAGTCTTAAAGACAACCTAGAATCAAGTAGGTCAATAGTGCTAATGGAGGTTTTTTAGGTTTCTAAGTTTATTAAAGAGAATTTATTATAAGTTTTAGATATATTTTATCAAGTGAGATAATATAATAATATTGTTACCCTTTTTAAGTTTCAAACACCATCAGGTATAGTCCTAGTCCTTACCCTCACCTACAGGCCACATGAATACAATCATGCTTCAAGCATGAAGAAGGGTAAGGGTATAATGGTACACGATTGAGTGAGTTAATATGCGTAATAAAGTGATAAAATTATTTTAAATTAGATGACATAGGCCATCAAGTACTAATATAGTACAATTAGGTCAACTAAAAGGTAACCTATAGGTTATAGTCTTTACATATCATAAAAAAAATTAAGATGCAGTCAAGTGGATAAGGGTTGTTTAAAGAGTTTAAATTTCAACAAATGAATATTATTTTGAAATGGGGTTTCATTAAACATGGTGTTTTGGGGTAAAATAAAGTATCAAAAGAGGGTTTTCAATAACTCATCCTACAATCATTTACCTTTTGACACAATCATCTAGAACCATTCAAAAGAAGGCATGCATATTACTAGGTATAATGAGTTTCAAACACATGTTAAGAACTTCATGATCATTTAAGTTTATTAATTAATTAGTGGTGACATGATTACTTAAAATGTGAGGAGGGTTTCCCAAGTAACCTATTGTTAGGTTTCAACCCTAAGAAGACATCTATAGTCATCTTAAGGCTAAAAGGCCTTCAACTTTTCAAGAAAAGGATAAGGGTTTGGTTTATGAAGTAGCTTTCATAATCAAGATATTATTATGAGGAAACCAATTCAATAAATATCGATGTTTTAACCTCATTAATATGATATAAGCTATACACAATCGCATGATACACAGTTAAAAAGATGTATCTACAATGTAAGGAGAATATAGGCTTCTCCTCAAACTTGCACTAAGTTGAAAGCACAATGGTATTTAAAGGAAATTCATACTTAAAAGGATGCTAAAATGAGACCAAAGAGATATGAATTAATAAAAGGTTCAATTGAGGGTTTTCAAAGTCAATTATAGTCAAACCTCAAAAAACCTATACCTATAGCTATACAAGGATTTTAGTACAAGACACGGTCATGTTCTAAGCATGAAGAGATGAGAAACATAATGGTACATAGAAGTATTTTGATCATGAATGGTTAATTAAGTTAATAAATTATGAATGTATAAGACAATATAGAAGTTTATAATCTAAGTCAAGGGACCGAAACACTTAGTCAAATTCAACTATCACTACCTATAACCAATAATAACAATACCCTCACAATCATCTACCAACAAGCCTAACTCAAGGTGCCTATAGGTTAGGAGGTGGTTTAATGTGAGATTTATTATGAAAATTAATTAAAAGTGAACATTCCCAACATATTCATCAAGATACTAAGAAACATTTACAAGTTCATAATGACATAGTATAGGCCTATTGTATGAAAGGTAATTGTGTAGAGGCCTCAAATCTTGTATTGAGGAGACATGAAGATTGAAGAAGCTAGTCCAATAGTATGAAATAAATGAAAGGGGAATTTAATTAGATCTTAAAAACATATTCATCATGTTTATTCTCAATTTAAGGTGAAAATAAGAGAAACACAATCAAGTATGCACTCAGTCAACACATACGAGGCATTTTTGAGAGAGTTTTGAGGTTTTTTGGCATCTACAAGTGGAATAAAGACTTTAAATTTTTTGAAATTATTCCTAATGAATTGAGTAATATTTAATATCATTATAAATATTATTTAACAAGTGAAAGTGCTCATTATTTTGACATATTCCCCTACTTGTCTCAAAATAGTCATAATAGGGAAATAAAGATTCTTATGAATTTTAAGGTACAACAAAGGTTTATATTATCATTAAAGTGTTTTTAAAGAATGGAAGTATGTTTTTAAATCCTAATAATACCTTTAAATATTTTTAAAACTCTAAATTATATGCAAACCATGCCCTTTAGGGCTAAATCAATGAAGCAGTCCAATACCACCAAAAGGCATTTTTTGACCTATCAAGTAGGATGACACATAGATAATGATTTTATGACATGGTAAAGGTCAAAAGATAATAATTAAAATAATTAATAATAAATGGAGGATCTAGATTCATCCAAGAGGAGAAATTAAAATTTTGTAGTTTGAGACACCCTTTCAAGCCACCTGATCAAATAGCCATATCTTTCAACACATGAAGAGTTTGGCCAAACACTCTTAAAATGAATTGATAACCCCTATGTAATTATAATTCATGAAAAATTGAGGTTGATTGATGGGATTTTTTTATTAACAATTGCTAAGAGTGTAATTATGTCTAAAATGCTTGAAAACCCTACAAGAAAATTTCCTTCACATGGTATATTTTCATACCTTTTTCATGGGAATCCACTCTTGTCAAGTAATTTTTGGGGGTTTATATACTACACATTAATGTAAATAATTTTGGATTTGGAGGAATGTATCTTATGAATCATCATTAATAAGATTCAACTCCAAAACCCTCTCAAACCCTCATAGTGATGAGTTTTAATAAAATTTTATTTTATTTCCATAAAAAATTTATGTATCAACTTGAAACCTCTTAAAACATAAATTAAACTTAGATAAGGTCTTATAAATTCTAATTTTTATATAAACTTGTATAGATCAAGGTATAAATTAGGTCTTTTGGAGAAAAAACATCAAAAATGAGGTACAAGGTAGTTTACATGAAATAAAATCCATTGATGTTGAATCTTGAGAATTTAATTCATACTAAAATCATAATTTTTTTATAAATATACCTAAAAGTGCCCATACCAGCTCCTTAAAAATAGCCAGTCTGTAGGAAAATGAAGTAGAATTGACCTAGTCAACCATGGTGACTAAGTGGCAAGAGTTTCTTCATCAAAAACACCTGTCTCATGGTGTGAGGAGTTTTTATAGGTCTGAAACTCATTTTATTTTTATTTTTCATGGTTTTCTTATAGGTTATAATATATTTCAAATTCAAAGAGTAGGATACTAGACTTAATTGGCCTAGTAGGCCTATGTGAGCAATCAATCAAACTAGAATTGGCATTGAAACACTAATCAAGGAGTTCATATTGAGTTTAAATAATAATTATATAATGTTAAAGTTAATATATAATTAAATTTTATTTTAAAAGTAACAATTCATACAATCAAAGGGTTCACATGGAGTTAACTAGTCCTTAGGGACCAATCACTTCAGTTGAATAGTTGACTAGCTTCATGTATCTTTCATGGTCATCATGCAAAGAAAGAATTTCACTCTACTTTAACTCAGTTAAAATGTATTTAACACACCAAATAATGATGTATCATACATTCAAATAAATATTTGATAAGTGAAATGGCCCACCATCTTCATTTTAATACAAAAGGGAGCTTCATGCAAGGGTTTTGAGACAAAGAAGATTAATTGAAGACTATTATTTATAATTGTAAAATGATATAATATTGAGTTAACTATAAATTACTTATCGTTATTTCATGTATGCTAAATTGGCTAGATATTTTGAATTTTTCTATATATTTATGATTTCAATCCATTTTCTAGATCCCTGAGGCTGATATAGAGAGACTATATAGAAATTATGACTTGCACTAGAAATCAATAAAGAGAGTTTGTTTGCAGATCAATTAATGGATGTAGTGTGTAATTATAATTTTTTATTTTCATATAAGTGTGATGGACATATCTTTTTTTAGTTCCTTTCCTCACTTACTATTATTTCATCCTTTATAAGTCACTTGAAGAGTTTAGAATAGAAACTATGTTGGAGATTGCTAGTATGTAGTGTCTTTATATCCTTCATTCACATACCTTCAATATTCAAACCTTATTTCAAACCTTAATTTGAAACACTAATGTTTAGGAATAATATGAGAGAGTTTTGTTTACAAACTATTATATATTGATCTATATGTGTGCCTAAGTTTCAAAGTTTAAAGAGGATCAATCACTATTTAGGTGCATCATCATCATAGATAGAGTTCATTTTTAGTTTCATCCTTACTCTTTTTATCCCAACATAAAATAGGTTTATTAATTGACCCTAAATTCATATATTTAGAGGAGATAGCCTCAAAAATATAGGTTTGATCTAAGCATAGGTATCCCATTTCCTTAAATCATTCTAATGTTAGTCTAGATATGAGTCAGATTTGAGTAGTCTGATATCTACTAGGTGTTATCTAGGTTGCTAATAGAAAGCAATGTTGAAATGGTCCCAACTCAGGATAGACTCTTTAGCAAGGTTCATTAACTAATCATATGCTGATTTCGTTATAGCAAAGGGGAAAATCTTGTACACCACATCTTTATGATCTAAATTTAGAAGTTTATGGGTAGTTTGGTAGGATTTTATGTACTCTTCTATGTTTTTTCCCATGAAAGGTATGAAATAAGGAAGATAACTCTTTGGGTTCTTAGGTAAATCATGGATGACTCCTAAGATGATAATGGCAGATCCATCTAACCATGCCATCCTAGGTTATAAATTTAGAATGGCTGGTAGAGATGATCTGATGGGAATAATGGTAGGTATAGGTTGGTTGAACCTAGGTTTTTTGTGTAAAAATAGGGGGAAATTACCAATTAACCTCAGTGAGACCTAGCCTTGGTAATAGATGAACTAGTCTCCTAAATTATTCATAATCAAATAGGGGTTAGTGCATTACTATCAATAATCACAATCTCAACATACTCATTAAATAGAATTAATGTCAAGTGTAAAGTATTCCTCTGAAAATCCTTCCTTCTAGCACCATTTATTATTAACTATAAACTCCTATGTTCCTAAAATGCCCATGTGATTGAGAATTCCCTAAAAGGGAAGGTGAGGATAGCTACTAACTTTCTTCCTCTATTTTAGGATTTATTTGGGATAAACCCCAAGGCATGGGTATGAGTATTTGACTTCATAAACATAGTATATGTGAATAGTCTCTAAGAGATGCACTATTACCACTAAAATTTCAATATAAAGTATATAAATATGTCTAATTATTAAGGATTATTATGAGATTTTGAGCATTATGATTTCTATTTATAAACACAAGGAGAAGAATAAGTTTAATCCTAGAAAAAAAACATGAAATAGAGGGAAAGGTAATATATAGACAAGAGCCTTCAGGTCTAGAATAAACTCAATGCATTGATCATTGAACCAAGTGACCTTGCCATAGTTGTACCACTATAGACTCGTTTCACTAAAGTTCTACCTCAAAAAACATATAAAGGGAAGATTATATGGAATCTATGGGTATGCCTTAAATATAATCCCTCACTAAATTTTAGTACTAGAGGTTTATAGTAAACTACACATAAACACAATTCTATAATTTTTAGATTAATAAACTAACTATACTACAAAAGGGAAATAATATAAATCACACAATTATTATAATAGATAAGAACATCATAACCATAGCACACATAAAGTAGTAAAGTATTAATCGGATTAACCTAACATTGGCAATCATTCAAAATGGAGATGAAAGAGAATTGAGACACAAAATAAACCCTTTTTATAAAATAGAATTATATTCATTAAAAAAGGTAAGTGCTATTAAAATAATAAATTTGGGCCAACTTTATAGTCAAAAAAGATGAAGGAAAATGTAGGTGAAATCTTGGCTATAATTTGATAGCACTTTCAAGTAATTTTTTGGTTGACCCCTATATTATAATATAGTTTTTTATTATGTAGATAATTATGGGGATCACCTCTAAATATAATTTGAATCGTATCTTAAGACATTATTAACACTCAATATAGTTATATCGATAATTAAAAACTCAAGACAAAAAAATCCCTAAAAACTTACAAAACATCTTTAGAATCCACCTAGTTTATGCACAGAGGCGGTTATGAAGGTCTACATCCTAAATATTGTCATATGGCATCCATAGCTTCCATTGTGGTTTCTATAATGTCAAAATACATGCATGTGTGTGTGTGTGTGTGTGTGTGTGTGTGTGTGTGTGTGTGTGGGTGTGTGTGTTTGTGTGTGTGTAATTTGACATTATAGAAACCACATTAGAATATATGGATGCCATATGAAAGTATTTAGGATGTAGACCTTCATAACCACCTCTGTGCATAAACTAGGTGGATTCTATAGATCTTATATAATTTCAAATTACACACACACACACACACACACACACATAGAGATATATATATATATATATATATATATATATATATATATATATATATATATGCTATGGATGCCATATGAAAGTATTTAGGATGTATACCTTCATAACCACCTCTATGCATAAACTAGGTGGATTATACAGATCTTATATAATTTCAAATTACATATATATATATATATATATATATATATATATATATATATGTAATTTGATATTAGAAAGGTTCATTAGGGAATCCCTAAATATTACCTCATCTTGAGTTTCTAATCTCTAGTAGACTTAGAAAGGTGCTTCCATTCACACCTAGACCCTGAAGACCTAGCTAATATTCATTATGGATTACATGGATAGATATAGCACCATTTGATATTTATTGGTATGATTTAGTGACCTTCTCCCTCATTACCTAGTCAAATTTACCCATGTGGACTCCAAATTCCCTTTGGTCCATTAGGGTGCCATCTAGGTAGAATAACATAGAGATATTGACCTCTTTGAAGTAGGTCAATATGTTTTTATTTTTATTTTCTAAGGGTTTAGTTATAGTTAAATCCACAACTAACCACTCCTCTATATAACTCCTCATATTCCCAATATATGTTTGATATAACCCCAAGTATGAGGTTGTTATTAGTTTCAACTATAGATCTTCCTACACTTCCCATCTATCTTGATAATCCTCTCTAATTAAGCATGGGTCTACTAGATAAGAACATTTGTCATAGCCATATTCTCTAATACCTTCCCAATAAAAAATAAGAATAGTAAGAAGGTGCCAACCTACCCAATCAACCTAACTAGAAAATAACACTTCATTTTGGCTTCTAAGGTTCAAACCTAGCTTTTCATCTCCTTTAAGAGATTTTTATACATATCATGAGTTTCTTAGAGAATGAAGAGTGGGTCCTCAACCATATTTTCCTCCCTACTATAATTCCTCACCTTAGTGAGGGAAAATAGATTTTGATGGGTTTGTCAAACCACTAGGTTCCCCTCTTTAATGAACCTCTACATTAGTGTCCTCTTCATTATTCCTGAAGCTCGATCAGAGATCTATTATACATCTAGGTCAGCCTATGTATTCATATCTAGAGACTAAAACCTTGGGACCATCCTCAAAGTTATGAGATGTGTAGGAGGGGTTGATGAGATGGTGGTCAAGGGTAGAGGATGAGGTGAATGGTAAATAGAGGAAGTGTATGGGGTGAATGAGGAAAATAGTGAATGCAAAGGTGGCATGGGGGAAAAAGGAGGAAGAATAATAAGGGAGGCCCAAGGGAATATTTATTCTTACCACTATTCTTGGGTTAATTTCACCTAAGGTGAAACTACCCCTAGGAAAGGGTTGTTAAATAATAGGTAAGAGATGGGTTGTTCAAATATAAATCTTATGGTTCCTTAGGTAATGTAAAGAAGGGGATGGGGACTAATGAATTGAGATGTTGTAGATGGGGATGAGGGGACTATTGAGGCCTATGGAGGAGTTTGAATTGGATAATAAGGCCTTCAATCTAGGGAAGAAGTGTGAGCTTCTTTTTACTTCTACTTTGCTCTCTTACCTAGGTCAGTTATAGATGTTGTAGTGGAAGGAGTAACCAAGATAATATGAACAAAAGGGGCTGATAGTGAAGGATTTAGAGCTATTTATGGAGGCACTAGGATGTATGGAGTGGGAACTAAGGGGGTTCTTATTACTGGTAGTATACTCCCAATAATTATATCCATGCTCATTGATAAAGTTCCAGTAATAGAAGGTACCGAGAGGATTCTAGGTTATGAAAAGGATGGAACAAAAGGGAATAAAGAGTCAAGGATATTCTAGAGGACCGAGGCCAAATTTACTTGGGAAAATTATGGAGGTGGTGTAAAAGGGAAAAGAGGTGGTGCTAATTAGGGGGATTTTAAGAGTGGAGTGAAATTGGTGAGTGTTAGGATTAGGATTTAGAAAGTAGAAAGGATGAGAGGTGGAAGGGAAATAGAAAAAAATGGAGGTATGAGATGGGGAACCTGGGTTGGTTCCTATTGGAATCCTCTCTCTAAGATCATACTCAAACTTTTAGCCACATTAAACCTCAAGGTTTGTGTATCCTAAGTTTGATATGTCAATGTTTGAGTTGACTACACCTTATCCACCTACCATTGAGTAGCATAGGTATAAATCTATCATGGATATACTACTAGATCTTCAAAAGTAGGCATAGGTGGAGGTAGGACACAATGAGCGACTAGAGTAGGCAAAGGATCATCCAAGGCATGGGGAGTAGGAGATGTTATAGGAGGTAATGTTTGAACTAGATCATAAGGAGGAAAAGGTGGTGGTATGCCCTACAATATCCTCTTAGAGATAGTAGATGGAGTTAGTGTTAAATCCTCCATAGACCAAGAAGGAGATGGATGAGGCATATATGGGATGAATTTAACCTTATTCCCTTTTTTCTTCTTTTTTTTCATAATCTAGGACAAAACCTCTTGGTCATTGTTGGCATCTAGGTATAACTCATCATCATCCTTTGCCTAATAACCATATTTGATATTGAGGTGGGATAAATAGCTTACCAAGTGAGCTCTAATTATCCACTTAGGGTCCTAATTCTAGATTTTGTCTCTTGATATGATGGAGTCCCACCTAGATACTATCTTCTTGATTAGAGGGAAGGCCTTGTAGAAATGGTGCCTAATTATTATCAAGAGTGGTGGGCACACCTTCATCTAACATTGTATATAGAATCCAAATATGACTTCCACTAGATAATAAGCATTCATGATGTACTATATGGTTTAAGATGAAATACAGTAGGTGTAGAGGATACTTTAGGAAACCCATAACTTAGATCGTGATGTCCTCTTTGTAAAGCTAATAGTTCCTAATGGTAGTGATGTAATTTTTTATTACTTATAATAATTAGGGAATTAGGACTTCATTGATCACTTGGTAGACCATCACATAGAAATAATTTCATATGTCCTAGATGTAGTTCTTGAAATGGTGGCCATATAGTTTGTATAAGATGACATGAACCATTGATCCCCTAAGAACCCATGCAAGAAAATTTAAAGGCTTGAAAGAGAGCATCATGTGCATTGCATCCTAAGGTATCTCATCATATATAAATTAGATCCAACTCAAGCATATAAAATGGAATTGAACAACTTGAATTTGATCAATCCTCCCAAATCTAAAACTTTGGAGCATGCGAGGATCATATGGAGGAGGGGCACCCATAGCTCAATGACATGTAAGTAGTCCTAGCCCCAAAATAGTTAGTTTAATAGGATTAAAACTACCCAATGTTCCTCCAAGAAGATGAATAACATGTATTCATTAATGTCTACCTTATTAACCCATTTAGCATTTGGGTTCTTATCATAGTTGAGTAGGACATTGTATATTCAGTAGGTATCTATCTAGACCTACACCATTACCATATCATAATAAAAGGTGTAGTTTAGGAAGGAGTGGTATGCCTTGTGAGTGTTATTAAAGTTATTGGCAATACGGTGTCAATATTTAGTGAACACACCTAGTTATGGAACCCATCATACACTTAGAGGGTAATGTGAAGGAGGTTTTTAAACAAGTTAGTATAGGGGAATACCTCTGGCTTGGTAACATATTTGTGAAGTCTACACTTCTTATAGAACTAAAGGGCATCCTCAAGCTCTAGTTTTTGGTCATCATCAAAACTTGAATCCTTATGGACTTCCTCAAATGATTTTAATAAGTAATTTTTGTGCTTAAATTTAGTCAAGTCGATTGATAATGTGGTATCCCAATACTCAAGTTTGGCTTTTGTATTTGAAGAGCATGCAACCATTATATCAATATAGGGGAAATATATAATCTCTAAGCATAAAAGGCACAAAATATATGGGTGCTCTATGATAATTAGAAAGCTAGGAGTTGGAGTGTTCTCAAAGGTAGTAGTGGTAACCTTTAGTGATTTTTACATAGGATTTTATAAATGCATGTATATACCCCCTTATATTAATGGGGTTTGCTAGCTCACTTGCTATGATTTCAAATTTGAGTTAGCGGTTAGATTTTGTCTCTTTACTTATAAATATAGATTGGATTTAGGGACCAGATCCTTTACCACCATCCAAATATAACAATGACAATGGGATGTTTTACAACTATCTAATTAGGCCCAACATTTTATTTTGTTAATACCCAATACATGGTAAGAATGTGTTCATTTACCTTAAAGTCTTCTTGGTTAATTCCCACTTTTTAACATGTGATTTTTGGTCATTGGTCCTCCTATTAATGGTCGATACCTAGGCATAAATTTATACTCCATATCATTCCTTTAGGAAGGGTGATGTGTCCCTTAAGGACATATGGCCCATCTTTATTGGTTATTTGGCCTCATTTGTACCTTATGTTGGCCTTCTCAGTGCCTTAGATAGTTTCCATTTATATTGATTTATTGGGTGATTGGTCATTTCCTAATTTATCTACGTACTTTTAGGTTTTAACAACTCTAATAGGTCTAAATACTAGCCACTCTAACAATTAGGTGATGTGGTGCCTCCTAATTCAACTAGGATTTCTTAGGATCTAATATATCTGATAAGTTTGGGGACTAACCATTCTAACAACTAGGTACATAGTGTCTCCTAATTTGGTTCAACTCTCCTAGGCTCTAACATCTATGACAAGTCTAGAGACTGGCCACTCTGACAACTAATTGATCTAGTTCCTCCTGATTTAGCCAAGCTCTCCTAGGATCTAACATCTTTAATAATTCTAGGGACTGGCCAATTTGACAACTAGGTGACATGGTGCCTCATGATTATTCTAATCTCTATTAGGATTTGACATCTATTAAAGGTCTAGGGATCAGGCACTCTAAAAACTAGGTGATGTGGTGCCTCTTAATTTAGCTAGGCTTTCCTAGGCTCTAACATCTTTAATAAGTCTAAGAATTGGTCACTCTAATAACTAGGTAATGTGGCACCTCCTAATTTGGCCAATCTCTCCTAGTCTCTAACATATTTGATAGGTCTAAGGACTAGATAATCTAACAACTAGGTGATGTGGCACCACTTGATTTAGTCACACTCTCCCAATATCTGACATATCTGATTGGTTTATGAACTAACTACTCTAAAAACTAGGCAACGTGGCATCTCTTGATTTGGTTATCTTAGGATCTAACATCTCTGATAGGTTTAGGTAATAAACACTCTAACAACTAGGAGACATGATGACTCTTTATTTTGTTAGGCTCTTTTAGGATCTAACATCTCTAATAGGTCTAGGGACTAGCCACTTTGACAACTAGGTGATGTGGTACCTCTTGATTTGGCCTAGCTCTCCTAAAATATAACATATTTGATACGTCTATGGATTATATATACTAACAACTAGATGATGTGTTGATTCTTGATAATATAGGCTTTCTTGAGCTTTGACATCTCTGATAGGTCTAAGGATTGGTCTCTCTAACAACTAGGCAACATGGTACCCCTTGATTTAGTCAGGTTATTTCCTCTAAAAAATCCATAAAAAATTCTAAGTGAAAAGATACATAATGCATTTAGTAATTACTCATCCATTATTATTACTTTTATTTTCCATAAGGGTGATAGGTCTATTTCTCTAGGAAAGGAATGAGACTTTAAGAATTTCTATCGAAATCAGACCTATAATATTATCATCTTAATTCATGAAAGAACTAGTCTAACTTAGTTATATAAAAATGAATGAGTCATGTTTCTACTCAGGGAAATTATTACAACATATATTATAAATATTTAAACTCAGGTGAAACCAAAAAGAATGAAAAAAAACCATATTGGATCTTAGGTTCCTAGGATTTTTAGATGGATCCCCCATTTGAAAGAAAAAGGAGTTCATGTTGGCCACAACAGTCTTATGTTTATATATTCATTTCAAATTTATTGTCCAAACCAATATAGTTATTCTCTATAAGAACTATTTACTATGTAACCTAATACATTTTATTTTTACCAAGTTTTGGTTCCTAACTATATCAACTCGATCAATACATTTTTTTAGCATTCGTTAGAAATTAATTTCACTAGTTAGTTTGGTACAATTAATATTTTATCTTCCATATGGAATATATTTTTGACAAATCATGTCTCATGACCAAATATCCCAATGATAATCTTACCATTTATGGTGATCCTTATTACTAGGTTACAAACCCCAATAATGACACCTATAGTGGGACAAAAGATTATCATTATGTGCCTCCCATTTATGATGATCCCTATGAGGATCCTAATGGTATCAATTCTAATACTCCTAACATTGATGTATATTTACATGATGATCTTCCCCTCTATGACCCAAACAATCTAGAATACTAAGGTGAATACCCCAATGATGACACTTATAGTTGGACTTAATATTATCAATATGGTCCTCCTATTTATGATGATCCCTATGAAGATCATAATGATCCCACCTTTTCCACTTCTCACATGCTTGAAAATAAATATGATGATTTTACCTAGAATGATAGTAGATATTACCATTTATTATTTTTATGACATGGATGAAAACCCCTTTTATGATTTTCCCATCTTTAGTGATCCCAATTTCAAATCAAGAAATTATTATCATGGTTTCATTGATTTCTTCCCACCCTAGACCCCACCCTTGAAAGTCCTCTGAAGGATAAGTCATATAACCTTATCTCATATTCATCAAAATTTTATCACCTCATTATCTAATGAATAAAACCTAATTAAAATGCCTACTACCATAAATATTATAGGTTATTCTCATCTTTGATCTTATATGAACATTCAAACCTATCTTTATTTAGTTTCAATCCCTTATAATGTACCCATCTCACCACTACAATCACTTCTTTCCAAATTTATCATCAAACTTGATACATTTAATTGTAATCTCCTCTAGTCAATTTTAGTGGCCATGACCTAGACTATATTGCTACACTTATGTTTCCTCTAGTAAATTTCACTAATCATGACATTGATTATGCTTATACAATTTAATCTATTTCACTAGATTGCACTAGTTACGTTGATATAATTCATTTTAGTCATGTTTCACTAGATTGTATCATCCTGACTAATATGGATCATGTTAGTCCTATTTACTAGACTATATCAACATGGTCAATATAATTCATTTTAATATTGTTTCCTTAGTATATATTGACCTAGCTGATACAATTCATTCTAGTCCTATTTATCTAAACTTGATCAACCTAACTAATACCTTACATTAAAAAATATCTCCCAAATATTTTAACATTTCTTTAGATGCCACATAACATATTTCAACATATTTTGACATCATTACTAGGCTTGTCAATTTTGAGGTTAAATCTAATTTGTAAGTATCCCACATGTTGGGGTGTATTTCGAACTATATCCTCTTATTCTCACACATGTTAGGGCATCTTAAGACACCCCTCATTTTATATTTTACACATATTGGGGCACATTGTGCTATTTTTTACCCTTTTTGGAAAGATTTATTGGGTAAATATCCTAATAAAACAAATACCTAAACCATTCTAAAAATAGGCCAATCAAATAATTCAAATTCATAATATTCTTATATAGTGATAAATTATGTAAATATGATAAATGTAGAAAGTACAATGTCAAGTGGTAATTTTAATACTAAAACATGGAGAACATATAACACTTAGCTAATTAATTTATTCATAAGTAGATCTAGGAAATGTAGGTTTAGAAGAAGGTAAGATGATGTTCCACATGGATTTATCACATTTTAAATATTATCTCACTCACCACTTGGAGACTGCCATTAGAATATAGACATTAGTATCGACACTTATGTCCCATTTTTTGTGATTATATACAAAATTAATTATATATAATTTTCTATAAATTCCACCTATGCCTTCTATGGTTCATTTCCACCTTACAAATTATTTTTTTAGATTGTGCACATAGGTTCTAGATATTTGTATCTTGCTCAAAACCCTAGTCCTTTAATTAGAAAATGCAACCTTGAAAAATAAGGATTATTAGTCTCAAATGAAGTTAATATGAAATTAAATAACCCTCTATCAATTAGTTGGGCCTACATATCCAATACTATAAAGAGGTCCTCAAACTGATGTACTTATCCCCCTTATATTGGCCTATGTGTGAAAAATTGTGTAGTATGTTATTTGTGAGTGCATATAATGATCTATATTGTAACTTGAAAAATATTTATCATGGGTTTCTATTTAATTTATTTAAACATATAATACTAATTGTATGACTCATTTTAAAATATGGAATAATATGGTAGTTTTTTTAGCTTGAGAGGTGTTTTTTCTTATTGTAAGATAAATGTGTGATTAATTTGTACATGGTGATAATGAATAATCCTTGAATTATATTTATACAAAAAACTTTAAATTATCTCATGGGATGGTTAAAATAATAATATAGGCCAACCCATACATGTCAAAATATTTTAAAATTTGATCATCTGTAGGGTCTAAAAACTAGCATTAGACTTCGAACCCTAGCATTGATGCTAGTGTCCGAGTCTAGATGATAGTGTCTATGAGAATAGGAATTTTATTAATATCTAACTAATATATTAGGATATTAATCAGGTTTTATATATACTATGGGCTACAATTATCTAGGTAATCAAAATATTAGTGTCAAACTATAAGATAATCATTTAGGCATAGTGAGATGGTGAATGTGAGCCTTTCAACAATAGGAAAGGTCATGAAATAAATAATTGATCCATGAAAAATATTTTTCAAGTGTATAAGATAATTCTATCATATAAATTCTATATTTATCATCTAAATCCCCCCCCCCCCTCACTTAATCTCATAAGGCACAAGGATGAAATTACTAGGTTAAATAAAAATAAATGCATAAATTTGTGTGTACAACACACCTTGATTTGACTTAAGCCAATTTTAATTATTTTTTATGAATTAGATACAACCAAGATAATATTACATTTTAATTAGTGTGTATAATCTGAAATTGAATAATTTAAATACTTGTAATACAAAATAACAAGGAGTATACATGTATGGCAATGCAATGATGTTTCCATTTTGTAATTTTCTTTGGTAATGATTATTATTTGTTGAATCATTGGAAAATTCACAATTACTAAATTTATTGGAAACTATTAATAAATTTAGTAATAGTTTCATAGTCCAAAAAATATATCAAATAATAATTACACTCAAGTAATCCATGATACAATATGAAAATGTGAAATATAAGCAACTAGTATAAGCATATCATACTAGTCCTTGCATATATGTGCTATAAAAATGTCTTGTAACAAAATATATCTAAAAAATTATGTAATATATAATAATTATTATAAACATGTGTAATTATTATTATATAAGCTCAACATGATAATTTAAATTGATCATAAGACATGTATCAATCTTGATTAATAGAAGCAGATGCCCTAAGTGTAGTGTGTCACATGAGTAGAGGAAATTTCTAAAATATGTATGTTTATGTATCATGATATAATGTATGCATGTATCACACTCAATTACCCATGAAACATATATGTGTATATAAAATAAATGATATTCTATATACCAATATAAAGTAAACAACATATGTAAAATATAGTAAATATGTAAATGTTACATATTTTTGTATTTTTTATTTATTTAAATCTTTTTGTATTTTATTGATTTTTATTTTTTTGAATTTTTTATATTTTTAAAGAGAAGGCTTTCTAATTATCCCATATATTTTATGCTCATATTATTCTCTAGGCTCAATATGAGATACAACAAATTGATCATGCTTGCAAAGATCATGTATATGTACCAAATCTAGATCTAAAGAATCTATAATACTCTACCTATGCCTCATAGGAATTTGTAGTCATGAAGCATAAGAATAAGTTATAGTGGTTTATGGAAGCCATTTTTTATTTCTCTATTGGTTTATGGAAGCCCATAATGTGGTTGAGGAGGATTTGAATCATATGTCATTTTTATTAGAGTTGTGGCCAGGATTACTAAATCATGTGAATTTATAGTTTTATGATAGGTACAAGATAATTAATCACTCAACACACAACTACAAGCTAATTGAATCAAATACTCAATAATATAGAATAAACAAAATAAGATACAAAATACCAATCTTACATTAACAAATATCACAAATGTGATAAGTAAAAATATGAGAGTGCTAATTAAATCCACAAAATGTGGTCAATGAAACCTTAGAATATAATAGTAACTCCTCTACAAAATGTGGTCAATAGAGAAAAGAATAAAGGAGTAACTCGCATACATAAAATAGCCAGCCAAGGGATTTATTTCTTAGTCACTTAATCAACCCAAGCACATAAAAAATATCCTCCATAAAAATAAGAAAATTCCAAGTGAGGGGAATAACCTATAATAAATAAATATGGGAAAAAATAAAAACCTTACTCTAACACCCCCATAAGCACAACTTAGCTAGGTAGAGTAAAAAATGGGTATTGATAATAAGGCCTAATGAGGTACCCATGTACAAGTCAATCCCTCATAAACAAGAGAAAAGGATAATACCCATAGGAAAAAACTCCCCCCCAAAAAGAGAGACATAAAAAAAAGAGGATAGAAATCCCCTATAGAAGATGATGTTGTATTATCTTGAACCTCAAGAAGAGCCCACAAGTGAAGATACCTATTCTTAGTGAAAGGTTTGGTGAATATGTATACAATATACTCTATCATCTATACATATATTAGATCAATTATTTCCCCATGAATGATATTTCTAATTAATTTCATCTGAATCTCTATGTGTTTAGTCTTTTGATGCTGAACCATATTCCTAAAATTCTAAACAATACTCTGGTTGTCATAGTGCATGATGGTAGGTCATTTGAAATAGATACCAAACTCTATGAGAATCCCCTAAAGGTAAATGGACTCATTGGTAACATTTATATTCTCATTGTTATCTACCTTAGTATATTATAAATTAATAGCATTTTACTTCTTGCTTAACCAACTACTTAGAACTGAACCAATAGAGAAAATGTAACCTGAAGTGTAATTATAATTTTAAATATAAATAACCCATTTTGATTAAATATAGCTAATCAATTAAATTTCAATGCCAAATATGTAGTGAATCTAAAATATTTGTGTTCCCTAAATGTAGTGCAATATCCTCTAAGTTTTTTTCCAATGTAACTCATTGGGTTCCTATATGAATCTGAAGACTAGGCCCATAATATGTGATATGTCAGGTTTGGTATGTGTCAATTAGATAAGGATACCCAAAAGTTGTCAATACGAGGTAATATAAACAAAAGGTGAAGTAAAATATACCTCAATATTGAATTTATATATAAAGGGAGTCAAAATTGACTTACAATCATCCATGTTAAACTAAGCAAGTATATCGAGAACATATTTAGGTTGTGAAAGATTAATCTATGAATCAGAATGAGAAATTTGATTCCCAAGTAGTCTAATAATCCCAATTCTATCATGGAAAATTTTACCTAAAGATCCATTTTTTCCACTACAATGTATGATGAATATATACTAGTGATCAAAATATCATCAACATAAATAATAAAAAAAGATTGAATCATCCTACCATAAGAGATAGATGTTCTGATCTGAATGACGTATAGTGAATCTTGCTGAAAGAATAAATGAATCCATCTTGTCATGAAAAACATAAGTGACCTATTTGAGGTAATATATGTATTTACATAGTCTGTATATAAATTAATAAACATCAACAAATCTAAGAGGTTACTCCACGTAAATCTCCTCCTCAAGATCACTATGAATAAAGACACTCTTCACATACATCTAATGAACATCTTAATTACTAGATATGAAAATAATAAGTTTGAGTCTAACTTAGTTCTTCTTTATTATCAGGGTAAAGGTCTCTACATAGTTTATTTTAGGCACTTATGGAAAACCCTTAGTGGCCAATTATGACTTAAACTTGTCAACAAACCCACCTACTACATACTTAGTTTGATATATCCATCTACATCAAACTATATTTATTACCTTAGAAGAAGTGAAAAATCCCAATTATGATTCCTAATTAAGGAGATATAATCCTCATTCATGGAATAATACCACTAAATAATCTTGATGCCTTCCAAATTTTTTGTGGATCTATGATAAAGGAATAGAAAGCATGTGGCCCACTCTAAAACTCTAAATGTGTTTTATTGGCATCTAAAGGATCTCCAACCCATGTAATTTCACTCTATAGTGTCTTCTTAGCCTAAAGAGGACCATGAGTGGATGAGTTAGGCAAGGATAAATCATCCTCTAAAGTGTGGCTAGGTATGGATGAAGACGAGTCCCCATCACTACTCTCATTATGAAAACTTGAAGAAGTATCCTAAACCTTTGAAATGTGTTTAAAATGATTTGAATCATCTAAAATAAATCCAAGTGAGTCAAATTAAGTTGGATAATTGTTATATTTTGAGGGTATGGTACTCTCCTAAAAGTGAACACTTCTCTTAATAAATAGCTCATGTGATCATATGAAGAATGTGGTCCCCATTCACACCATTTTAATAACTATGAAGATGCAAGTCTTACTTTGAGATTTCATATCTTTATGTTTCTTCTTTGATATGCATGCCATAACTAGAGATATAAAAACCCTAATGTGCTCAACTATAGGTTTATTATTATTCCAAGATTAAAATGGAGGTATTCATTTTAAATATTTATGATGAACCCTATTTTGAATGTATCAAGCATAATTTATTGCTTTGACCTAATGTTATGGTGCAAGTAACTTAGAATAATACAGTTTACCATCTCTTTCAAGGACATGTTATTTCACTCTAAAAATTCATTATACTAAGGACTATAAGGAACTATCCACTAAAAATCAATCCCCTCTATGGTGAAAAACTATTCAAACCTATTATTTTCATACTCATCCCCATTATTTATTTAAAGAACCTTGATAAATTTCTCAGATTTTTTCTCAATAGTAAATTCAAAGTCTCAAAACTTGTTGAAAACTTTAAATTTATATCTAAGGAAGTGGACCCATGAGTATCTCAAGAAATAATCCATTAAACATAATTATCCCTTATGAAATATAGATTTGGAAAAGGCCCAAATACATTAATGTGTACTAAATTTGATACTTTTGAAGCCCTCCAAGCTTTACCTTTGTCAAATTTCTCTTCAAGATTCTTCCCAATGTTTTAACCCTCACAAATACCATTAGATAAATGGAGACGAGGTAATCCTATGACCATGTCATTAATTTTGAGTTGTTATATGTAACAGTAGTTGAGGTGGACAAACCACTCATGCCAAAGTTTGATAACTCTTTCTAAATTATCAAATAATGTAGTTAGATAAGAATTAGTTTTAAAATATGAGAAGGTATATAACCTAACATGGTGATCTACCCTACCCATTACCACTATAGAATATTTTATAACTCTCTAATTATGATTAAATTTGGTGAAAATTTTACCCTCATGTCCTTACTGATGTGAGTGATTTGGTATATTGATAGGATATTAGTTAAAAGTGATGGAACACTTAGAACATTATTGAATGTTCCTCAATACATTTCAATAGACCCTCTCCCTAAAACTTCTTATGAAATTTCATCACCCAAAGTGATATAAGACATGTTATACGGCTCTAAGGAAGAAAAATCAAATGTGGTGGGAAGCACCTAATTTAATAACCATGAAGAGGTATTAGATTAAAATTATAAAATATCCTTGCCCTTTTATTTATCTTTAGCTTTCCCTTTTACCTTAGAATAAGCTTGAGTTGATGAATTATGCTTGATAGACTCAAGAACACCTATGTTGTTTTTCTCTATAATATGAGTTAGATGATCAATTTGTTTCTTAATGAACTTATGTTCATCATTCCCATTTTTATTTTAACATGCATGCTTAACCTTCTCTTTCTTAGGTTTGTCATTTGAAGAGGAGATTTCAATGGTTGTTTTGGCAAAGGTTGATTCTTTCTTCTTCTATTGATCCTTGTTCTTATTCTTCTCTTTGTTTGAATTATTTTATTTTCCATTCCTATTAATTAGGGATTGGGGTTTTATGTAATTTAATGTTACCATATGTATTATCTTATCTTTATGCCAAACCAAGTCAATAATTAAGTAATCTAAAGAGGGAAATTTCCATATAGTGCCTATAACACTTATAGTGACACAAAAAATATATAAAAAGACTAAGTAATCAAGATATAGCTTAGTGAGTATAAAAATAATAAATTTTTCATATTTATTCTCTATTACACATTATTTCAAATATAATCTCAAAGACTTAAACTTGGTGAAGAAATCATGAATGGTGTCAAAGTTACTAAGACATAGGTTAATTAGCTTATTTTCAAAATTATGACTTCTCATCACATCTATATTCCAAATAATATTTTACAATATTGTCCACACTTCATTGGGAGATTTATCAGTTTTTTATTGAAAAATAATATTATGAGACACAAAAATACACAACAACCCATGGGATTCATCACAATGGTTGTACCACTTAACTTTTTATGCTTTTATACTAGGTTCAGTTTCATTGCCCATTGTAATATGATGTAAAACATTGCTACTTAATATAATTTATATTTTAGTTTTCTGTTCATATTATTTAAATGGTAGTAGTGTAAAAAATAACTTATATCTATTATGCAAAAATAAATTGTAGTGACTATAGTTGAAGTTGTTGTTGAAAAAATTAAAGTGCAAGCAAAATGAAAGAGTAACTCAAAACACATACAACCCCTTAAAATATGAAATGGTGAACCCCTTTGAATGTTTCAAATAATGCACACTTAAAATATGTTAAGCACAACTAATAATACATCTAGAGTAACAAGTGTAAATGTTGAAAAGATGTGACTTGCACAGTCTTAGTTGATAATGTGTCTAAAATAAGTATACACAGTGAGCAAGTAAGAAAGACATTTTTTTTTATATGATGAGGTTTGGCAACCTACCAAATTGGACCTTACCCTATGGTCTTTAATGAGTAAAAATATGAATATTTTTAAAATAATAACTTAGTATCTTTGAAAAAATGCTTACAATATAGTTTTTTTTAAATAATAAAAAAAAATCACCTTTTAAAAGTGTCCCTCCTTAAAATGTTTTTAATCATATCCCCTTACTATTGCTTATAAAAGGCTCCAAAATTTTTAATTTATATTAATATCAAATTTTGAAAATTGATATAGAATTAAAAAACTCTCATAATGAGATATTATAGCCCATATAGGAATACCTCCCACTCTACTTTTTAGACCAAAATATAATATTGTTTTATATAATTAAAAAATACAAACTTTTAAGTTTTCAAATAATTGAATATCAATTTTACTAAAGATCATGAAGTGGTAAGGTGGTTTTAGGTTTTAATTTCTATCAAAGAAAATTAAGAAAATTGGTTTTTAAATAATATGAATGGTAAAAGGAGGAAGTTTTGAAGTAAAAGAGGATTAATAATATGAATATGAAAGTCTATATAGGTTTTAGATATAAAATCCATTCCAAGAGAGGTCTATGAATGAAACTTTTAATAGTGAGCAGGAGGTATGGAATCACCAAGAGAAGGAATGCATGGGGTTACATGTCTCACCTCAAGAAGGATGATATTTGTTGAAGGAAATATAAGACCAAAGAATCATGATTTATTAGAAAACCACAAAATTTTATCCATTTCTCCCTATAATTAGTACAAATACATGTATGGATGATTAGAATCCCATGGTTGAGAGGTATCCAAATGATGCCAAGGATTTCACATTACCACTATAATGTGATTTATAATTTATCTATGGAGTAATATTTAGTGAAATTTTCCTCCACAAATTTATAATGTAGAGAAAACTAACCTACCCATACAAGATATAAATGAGCCAAAGATAAAACCAAATCTCAGATGATAACCCTAAATAATCTAAGATTGAACCAATAAAACTTGAGATTTTAATAAAAATTAGAGTTGTGTCTAAGATCACTAGATCATACTAATGTATAGGTATATGATAGGTACAACACAAGTAAGTTATCAATACATAAATATAAGCTAATGAAATTAAATATATGAGACTATAACATAACAAAATAGGATATAAAATTCTAATCTTTCATTAATAAATCTCACAAATGTGAAAATTAAAAATATGAGAGTGATAAGTAACTCCTACACAAATTGTGTTCAATAAACCCCAAAAATAGAATAGTAAATCCTCCACAATATGTGGTCAATAGAGCCAAGACTAGAGGAATAAGTCCTATACCTATAGTAGTTGGTCATGGGAGTTACTTCCTAGTCACCCAATCAACCTAAACACATAATTAAGCTTCTCCATGAAAATAGGAAAACTCTAAGTGAGGGAAAAATCCCATAATAAATAAATATGGAAAAAATGAAACCCATATTTTAACAATTTTCACTTTCAATGCTTCCTTATAATTATTTTGTAATGAATTATTGATTATTTTTTAGTTCTGATGGTCACCATGTTATGATCCTGAATCCTTTGGTAAATCATAATATGTGATATTTTCACTATCGATCAGGTCTTGTATCTTATGTTTTAGCTTAAAACATATATTTTTATAATTAGAAACACATTGATGATAGTCATAATAAACATTTTCACCATATTCTTTTGGTATAGTTCAACTTGTATCAACCTCTAACAAAGGATGGGGATATATGAGATTACATTCCACAATGTTATTAAGGATCAAATTTAGAGATTCAAGTAAATGTGTAAATTGTATATTATGTGCATTAGATAAAATTATATGATTAATGGTTTTATATTGTATTCATCATTTTTTTTCTTATTTTTTAGCCTCTTGAGGTTATATATTATAGCTTGGTTTTATATAAAACTTGCTATTGGATATAGTTGGTGTGTTGGATACATACTTAAGCTTGTTTAATGAAATAGGTTTTATTTATTGATCTCATAAAATATATCATACATAATCAAAATATTTAAATTTCTTGAAGACAATAGGCTCATGTAATGGGGATATCAAACTTTACTTTAATATATATTGAAGCTCTTTATTTGCCATTGGAATTTTCATTTTTGCCAACATTATATTGTACCTCACAACATATTCATTGATAGGCTTATTATTTCTTTGATTTATCTTTATAATTTATGCATATGACATCTTTTAAATAATTTTTATAGAGAAATTTGATATAAATGTATCCACTAGAGGTTTGAATGCTTTCATTGATTATATTGGTAGATCATAAAATTGTCTTAAAGCATAGTCCTTTAGGCTTCTTGGAATTTTTTTTTTTAAAATGTTATCATTGGAAGCATAATCAAGGCATGTAGCATATAACTGTTAGATATGTTATTAAGGATCACCCTTTCCATCATAAAGTGTGAACTTGGGTGATATGAAATTCATTTGCTATGGGTGCAAATATATCTCAAGTGTAAATGGATTTTTTAATACATCTTTTTTATCAATAGCATGAGTAGATTTTAAAGTATTTTTCTCAATGTTGGTAATCTTCACTTCCAAATATTGAATAAATTAGAGAGTTTTCATAGTAGACACATTGAGATTGATGTTTGATATTTAAAAAGTCATCAAATAGGATGAAAACATTGGTAGTTTTGATTTATGCATTGAAACTAGAAAATGATTTGAAGCATTGATTATTCCCATTGAGGATGTAGTAATAATTGTTTCATATTCGAGGAGTAATAGCTTGAAGACATATCTCATGCCCCCACTAGATGTAGAACTTGATGCTATACTTGATGGGAGGGATAGTAAAACTGAATCAGTACCAATATTGTTTAAAGATTCATCACTACTTTATGGGAATGTATTAGAATTAACATATTTATTCATTTCATCTCATGTGACATATAAAACACATCAACTAATTGATGATTTGTATTTATATGATGAATTAATGTTTCCTTATATACAATTTCAAAATGATTAAATTTTTAATTTCTTATAAATAAAAAATAAATATGCCACTTATAATGGAACAAATAAAATCTAAAAAGGAATCATAAAAATCTAGAATTTTAGAAGGTTGAAAAGCCTAAGCAAATTTAGGGTTTGAATAAAACTTCTCATAGGTCGAATTCACCAAATATTTGACCCTTTTGTAAATATTTATATGAGGAATATCCTAATTGAATAAATGGATAAGTTATTCTAAAATTAGGCCAATTTACTAATTTAGATTCAAAATATTCTAATACAATGTTTTTTATATAAATATGCTAAATTAGAAAGTATAATTCTAAATAGTAATTTAAATGTTAAAACATAAATAATAAATCAAACTTATCTTATTAATTTACATAAATATATATATAATAAATGTAGGTGTATAATAAAACATGATGGTGTTCTATAGGGATTCATCAATTTCTAAATATTAATTTAGTACCTACCTAGGCACTACCATCATAATCTAAGCACTAACATCAATGTTTTTGACCCAATTTTGAAACTTATGTATTAGTGAACTATGTCATTTTATATAAATTTCACCTACACTTTTTAGGGTCCACTATCATGTTATATATTTTTAATTTGAATTATACATATAGGTTTTATATCTATATATGTATCTCAAAGCCTTAGGTCCTCAAATTATGGTATGACACCTCACAAAAAAAGGGTGAGTGGGAACAAGTGAAGTTGAGTTCACCTTAAATAACCTTATATTATTGAGTGATACCTACATTTCCAATACTCTTAAGATTACCTCAGACTGATGTAGTTATCCCCCTTATGTGGGCTTGTGTGTGAACAACTATGAAATATATTATATGTGGGTGTGTGCAATGATATATATTGTAACTTGAAAAATACTACTCATGAATTATTATTTTAATGCTTCATACTTGTAACAATATTTATCCTATGAATAATTTTCAAATAGGGAAGAATATGATAGTTTCACGAGTTTGAGAGGTATTTTTGATTGGTATAATATAGATGTGTTCTTGATTTGTACTTGATGATAATGAATGGTCTTTGAATTATATTTATATTAAAAAAAATTGAAATTATCTCATTGGAGGGTTAAAATAATACTATAGGCTAACCCATACATGTTGAAATATTTCAAATTTTGATCATTTGTAAGGTTTAGACACTAGCATCAGACTTGGGACATTAGTGTCAAAGTTATTGTGTTATTATGGATGGTAGTGTTTGGTAGAATATGAATTTTTTAAAGATATGTAACTATCAAATTAGTATATTAATAAGGGTTTATATAGACTTTGGGCTACAATTGATTTGATTAATCATAATATTAGGGTCTAATTACAAGATGAGCATTTAGGCATAGTGAGATGGTGAACATGAGCCTTTTGCTAGTGATAAATTTCATGAACTAAAAGGTTGATCCATAAGTGATATTTTTTAAGTGTACAAGACTATTTTATCATATAAATCTAGATTTAGCATCTAAATATGCCTACCCTCTTCTTATTTCAAACTTTGGGGCATCTAAATATGCCCATCCTTGATCTTATTATGCTTTAAGGGCATCATATGATTCCCATCCTCATTCTCTTGAATTTTTGATATCTTATCCTTATCGTAAGGCAAAAATCAAGAACTTTTTACATATTATAAACAAACAAATTTATCTTCAAAAAAATTATCAAGTGAAAATGTTGAAATGTTCATGTTTAATATTCACCATTTATTTCCATTTTGGATCTTAGGTATTACCTTTATTATTATTTTTATCATTGATAGTAAATTTATATTTTTTATTTATTCCATGACTAGATCTTATGCATCACTTTTAGGATATTTTATATCATGTTTATACCATATTTTGGTTTTCCTTGATCTCCTTGTTGTTTAACCCAAAATTGGATGTAAGAATCATAATTTGGTGTTAATAGTGTTAATAACATAGAATTTAAAATACACAAGGGTGATAATCAAATCTACATTAGGCTAATTAAATGCTAAACTTAGATATAAACATACACTAAATTTATTATGTCAAGTATAGGTTAAATATATAAAGTAGAACTAAGTAATGCATGAAAATGAAAAATAAGTAATATTCTTAGTTGGTTTTGATGCTAACATAATACTAGATCTATAATGGGTAGAAATAATTCTAGAGGGAATTCTATAATAGTCATCAGGTTCTAGATCTGACACCTCTAGATCCATAAACTCTAACATCATCCATGGATGGTTAATTTAATGTTAATGTATGAGTTTGATATAAGAGTATTATATAGAATACATACTAAAAATATACCCAACAACTTGGATGCTTATATTTTTATCTTCACCTTAGATATTGTGCATTTATATCTGAGTCATGGACTATCATCTATCATGAATTTAAAACCCTAGTTCAACATCTTCATTGTGACCTTGGGGAAAATGAGTTAGTAGGCACATGGTGTTAATCTAACTCAAAAAACACATATTTTTGTGAGAACTATTGACATAGATAATAATATGAAGAGTGACTCATAATGATGCAGTTCCCTCTTACATGTTAACTTGTGTGTGAATCATATAATATGTGTAAATAAGTATAATAGTGACATAACTTATAACTAGGAAAATCAAGATCTTGGGTTTCTCCTTTAGTACATCAAACATATAGATGTTATATACCTATGATTGGTGTGGAAATAGGGAATATTTATTCAATTTAATGTTATCTAAATGATCTCTAGTAAGAATACTTGGTATTATTCCTACATTGTTAGGTGAGGAATAGATCAGGGCTGATCTTATATTTATATCAATCCCTTTGGATAATTAACTAATATTAATGCACTTATGATGACCATTAGGATACATTTCATTTGAAAATTATATTAATTTAGTAGAATGGACACTTGCATTGGGTTAGGACACTAACATCAATACTAGTATCTATCTTAGATGTTAGTGTTCAGGGAGCAAAAAAGTAGGTACAGGCTCAAAACTTGTATAAATGGAATATATGTATATTTTAAGAATCATGGGTAAGATAGAAGGCCTAGGTCATCAACATAAGACTGGTATAACTAAGAGATAGGCCAAGGGGAATAAGATAGAGTAGATGTGATACTTGCATAAGTGATACAAAGTTTAGAACTGATAGGAACAACCAAGGTCTATGTTTTCCAAGGGTACAAGACTGAGGTTAGTATAATCCATAAATATCATCTACATTTACCCCTTTAATATAATAATTAAATTGATATTTTAAAGGAAAGGAATGCATACATGGGGATATATAACACAACTTGTCTTTATGTGTGCCTAAATTGAGTGCTTTATCAGTGACTAACCTACAATCACAAACATGTTATAGCATATAATCACTGCATACAATCTATTGTTGGAAGTACTTGAAATAGATTTAAATTGAAATAGTAAGGTTTAGGAGTACACTTATGTGTTGATGTAATTACCTTATTTATTAGAAAGTTAATTTGAAAAATATGCATTATTGTAAGGATATGAAAATAAGATTAGGACAAATATAAAAAAATATTGAAAGTGAATATATAAGATATATATATAGAGATATTGGAAGTCACATGCCCCCAACTTTGGAGAAAAAGTTATTTTTCACCTGGTAGTTGAGATTAGCTCAATCATGCAACCCAATGATACTTATAAGCTAGTGAGTGTGAGTAAACTAAGTCACTCACATTATCAAATTGGTGATTCTAGATGATATTATCAATTAAAACCTAAATTTTTTTCAAGATTGAGTTATTTGATCACCTCAACCATACCAAAAGGTAAACCAACTACCACAATAGACTGGCTTAATATAGTTTATAGAATTCTAGCTAGTGGGTGATGACAGTCCCTAGAATGTTCTAAAATCTGAAATTGATTTGGATTTTTTAATATTAGGAACACATTGCATATCATATGTACCTTAGATGTGTCTCATGATAAAAATGTGTATAATAATGGTACTAATATATAAAATTCTACCACAACTATGAATTTGAATCATATAACTATGTGATTCGGCTAGTTTAAAAAAATTATTTAAGTGTGGAGAGCATTCTTCCAAAGAATTCCCCCACCATATATGGAGAAAATTGGAAAAATAATATAAGTACCAATGTGGAGAAAATGTTTCTAAAAATTTCCCCACTATAATATGGAGATGTTGAATACTAAATAGGTGTGGAGAACATGCTTCTAAATCATGGCCCCATTGAATTTTAAAACTATGAATGTGTGTAATCCATTCCCATATGACATACCCCCATTGAATATAAAAACTTATATAAGTATCACATACTAAATAAGTGTGGAGAACAAGCTTTAAAGGCATTCCCCCACTAAATCTAAAAACTGATATAAGTACCACATATTGAATAAGTGTGGAGAACATGATTTCAAATCATGCCCCAACTAAATATAAAAACCAATATAAGTACCACATAGTGAATAATTATAGATACAATACTTAAAAATCATGAACCCACAGATTCTAAAAACTATGAATGTGTAGAAGCCATGCCCATATGATATGCCCCCATTGAATTTTAAAATTATGCCAAGTGTGAAGAACATTCATCTATGACATGCCCCTAGTAATATTCCCCCTCTTTGAGGTGAGGTAAATATAGGAATTGGTAGTTACCTCACCTCAAAATGATAAGACAAATGTATAATCTTTGAATGTAACCATGTAGCATATAGAATTAACATGTATAAGTAGATATAACATTGAGATGAATAGAACCAATGTGATCATATGAATGCCTAATATGTATGATAATGAACATGTAAACATATAGATAGTAATATTAAAATCTCAACAAATAAATATGAACACACATAAGAGCACTCAAAATCAAGTAAAAATTCAATGGTCTAAGGAGACCATAAATAAGGGGCATGTTTAAATGTCAACAATCGAAGGGATGTGACTTAGTCAAATGTCCAAAAAAGCATGGATGACAAATTATTTTTTTCATATAAAAAAATGCCATATGAAAACGTCAATTAATGCATACATAAGCATGGGGTCTCAATCAAACGATCATATTGAAATGATCTAATAAGTAATACATTATCAAGACAAGATACTCAAGGAAGTACATAAATTAAATCATAAGCAACTGGTATAAACATGTCATAGTATCCCATGGATCCAATGTGTTAGGAAAAAATGTCAAGTGTATTAAATATTAATTACCCTATCTAATTTACAATCAAGGATAAATGAATTTATAAATACATATGTAAAATTCAAACATGATAATGAAATGTGATCATCAAACCATATAACTTGTGTGTATCAAGATCAAAGAAGTGGACGCCCCCAATGTCATCATGAAATGAGTAGAGGGAAATCCAACATCTAAAATAGAAATAGATCATGTATATATGTATGCCTATATCACACTCAAGTATAAGTGTGAAACACATGTGTATGTAGGAGTAATTGAGTATGCCATACATCAATACGGAACTAACACATAAATACCATGGAGATAATAGAACATGTAGGTGCCAAAAGTGTTTTTGTATTTTTTATTTTTTATTTTTCATATTTTGGATCATTTGAAGAGGAAAGATAATCCTATGATGCCATCCAATGGATGGTAATATGTATCTTCCCATTATGAACCTAATGTAATAATCTTTTGACATTGTAAAATAGCATATATAGGTTCAATATCTATCATAGTAACATCGATGATGATATACATATGTAAAATAGGACTATGGCCATAAAGTAGTAGTAAGAGTAATAGGAGTAGAGGTTCATGTAAACCATCATTGAGTGATTTGTGGTATAATTATATTTAAAATATGATAATAATGTTGAAGTGCTTTAGATATCTAAACATGGTGTGTAATTGATGGGGATTCCATAAAATCCATTGTATGTCTCTGATGTAATTGTCTCTCAATTATTGGCCACCTAATAAATGGGATTACATGATACTTACCATTTTATGTTGAATCAGCCTTAATAGGCTTGTTAATTAACTATCTAGTTATATGTTTCTCTTATTCAAGCGGATGATCATATGGAATTATAGAAACTATGACTACCCGATTGGCATAAATGTATTTTACACACCCATGCATTGTAGAAGGTATGACTTGATGTGTATGAATTCAATGTCTTCCTAATAATCTATCAAATATTAATGTGAAAGGTATGACTAAAAATTTAATAACCACATGTGTGAGACTGACCTATAAAGATAGGTCAATATCATTAAGAACCTTCTTGGAGGTCTCATTGACTTCTTTAACTGGTCTAGTAGAAGGATGAAAATCATGATGAGTATAACCTAAGTGTGTAATAATGTCATGATGAAAACATTCTCACTTTCACCATTATTAATCATAAAATTTAATATAGGGTGTTTATCAAGTTATGCTTGAATGAATAATGAATGAATATCAGAGTCATCATCCTGAATCTAGTTATCATAGAAAGTAATAGAGGGTCTCTAAATTGTATGAGGTGTATGTCATGTGTAAGTACCAAAAATTCCATCGAATTGGTTCCCATAATGTGGTGGAAATGGATTGTGTTATACGCCATTTTCACTTTTGGTTCCTTATTAAAATGATATTGCAAAGGATTGTTAAATATTTTTTGTTTATGGTGATTACCAAGTTATGAGCTTGATTTATTTTGAGGATCCTCAAATGTAATCTTGTAGTCATCCATAAGATACTATATCTTATGCTTCATTGTAAAGCATATAATTGTAGAATTCCCTAGTCATTGATGATAATCACAATAAGCATTCACATCATATCCTTTAGATAGAGGTCAACTGATATCAACCTTGATAGGATGAGGGAGAGATATAAGCTAACACTCTAGTAACCATAAGAGCAATGAAGTTGGGGACACATGTAAATGTTTAAATTATCTCCTTGGTGCATTGGATAGGACATGTCAATTTTCTTTTTTTGAAACTATGTTAACTATGGTGGTTTTTTCCTTTTAGACTTAGGAGGTTTTACCTTATAACTTAGTTTTATTTTAAATTTGGTACTAGATGTAGATGCAGCTAGTATGTTTGCTACATACTCAAGTTTATTCAATGAAATAAACTTCATTACATAGTCTTGTACAACATGGAATAAGGTATCAAAATATTTAAACTTATTAAAAATAATAGAATCATGTAAATAAATAAGAAAATTTGTTTTGAATGTCTTGTAACTCCTTAACTACCATAAGATTGGTCATTTTAGCTAACATTGTCTTATATCTCAAGACTTATTCACTGATAGGTTCATTGGTTCCTTTTTTTTTTTTCAATTTGATTATAGGAAACCTTTTCAAAAATATTAATGGAAAAGTGTGCTAAAAATTAGGCTACAATAGGTTTGAATATTTTCATGGATTAGAGAGGTAAATGATATAACCTCCTTAAAACATAGTCCTTGAGAATTCTTGGATATAATTTGGTCAAAATTTTATTGTTGGAGGCATAATCAAGGAATACCACATAAAAGGATCAAATATGTTGTTTAAGATCACCCTTAATATAAAAAAATGGAAATTTAGGTGCAACAAAACTAGTTGGAAAATGATGCAAAGAGATTTCAAGTGTAAGAGGGTTATGCAATACATCTTGTGAATCAATAGCGTAAGGATATTTTAAAACATATTTTTCTATTTTTGTAACCTTGTCATCTAAGGTTTTTATAACTTAAAGGAGTTTTTTAAATATAGACCCAATGAGGTTTAGATTAGAAATTTGAATAGTCACCAAAGGGGATGTAAATATGTTTTGAGTAGTCATAGACATTGAAACTAGTATTTATGTTGAAATAATTGGTAACTCCATGGTATATGTAGCAATAGTATTTTTAGGAAACAAATGTTTAAACATATAACCCATGATCCCAATAGATGTAGGTAGATTTATGGGTGTGGACTCAGTTATATTACCTTATAAGGATTTGCCATCACTAAATGAGGTAGCCTTGGTTTTATCTTGTTTAATTATTTCATCTCTTGTAACATAGAAAAATATATCACCTAATATCTTATTATCATTGAGATGAATAATCAATGTTTATTTATCTTCCATTTGATATTTTCCATTACTTCACATATGAAAATTTTAAAATTTTCAACAAAGTATATCAATCAATAAAAAATTAGAAAAAACCTACTTTGTCCTAAGTTTTAATGTTCAAATGTTGGGTTAACCAAATGTTTAACCCTAAATTAGATGTACGAATCTTAACTTGGTGTTAATATGATTAAGAATAAATAAATTAAAATACTCAAGGGTGATAATTAGATCTACAGTAGGCCAATTAAATGCTAAAATTAGATATAAACATACACTAAATTTATTATGCTAAGTATAGGATAAATATAGAAAGTATAACTAAGATATACATGAAAATGATAAAGAAGTAATATAATTAGATGATTTTGATGCTAACTTAGTGTTAGATATATAATAGGTAGAAAGTAGTCTGAAAGATACTCTATAATAGTCATCAAATCATGGGTCTAATGCTTCTAGAGTCACAGACACTAACATCATCCTGGGATGGTTACATCGATACTATTATCTAGGTTCAACGTAAGTGTCTTATATATAATACATAATAAAATGGGATATGACCACATTTATGTTTATAGGTTAGTCTTAGCCTTTGATCTAGTGCATTCATATCTGGGTCATACATTGTCACTCCTCATGAATTTGAAAAACCCTAATCATTAATCTTCATTATGACCTTGGGGTAAAATGGGTTAGTGGTAACATGGAATCAAGCTAACCTTAAATACCCCTATGTTAGTGATCATTACATACATATCAAATACTCCAAAGAAGCCCTCAAATTGATGTAGTTTTCCCCTACATTTTAGCTTGTGTGTGAATCATACAATATGTGTAAATAAATTACAACAATTACCTAGCTTATAATTTAGAAAATTATGATATTGGGTTATTCCTTTAGTAATTCAAACCTATAGGTGTTTTGTACCTATGACTGGCATGGAAATAAGAAAAAATTATTTAATTAAATGCTCTTTAGTAAGAACACTTAGTATTATACCCATGTTTTTAGGTGAGGAATGAATGATGCTTGATCTTGTATTTATATAAATCCATTTGGATAAGTAAATCACATTAAAGCACTTAGGCCAACTATTGGGATACATTTCATTTGTAAATTAGATTACTTTAGGACATTGGACACTTGCACCAGGTAAAAACTCTAACATTGATTCTAGTGTTTATATTATATTTTAGTGTCTAAGAAGTAATAAAGTAGTTACAAGTTAAAAAATTATATAAATTTAAGATACGCATATTTTAAGAATTATGGGAAAGATAGAAGGCATGAGTCATCAACATAAGATTGGGTGGAATAAGAGATAGGTAAAGGGGCATAAGATAGAGTAGAAGTGAGACTTGTAGAATCAAAAAAAGTTCTAAAACTAAGAATAATATCCAAGGTCTAATTTTTCCAAGTTTACAAGACTAAGCTACTATATAATCCATAAATATCATCCACACTTGTGTTTATTTATCCTATTTTTATTACCCCTCTTTTGGGATGACTTATCATATCAATGCTTTCACTAGATCCCATTTAGGTTTGTATAACTTCCTTAGTGACATGACTATAACCACTTAAAAATTAAAATTTCCCTCTATATGATCAGTTACGAGCATTTTACTTATTTTATCACCCTTATCACATGAATGTATTTTCAAGATCCTCATGTAACAACCCCACTAGGTTTTACTAAAATAAGACAATATTTAAAAAAAAAAACACTTACACAAATTTAATAAATATATTACATCACAATGAAACCAATTATATATATATATATATATATATATATTATTGGTTTCATTGTGATGTAATATATTTATTAAATTTGTGTAAATGTTTTTTTTTTTAAAATATTGCCTTATTTTAGTAAAACCTAAAGGGGTTGTTACATGAGGATCTTGAAAATCCATCCATGTGATAAGTGTGATAAAATAAGTAAAATGCCCGTAACTGATCATATAGAGGGAAAATTTAATTTTTAAGTGGTAAGGTTGTGCTATGAGAGGTGATAGTCATGTCACTAAGGAAGTTATATATATAAAACTAAATACATTAGTTTTTAAGCTAACCATAAATAAGGTCAATAAATAATCTATTTAGCTAATGATCTAAGATCAAGATCAAATACAATGCCTCAAATGGAGACATTTCCAATGTTGATTAGTATGGGTTATTGTAATAATAATCAAAAAATGTAATTCATCCAACTTTTATTTTTGATACATGTAATACATTCAAAGGAGATCTTATGAATCTTGGTTAACTCTCTTTCTCTATGTTCACATATTTGTTTCTAGGTGATATGTAGTGATAAAATTCAACTACATACCTCGATTTGAATTTAAAGTCAACAAAAATATAGAAGGAATTCTTAGATCTCAATTAGAAATGATATTTTCTATAAATACATTCATTTGGTACACATCTTTCATGAATATCTTTAAAATCATAGGTGCATGATTTGTCAAATTGCAAAGTATGAAGTGAGCTACTTTGGTTAGTTTATCAACTACCACCAATATCATATCATGATGGTTTTATGATAATGGAAAACCTTGGTAAAATTTAATTTTAATCACCTTCCACTTCCATTCTGGTATATCATGATGATATATCAATCCTACCAGATGCACATGCTCAGCGTTCACATGTTGGCAATCTAAACAATGATATACCAGATATGTTGCATTATTTTAAATCCCTTTAAAAATATAAATAGGTCTTAGCTCATCCATGAGCTTATTTACATTAGGATGTCATAAATAATGGATACTATGAAATTAATTTAGCACTGTGCTCTTTAAAATATCTTTATCAGACACATACATCCTACAATTTTACTTCAAAATACCATCACTCTCCAACTCGAATCCTTTAAACTTTGGGATTCTGAGCATTCTCTAGGAATTTTTTCTCAACATGCTCATATAATTCATCTCTAGGGGATAATTCAATTACTTAATCTTGGAAATTACTCATGATAGTATCCAAGGATGTTATGTACCTTCTACGACTTAGGGAATATATAACTCTATTTTCTTTGCCCTTGATATAGTTAATATCAAAATTGTAATCATATAATACTTCTAACCTACACCTCTGACATGAATTCAGATTTAATTAGGTAAATATATACTTGAGTCTCAATTTTTTGGTCTTGAACTCAAATGGTCTCCCCAACAGATAATGCCTCTAAACATGCAATGCATAAACTATTACAATAAGTTATAGATCATGAGGGCATAATTCACCTCATAAGGCTTAAGTTTTATGGACTCTTATTATTTAACTAAACCATATTGTTTATGAAATCCTTCAAGTCCATCCATAAATGCATATGTGATTATTTAGAACTAACCATTAGGATTGGTAAATCTTATCACAAGTGTTGAAGTAAGCCTCTTTCTCAGCTCCTAAAAGGATTTTTTGCAATTGTTTGACCAAACAAAACTCTAATTCTTATACTAAAGAGAGGTAACTAGATTAGTTATCTTTGATAAACTTGAAATAAATCTCTTGTAACCATTAATCCCATAAAACTTCTCACCTCATGTATATTTTTAAGCACTGACCATTCCATTATGTCTCTTATCTTTTTTAGATCAATTGAAATTCTATCCACAAAGATAATGTGTACCAAATATTGCACTTTCCTCTATAAAATTACACATTTAAACAACTTGACATACAATTTGCACTTCCACAACCACTTAGAAAATAGTTTTAAATGTTGAATTGTTCTTCATTCTTAGAATATATAAGGATATCATCCAAGAAAACTAGCATGAAGTGGTTCTATATAATCCTTAAACACACTATTCATGAGATTCATAAATTTTACTAGAGCATTTATTAATTGGAAAGGTAGCATTATGAGTTCATAGTGTCCATATCAAGTTCTTAAAACTATTTTAGGAATATTATCATCTCATATTCTTAGCTTATGCTACCCTACTCAAATATAAATCTTGGAGAAAAATATTTCCCCTTGCATCTAATCAAAGATATCATCAATGTGAGGTAATGAATACCTATTCTTGATTTTTTCCTTGTTTAAAATCCTATAATAAATACATAGGTGAAGCTTATCATCCTTCTTCTTAATAAACACTAATAGTGTAACCCAAAGTGACACACTTGGTTAAATAAACCCTTTTGATAGTAACTCATAAAGTTGAGGCTTCAACTAAACCAATTTGGTATTTTTCATCTTATAAGGTTCCTTGGATTATGGTTCAAATCTAGGTATGATGCCAATCAATAAATAAAACTCACGTTTGGGTGGAAATTCCTCTATAAACACATCCTAAAAGTTCTTAAGAAAAATATAATCCTCAATGTATAATTTCTTAAAATCCTCCATCTTGTTTATTTTAATAATAAATTCCTAACATCATTTTCTCTAAGCCTTCTTGATTTGAATTGTGTAAATTTTCCTAAGCTTCAACACTTTACTCTCATCCTGAAGATATGTCTGATTTTTAAAATCATCTTAAAACTCTACCTTATTTAGATAGTATTGACCACTTTCTAGTCTCAAACCTAGAAAGGGGTCAACCTAATGCGTTAAGTCATGATCCATATTTAGCACCATGATTATCATTCATATTATGAAATAAGAGGGTGTTTAGGTATTTTATTGTCTTGTCATGGTCACATCTTTGCATTATTAGTACTTATGTGCCTTTGTATCTCCTTCCCATTTTTTGTCAAGTGTTATTATTATGGTCAAACATGTCTAGATGGTCCTTGATCATTTTGATGGATCCGCAACATGTAAAAGGTGCCATGATAAAGGTGAACTAAGGAGTAAGTTTGATAGAGGATTATTAATGCATTGGCTCTACCTAATAACATGAGGTATGCTCACTTCCAAGCTTTTAAGGAACATAATAGAAGGGTCTTGAGGTTCATTTTAGGTTTCTCATTTATCATGAGGGTCTTTTATATGTATTAGAATGATAATTAAATTGATATGCCCCTATAAGGTCATAAATGTGTGCAAAGTCAATGGTTTTTTATCATAATGAGACCCAATCTATACTTAATAAAACACTAAGTTACCCCACACACCTCTAATGGACCTCATAAATCTCATAAAGCCATCACTAGACTATTTCATGTCTCATTGAATCCACTAAGACCATGGTCAATGATAATTCCTCCCAAATGGTCCCCACACATGCTAAATTGTTACTCCTCAACTCCCTTAATTCATAAAATCATATTCAAAGTGTTATGTGACTCCTATTTTCCCTCCACAATAACTACTATCAATGTTTTAGGTCTGAAATAAAGAGAATTATAGGTAAAATGGTAGGTTACAAAGGTTTCTTTAAAATTTTAGATCTGTATTGTATGGACCAGCCTAGGTGGAGTCATGATTTTATAGAGGGAGGTTATAAATTTCAAATGGTAAAGATAACAATGCTTGTCAGTGCCATAGAAGCTAAAAACTATTTCATCTCTCCCTTGATCTCACTTGTATACTCAGAGAGATCCTCAAGTTTCAGCTCATACCATACAAAGGAGAGAGAGTGGGGGCCCAATTTCATAACCATAGAAAGTAAACTCATATAGCTTCCATTTATGTGAATTTATATGGGATTGGTCTCCTAATATTTATGAACATTCCTTAATAATTTGAACAATCCTTATGCCCTTCTCATTTGCACACACCAACTTGGACTAA
Organism: Torreya grandis; assembly: GCA_037957365.1. Classification (NCBI taxonomy): domain Eukaryota; kingdom Viridiplantae; phylum Streptophyta; class Pinopsida; order Cupressales; family Taxaceae; genus Torreya; species Torreya grandis. The sequence goes on along the minus strand of JARHVA010001106.1, from coordinate 414,657 downwards.
ATGGTTTTAAATTATTTTTGTTTGGTCTACTCAAATTAGTCACTGATATTCTTCTCTCAAGTCTTGTATAATCCTTCCATAAAATATTCATCACTTGACTCACACATGTGAGCTCACATGTCTTGGAAGTATTCATGACTGACTCCTATGTATGATCTATAGATAGTTATGTGCAAAGGATAGAGGTTTAATGCTTCCATTAGAGGCTATGGTTAGGTTGAAGAGTTTACAAAAATGTTTCAAGGATTATAAGGACTTATTTCTTAGATTGAATGTCTAATGGAATTTTTTCACCATAGAATATCTGAAGGAAGAAGAAATTATGCATTTTTGAAGATTATTGTATGACAAAGACTTTGTGTAGTTCAAAGGCATCTGTAGAGCTTTAAACGAAGCTTAGAAGTATGAAAAAAGAATTTGGATTGATGGTAGATCATCTTAATGCCCTTGATAATAAACTTATAAACATCCATGGTGGCCTCAAAGGCCTAAGAACCATCTCCCTTGTTTTCAAACCCATATAGTCCCTTTTATCAAAATTTAATGTCTTTTTTAGAAGTTAAGTCCTTTTTGAGTTTTCAAGGTTTCAATTTAGGACTATATATGCTTTATCTCTACCTCCAAACTTTCATATTTGCATTATGTATGTGTAGATATGTCTTTAAGGTTCAAGTGGTTAGTATTAGAAAGAATCATAACCTCCATTTCACCTCACTTTCATATTCCTCTAGTTTCATTATGTTTCCACTACCATTTACATTGTGTTACCCTTGTGTTCATCCCCTACAATCCATATATTATATCTCCACTACCACCTTCTTCCATTAATCCACACTTCCTTCCAAGGCTATATCATGTTAATATCCCTCTATAATCCATTAGAACCATCAAAATCAATGAAACCATAGGGTTTTTAACCTATATGTTCATATAGTTGCTGAGAATACAAATATGCATATACAACTAACCCATTTATGCTGACTATAGTGGGCCCCTAAAAGACACTATGTAGACTATTAAAGGTATGAGGATTAATGTGAATATTAGATCATATGAATCTTAAAAGTAATGAATGCTTATTTAATATTCTCACTTAGGGGTTTCAATCAATTTTTAGACCATCTTCTTCTTATACAAGTTTGATAATAGAACCCTTGTATATAATAAACATGTATGAGTGTAGACATATAGTAGAATTGACATATGTGAATAACCATGCCTTACCTAGGATAATAAGGTAATGTTCATGAAATAAAGGGAAAATTTTATACTATTTATAATGAAATCTGATGGTTATCACCTCTAGGAAGGAAAAATAACATATACGCAAGCTTGAGATTACATAGGCAAATGCAGCCTTGAGACCTAAGCATGAAGATGATAAGGTATACAAAGAAAGGGGTAGTGTAAAACCATCACCTAAGAATGAAAATGACCCTAAGAACATGATAAAAATCTCCATGGTCATGGATACCTCATGGGACAATGTTAAAGTCTATACTCAAGATATTCACACATAAGCACATAGTCAATAGGTATTTTAGAGCCAATTTTAGCCAAAATGGTTGTTTGGGACCTTTATGGGCATGACCAAGCCCCAAAAGTTAGTATTAATGGTCATCATGACCCATTAAAGTCACTCATATGTTTACTTTGGATAGACAAATAGTGGGTATACCCACTATTTTATCTCAAACCAAGGCTTCTCTATCATATTTATTTAGTGAGTTGATGGATGCATCCATGCTATATAGGGCTTTGCAGACTATTTGAGACCTACATAAGGTTTTGATATAGTAATGGATGATGGTAAATTGTTCCTAAGACTCATTTATATTTCTAATAACTATAATAATAGTAAAAACCCTTAGAGATAGGCCAACATAGTCAAAAATCTAGGCCTACACACAGGCCCTAGTGCCATCTTGAAGTGGCTTCAAGATATTATAACAAGTTGAATGACTAATGCGTACTATGTAAAGATGTTTAAGACTTTTCAAGAAGGTTTAAAGTGCCAAGAGGTGAGTAATTTGATCAAAGTTCCTTTCAAACTTTCTAAAACTAGTTAACCTATGCACAATCAATTTGAGAACCATATTTAAATGCTCTCCCACTCCATCACATGCATGCTCATGGATAAATATCTTCGGTAATTTTTAGTCTCCCTATGGAACAAAATTTCGTCAAGGATTGGTTGGTAGTTAAGGGATAAAATTTATGAACAAACTTTAAGGAAATAAGCACTTAGAATGGTCTAAAAAAATAACTATAACCTCATCTTATAACGTTCATATCTCTAATCACCCTCTACATGGGAACCTAGAAAATTCATGGAAGATGAGGAAGTTAGTTCCCTACACATTCATAGATTTTTTTCCTAGCTTGGATATCCATACTCTATGAACCATAGTTAAGATTGCGGATGTCTCAATCCCTACACAAACCCTAAAAGTGACGTAATAGTGGAGTTTCACCTCAAAACCCATTTAGATGAGATATTATGATCATGAAATGACAATTAATGTCTCCTAAGATCCTATGATCATCATAGTAACCCAATAGTTTAAATGTGTAGGGGTTAAAATATATGGAATCGGCCTAAAAGTGATAATTTAAGCTCAAAATCAAGGATATTGGAAGTATTTGTGTGAAAAATGAGTTTAAGGGGGGAGAGTGAGCTCTAGATAATCGAAACAAGTCCTCTAATAGTCATCAAGGTGACCTCCATGACTGGTTCAATAGGTAGAAAGGTACAGGTGTTGGAATGCATGACTATAGGCACCCAAAGGGAGTCAAATGATGTAATCAAGATAATAATACTACTCCATGAGGTATTAAAGGTGATTTTTAGGTTATATGTGATATATTGGTGCCTTGAAACATTAGGTTTTAGGCCAATGTTCATGATTCAAGTTTGCAAATAGAGAAATCCATAACCTCCACCATGACTATGCCTTTAAAAGGTGAAGTAGAGATCAATTTGGGAAGTGTGAATGTTTCCAACCCAAGTTTTGATGGCCATATCCATGTTGTAGATCCCTTTGGCTAATTTAAACCACTATAAAAACCATTATAGTAGACCATTCTACTTATAGACACACAAAGGTCACTCAAATGGCATATTTTCTTTCACAGAGCATCTTCAAGTGCTCATCATAGCTTGGATATTATGCATGGGGAGTAAACAACTTCATGGAAGGTAAAAAGGTTTATTGGAATTATTTTGGTATAATTGGTTCATATATCTAAGCTCTGATCCCTATGAACCATCCCTAATACCCGAAACACTCCTAAACCTCCCTTAAACCCTAATAGTAACTTGACTAGGAAGGTTTAAGGAAAAATGCATTCAAATGATCAGGATTTACTTATCCATCACTTAGATCATGTTTCCATCTTAGAGGATCTCATGCCCATGGCTACTGATAGTATGAAAACTTATTAAAAAGGCAAGTTTGTAAGGTTTTAAGCATAAAATATGTTTCAAAACCTAATTAGAAGTTATAAAATATGTAAAGGGTAAGTTTTAGACTAATTATACTCATTCAATGCCAATAGGATCCATTTAACTAATTGAAAATGTCTCTGTTGCCTCTATCTAAACTATTAGTCTATGAAGCAATCCAATGGCCTAGTCATGTAAGGCTAATATGTATTTGTAGGTAAATAATAATTAAAAAATATTAATGCCAATACATAAGGGGTTATACAAATATGATCTAAGTCTTATCAAATGAATTGGAAGCCTAGTTCAACTATTTGGTTATTCAAGTAATAGATATGAGTAGAAGGATAAAGGAAAAAGGAATAAGCCTACTTATCTCACAAAGTAGAATATCTAGTAGGAAAATGTGGCATAATATCATTTATTGACCATCTTCAAACATTGGTAACTATCATTCAAGTGATTATATCTCAAAATGGAGGCCATTATGATAGACTAGGGGTAGTTGCATGGACCATTCAACATGCCAATTAAAGAAGAGGCTATCCAATGCCTCAAGACTCCATTTGTGTTATGTAACTAACATAAGAGGGAATATTGGGTTATTTTAATCATGTTTAAGGCTAGAATAAATTCAAATGGAGTTACAACCTCCACATCTTCCCAAAATTCCAAAATGGACTCATTAAAGGCATGCCAAAATTTGAAGAAGGAAATAAGCTTGTTTTAACTATCATACACCAAATTGGCCTCATTCATGGCCTCTCCCATGCATGTAATCTTCCCTCTTCTCCTTCAAACTTTATATTTAAGTAGAAATTAAGATATTGATATAATATACATTAGTTAAGTGTAGCAAAGCTTTGCTAAAATTGCCTTGTAACTCTTTTGAATCAATAAAAGCCATTTGTAGATTCTTGTTGAATGATAGTGTGCTTCTTGAAAGTTTGATTTGTATAATGCATGAATTATGTCTTCATATATAGGTCCTTTCATGAAATTAAAATTAGTTTAATATTATATTATAGGTTATATGAAGTTTTAGCAAGCAAGAGTGTACTTGAAGTATCACAAGTCACTAGTATCTTGTGCAAATCTAGGCTTAGTCTTTCATGTTATAGAGTCATATTAAACCTCCATAAAAAATATCCATGTTTAGAAAACCATCAAAGAGTTAGATCAGTCATTGTCTTCATCGATTTAATTAGTATGTTTCAAAGGATATAACTAAGAGTGGATCTTTAATCAATTGGTGCATCACCTCTTAGAGTAAGTTCCTTAATTGGTTTTGATATATATTTCAATTTTAATTGTGATAAGATTAGGTATTATAAGAATAATTGAATTTAAAAATAAGGGGATCTATCCCTATAAAATCTATAGCTGTGACCTACATATTAGGCAACCCATAGTTTATAGGTCACTACCATATTGGACTAGGTTTGAGGTAGACATGAATAATCTTTTGCTTGGTAAGGGTGTACCCTAGATCACCAAAAGTTCACAAAAAATAAATGAGATCATCTATAAATGGAATTATGGACATGGTTTAACAATATTTATAATGTGGGAGGACATATAGAAGGATAAGGACAATCAATAATAGATTGGAAGGCAATTTCATGCACCTAGTTTCCACTAGATCATCTTTAAAAGGTAAGTAGATTGAGTTTGTTGTATTACCATTGGACATAGCAAGGATAAAGAGGGATAATATATTTAATCCAAATTACATACCCACAATTCTCCCAAGTCTCCTAATTCTACCAATTCTATCCATACAAAGCCTACTACAAGTCCACCAATCCTAATGGTAAGGCCTAGATTGCAAGCATTTTTACCTTTCAATGGTGGTATCCCTCTTAACCTCAACAAATTTTATGATATATCAGATAATTCCTTGAATATTTTTCCATATTTCATATTGGAAACATCCACCACTCCTATAGAACACATAGATTATATATCAAAACTATGTTCAGTACACATCACTAAAGAAAATGTAGAAATGGGGATCTTAGTAACTTATTTGAAAGGCAAAGCCATTCAGGGGTATAAAGGTCTTACTCCTACATATATAATCACTTGGGTTGAATTTGGTGAGTGCCTTTGTAAACATTTTAAAAATAGAAGTGACCATGTGTCACTAGTTGAGAAACTCACCTCAATTAAGAGGGCACCCCAAGAATCTATATTTGAATTTAACTATAGATTTCAAAAGACTTGGGATATAATCATTGTTATCATAAGTCCTATACCTAGTTATGAATTTATATATTTCCTAAGGGCCTTAAATTCATATGTCATTTTAATGATACAGTCCATGGGTGGGGCAATATTACTAGAGGCATATGAAATATCCATCAAGGCAAAAAAATTACTTGATACAAGTAATGAAATTGATTCTTAGGCTCCTCATGCCCCTATTTATTGAGATCCAACCTAATTTTTCCACCATTTATCTATTTAATAATCCAAATAATCAAGAAAAATCTAAGGGTATACAAGTAGATAGGCTTGGAAAGATTGAAGGTTTGTTAAAATCCCAAAATAAGTTGGTAGTCTTAGAGAGGAAAATATAGACCTCTTATAGACCATATTAATCCCATTATCAAGATCCATATCCATATTATCCTTATAATATACCCCATTATACACCAAATATATAATCCCAAGGTTAGATCACATAAGTTAGACTATATAATACCTATAACCCCAATGTTGTAAGCAACTCAAGGGCATTGGTGTCAACAAAAAAAAATCTTCCACAAGAGGGGTAATTTTCTTCTCTATGTGGAAAATAAAATGATATGGTCATGTATACAAGTGGTGAAACATATTATAATTATTTTTTGTAGTAGGCTCCTTTATTTCAAAATCATGACACTATGCCTCCTCTACAAAGTCCTCTAATACCTCATGGTAACATGTCTGCCATGACACTAGTAGAAGTTATAAACCAAAAATTAGGGAATGTGACAAAATAACCTAATGACACCACCCTTGTAAACTTCCAATAATGAGAGCATACCTTTGAACATGTGCTATCAAACCTAGGTAAAAATGCATTAAGGCTAGATGATGTAATTATAGCCCACACAAGGGCTAAAAACAGAATGGTTGATGATAGCTTAGGGAATTATAAGGCCTTTCCAAAACATCCTAAAGTGACTCAATATCCTACCACTTAGATTATAGTCAATAAAACCTCTCCAACTAAGCAAACATCTCAAACTCACAGGTAGCAACAAAAGACTCCATTCATTCTTCAAGTTACTCAAGTCACAAGTGATGCTTCCACCTCTAAGTTTTAGCCCAAGAATTTCAATTCTCCATTAAAAATTGTGGAATACATGAATATATCCAATTTTAGTATTCCTATGTGGGATTATCTACTTATTCTAGGGTAGAAAGACATTCTCCAACAAGAGATCTCCAATCTCTCTCTTATGAATAAGTAAGCTAACAAGGTGAGTGTAGTTCATGTTAATGATGGTTAGTCTAGTGAGATCCAAACTCTCAAGGTTGTTAAGCCTCCTCCATTACACTTTTTAGTCATAATAGGATATTGTCTTGTTCACTATTTTATAATAGATAGTGGTTCCTCAAACTCAATCATTCCAAAGGCCATCGCTGATAATCTAGAACTCAAGTATGAGCCCAATGAGAAAGAAGTATTGTAGTTATATGGGTATCCCATAAAGATATTAATTGTCTAAAAAGACCTTAATTTTTTTTTAGTAGCCTACCCTAATTGCACCATCTCACAATATGTCATGGTTGTTGATCTACCTTCATATTTTTCCCTATGCCTATCTAGGGACTTCATTATAAATATTGGGGGGATAACTTTCTTCTAACTAGTCATACATGGTATTTAGGAATATATATGGGATAAGTGCCACTATTAGGTCTAAATCTATTTCTAAGCTCCATTTAGAAACCTCTATGCCTAACCTCTCTAATGCAAACTGCACTACACTTGATGAGGATGAGAATGTCAATGAATAAGAACCTAAGGATCATCTTGAAGGAATCTCATATTTACTCCTTGATGAATGGGTAACTAATAACCATGGATTTAAAACATGAAATACCATTTAGGAGGTAAGCCTGTGGGTATAATACATGTATGAGGAAGGGGTTATTATCAATAGTCTCATAAACTCAATTCAAGAACATGATAGCATATGAAACTTGTTCTTTAATGGATCAAGGTCAAATAATGGCAGTGGGGATAGATTAATGTTAGTTTCCCCTTCAAATAATAAGTAATACTTAGTGGTAAGGTTTTAATTTAGTTTTACTTCAAACACAATTGAGTATAAATCCCTTATAAATGGGCCATAAGAAGCAAGAAGAAGAGGCATCAAACTTCTATAAGTGAAAGGTGATAGTGAGCTTGTAGTGAAATAATTAAGGAGTGTTAGTGTATTCAATAAAAACCTATTGAAGGACTAAAATCACAAATTATGGGACCTCTTAGAGGAATTATTAGCATTTGACATCCATTCCATACTAAGGGAGTCTAATAACCATGCAGATAGACTTGAAGCTATTAGTTCCCAATATGAAATTGTAGATGGATTCAAGGTAAATCAAGTAATATCACAAATAAAGCTCATATTTAGTCCATATGTACCTAAAAATTATGTAACTTTTTAGGTCATTGATAGTGATGAGAATATTTTATGCTTTCTCATGCAAGAGGCATAATTTTCCATAAGAATCAAGGTAAATTACAACATTAGTTTGATGATCAAATAGTAAAACTAAGGTTTAATAAATTGAAAAATATATTAGTGAAATTATAGATCATATTCAATCAATATGATTAGATGAGAAGAGATAAGGTAGGCATCTCAACTAAATAAGAGAACTATGAGAAGATAGTCATCTTTAAGGACACACTACTTAAGCTGGGGAAAGTAAACACAATAGAAGAGAGAGCTTCCTTCATTTCATTATGTCAAGAGTGTGCATATGTTTTTATATGGGAGCACCATGATCTGAATGGATTTGACCCCAATATTTCCCAACACACCATAGAATTGGAAAATAATGCAAAACTAGTAAGGTAAAAGCAAAAGGCCAGTCAACCCTAAGGTGGAAGAACTCAAGAGAAGGGAGTTGTTAAAATTTATTTAATCCAAAATAATATTACCCATGAATCATTACTCATGGGTAGACAACATTTTTCCTATGAGGGATAATAATGGAGAGATACACCTATGTTTGACTTTAGAAACCTTACGAAGATGTCTTTGAGGGACCACTACACACTACCTTCCATGGATCAAATACTTCAAAAGGTTTTAATCTCTCATAGGTTATCCTTGATTTATGGCTACTCTAGTTACAATCAAATCTTTGTCAAAGAGGAGGATATACATAATATGACCTTCATTATAATGTGGGGTGCCTATACATACATGAAAATGCCCTTTGCACTATCTAATGTAGGGAAAATTTTCCAAAGGTAAATGGATGTTACCTTTAAGGGGTTAATCAATGAAATGGTGCTCATATATATTGATGACATCACTATGTTCTCAAATAATCTAGCAAACCACATGGCACATTTGAAGTTAGTCTTTGATAGGTGCAAGCAATTTGGAGTGTCCTTAAATACTAAGAAATGCATCTTTGTTATTCATGAGGGTAGAGTATTGGGGCATGTAGTATCAAAGGATGGTCTTTATATATACCTTGAGAGAGTTGAAACAATCTTGGCCTTACCATTGCCCAAAAATAATAAAGGTTTGTAGATATTCTTAGGGAAGATCAACTTCATAAGGAGATTTGTCCTAGGTTTTGTAGAGTTAGTCAAGCCTCTTACTCACATGCTTAGGAAGCACAAAAGGTTAACATTCATTAAAGAAGAAAATAGGATATTTGAGTCCATAAATTAGGACATATATCAATTCCCTACACTCAATATTTATTTCATCAAATATTTTTTCATGTATGATTTCTTTACATTAGATGTAATTTCTTCTATGCATATGTAGTAGAATGGTGAAGCCTAGAAAAACCAATTGCCTTATTTATTCATGGCTTAGAATCATATGAGGAAAGTTATAATTTTTTGGAGAAACATGTAATTTATGTCATGATAAGATTGAAGAAGTTTAGGCACATGGTTTCTAATAATAATATCATAGTTATGGTGGTCCAACCAAGCATCAAAAAAATCAAACTCAATAGAAATCTAAGTGAGAAGAGAGTTAGGTGGGTAATAAAGGGAATGTAATATGACCTTGAGGTGATAGTGAAAAATTTCATCATAGGTATAGGTCTATGTGATAATCTTCCATTAGAGTTAAATGAAGACAAAGACCAAGTGTCGACATTCCATGATAGTTAGCAGGTAGCTACAAGTACCACTCCCCTCAGTTGGACCAATGATGTGGTCAAATTATTTCAAATAGTTTAATGTCCTTTGGGATTGTATAGGGCCAAAAATAAACACATAATATTTTATAACATACCCTATGTCTTGATAGATGGAGTGATATTTAACAAAGACATAGGATGCATACTTTTGAGATGTGTTGAATAAAGCCAAGTTGACAAACTACTTGAAAAATTACATGATGGACCTATTGGTGGGAACTCTTTTACCAAGACCATATCCTCTAAAATCATTAAATCTAGGAACTTTCATCCTAAATTATTTAGATATTCACATAGTTGGGTGAGAAATTTCTCAAATTGTGCCATGTTCACTGGCAAATAGAAGTTAGCTACCCTTCCCATGAAATCAATCTGAGTTGAATAACCCTTCATGTAGTGGGTATTATATTTTATAGAAATTATTAGTTGCCCTTCTAGTTCTAGACATAAGTGGGTCATCATAGCCACTGACTATTTCACAAGGTGGGTGGATGCAACTTCACTTAAGGAGGCCAATGATAATTATGTCTTAGGTTTATATGACAATCTTGTGACCAGATTTGGTGTGCCTTCAACAATCATATTTTATAATGCCTTAGCCTTTAGTATAAATAAGGTATGTGAGTGGGATCTTAGATATGTCATATATGTTAAGTTATCCTCTAACTATCACCCATATGGAAATGGATTAGTAGAGTCCATAATAATAATTTGATAAGGATCATTAAGAGAACCATGGAAGACAACCAAAAATAATGGCACACAAGATTGTGAACTTCATTATGGGTAGATAAATTGACACCTAAAAGGTCTAATATACACTATACATACCTCCTTGTATATGGTAGAGGTTCAAGATTGCCTATTTTCCTTGAGTTTCATTTCTTTCTTAGATCTTTCCCACAAACTTGAGCTCTTAGAATATGATGCTATGCAAGTGAGAATGAATGAGCTGAGATAGTTAAAGGAGATAAGAGATAGTACCATACATTCCATGTGGTCTAATAGACATCAAGTAAATAATTAATTTGAAAAAAGGTCTTCATATATGACATTAAAATAGGGAAATGTAGTCCTCATATGGGATGAGGACCATGTAAAGCTAGGAAAACACTCCAAATTTTATAGCCTTTAGAGTGGACCTTACATCATCACTTGCTATAAATAAATTAATGCCTTTGAAATTTATATATTATATGGTGAGGAAATCCCAATCCCTATCATGGGAGATTACTAAATTTATTATATTATTCACTTTCATGTTCTTCTTGTACATAGGTAGATGGAGTTTTCTTTTCTCTCCAAGTGCTTCTAGATATGTCTTGTGATTGTTGCTTAGTCTTGTTGTTTGGTGGTTGTGTGTTGTCTTTCTTGTTATTATTTATTTTTATTATTATTTATAATTATTTAAATAGTATGAAACATATAAGGTATATTTAATGTGAATTCAAATCCCATTTTATAAGCCATTAAGAGTAAATTAAAAAAAAACTAAGTTCTTTGACCAGTAGGCTGGTCAGGCTAGATGATTCACCAAAAATGTTGACCACTTTATAGTATCAAACATAGAAAGGGGTCAATTTAATACCTTAATTCATGGTACATCTTTATTAACATGATTATAATTCATCTTATGAATTAATAGGGTGTTTAAATAGTTTGTTATCTTTTCATGATCACATATTTTCCTTGTTTATCCTTATTTGCAATTATATCTCTTTTCCAGCATGAGTCATGTGTTATTATGATGGTCATCATAACTAGATTGTCCTTAATAAATTTTATGGATCCCAAACATGTGACATTTTTCATGATGAAGGTGAAGTGAGGAGACAATTTGGTAGAGGCTTATAAACACATTGGATCTACCTGATAACATGAGGTATGTTCACTTTCAAGCTTTTAAGGAACATCATAACAGGGTTTTGAGGTTCATTTTAGGTTTCTCATAGATCATAATTGTATTTTATATGTATTAGAATTATAATTCAATTTATATTCCACTTTAAGGTCATAGATGTGTTGGAATTAACTACTAAGAGGGTGGGGTGAATCAGTAGATAATAATGTACATTCAATTCCAAAATCATTTCATGAAACATGCATTCACATAAGATCAAAAAGTGCATAGATAAATAACAAAATAAGTAGAGCACAAGAACACATAAAAAATTATGTGGGAAACCCTCTTTGGTAATAAAACCCACTAAATCATGCACATGGACTACTATCCTATAATGACAAGATACAATTTAGACTAGCACCAACTAATCAAGGATCACCCACCCCTCAATTTAGTCTAGCACCCATTAGACCTTTAACTATCACCAACTATCAAGGAGGATACCACCCCATAGGAAACCAATCACCAAATCAATCACCTCCAAACTGATCTCCATATCTGATATGATGTCTGACACACATGATGATGGACTCCTCTTGGTTTCACTATTCACCCTTTAATCTCTCTCAAATAACCTCTAGGGCTTACTTACTCAATATGCATCTTCTAGTCTCATTAGGTCAATGACCTATGTATCCACATAAAACTACTTGATCAGATATGAATGACCAATCCTATTTACTCTCTAATGGTACTCAATGACCTGTACCTTCTCTTTCAAAGGTTCTTTTCTTCACTTAGCTCCACACTTACTCTATAAGCTCAAATAGGCTAATTAGGCCTTGTACTTATACCATACACTTTATCTAATCCATCTTGGTTAGACAATATTTTTAACACAATTTTATTATGCTCATAATAATTTCAAAAAAATGTTACATGGGTGAGACAATATAATTCATATGTCTCCCATTGTCCTTAAGACCTAAATCCTCCATTATTCCTAGTTGAGACCTAAAGAAAATAAATCTATCCATGCACACATTAAAACTTAGACTCCTTGGACAAACTTTAGACTACACCAATGGATTAAAAAAATCAAATCTACCTATAATATACCATTTAAAACTCCCACATAGGTCCATACCACCTATAACTTTAACTCACTACTTGAACCAAGTCATTCTATCCTACTTGCCATTAGGCCTAAAAACACAAAAAAGTTTATGTTATAGATTTAATCATAAAAAGACTTTTATAAAACAAAAATATGAAAAAAATGGATTAATAGGTCCTCCATGAACTAAAAACTATTACCAAATTAATTTTCCAACATCGCACTTAAGACCTCAAACTAACTCTGTCAAAGTGACCACTTAGACTTGTCACACATAGTCAAAATATAGTCAATTCATTTTGACTTTCCAAACCTAAATATGGAAAAAATAATACCTCCAATACCTTATCATTAAAAATTTATACTTACACATCTCCATACTCATTTTTTTATTCAATTCTTTATAGAACACCTTCAACTTATCCTTACAAGATGGTCACTCAAATTGCTAGTGTAAACATAAACATAATCATGATGAACATGACTTGTCACACATGTAAGAGTATTATAATTATCTTCCAATACTTTTAAATAGTCATAAAAGTTATTATATTACACTCCAACACAAAAATCATATGATCTAATGACAAAATTTCTTCTATGGATCATTCTCACTATCTTGGGTTCCATTATCTTGTCTTACACAAACTAGTCACTTTGTGAGCACTTTATAGATTATTTATGAGCACCATAATAACTAAGACATAAGTGAATAAGGAGGAATAGGTATCTAAATAATACCCAAAACCATTGGTTTCCATCCCTAAACACCTAAGACCTATCCTTAAATAGATTCTCACTCTTGATTGGATTTTTGTCACTATTTCCACTATTTGGTAGATTAGTGATAGGTCATTTTGATTGAAAAAATTATTGAAATGGTGAACATAAAATTAAAAAATAACTTTATATTCATAAATAGAAATTCTTGGCGTTCAACCTCTATTCATTTTCATAGTTTGACCTAGTCAACATTGATTGCTATAGCAAACTTTCTAGAAATAACACCTTTTCTGTAGGTTCCAATCACAATCATGACAAACCAATTCCACTTCCAGGTGACTGAGAGAGTTTTATAAAAGATAAAAATATAATACTATCTTTTCCAAACCATTTTTATTCCTTTCTATAATTTTTTTCTAATCACTTTACTATGAGGGTTTATAGGAGGGTTTTTAGAAATTTACATTCTTAATGAATGTTCATAAATCATTGTACCTAAAACCACTAAAAAATAATTGGAAAACCTTCATAGTTATATTTTAAAACTATCCAAAAAGGATCATGTCACCATGAAAAATATACACATGCCAATGATCATCTCAACTTCCTTATCGGGCTTGGGAACCTTCATTCTACATGCATAGGTGTCATTCTAACATTGTTTATTTATTTCTCTTCCTCCTCAAGACCTAAAACATGGTTAAAAACTTTGATCCATATTTTAAAAAAACATTAAATTCTCATATGCTCTTCAACAACTTGTAAACTCACCTTGACCCTCTATTTGAACCTCACTAGGTCTCTATGCAAGCTAGGTCTAGAACCACCAGTTACACTTAGTCTTTGAAATCAATTATAACCTTATTATACCAATATTAAATGAACATAAAAATGTCATATGCACTCATTCCATGCTCCATATTTTAAAACCTTCTTCTCCCTAGTCTCAACCTTCTCAACACACTAGGCTATAAATCCTATGACACCATACAAGGTGTATATAAATACCACCAAACCAATATTCACATACTTTGTCTTATCTCCTTATTTTGAAGAAAAATAAACATTCTAGAGATAAAAAAATATTCCTAAAATAATTATCAACTTATCTCATATGAATCTAAACTTGATTAGCATGCCTCATTAGGCCACCTAGGGTCATAGAACAAGGTCTAGATGAATACCTTCAATAAACCACACATACACCAACTTACTCAACTACAAATTCAAACTCATCCATACATCAATGAAATCACCAATTTTTTATTACCTTTGACATAAATACACACATGACATCATCCTTTGACATCAATGACAACACGCTCTCCAACAATCTCCCCCTTTGTCATTTATGGCAACCTCTTCTTCTTCTCCCTCTTTTCCATTAATGAAAAAGTGGACATAAGTTCCTTTCAGGTTCATCTACAAATTCCTTTGATCTAATGACCTGATCAATTACAAATATCCCCCATTGTCCATATATGATGATTCAATACATTGTCAAAACATATGACCTAGTTTGATCAAGTCATCATAAATTTTATTTTAGTTCACATCTTGTAGTAGACCTCTCCACATTTCCATCATTATTGAATCTTGAAACTAAAACTCTTACATATTTTTCCCCTCACATCATGCATATCTCTTCAAGACTTTCAAACTATTTGACTTAGCTCCCCTTAACTCCATGCTTCATTTGAAAAATGGTCATCTTCAACTATTCTCCTTAATGAATTAATAATGAGATTAAATCATCCACACTTCCCTCACATTACCAATTGGTCTCCTAAAGACCTAATCAACATGGATCAACTCCTTTTATTTGCCACTATTCTATTGAAAATATTAGAACATTTGAGATAATTAGGAGTAACTCATATATAACTTCATCCTACTACCTTTCAAATGTTTACACCATTATGGATTATATCACTTCCAAGTCTACTTCATAAAAATCCATAGTTTTAGTAGGTTTTTGAGATCAAAATTTAATATTACACACCTCTATAATAACCTTGAATCCTTTAGATAAGGAAACATAGTATTAACAACATGTTCATGGTCACAATAATATCCTAAGATCATCTTTATTCTCATGAAGTGTCTTACCTCCATGATAAAGAACAACAAGTAACTCTACCTATACCAATATTCAACCTTTGACTTAGAGATTTTCATCCTCAGAATACTAAACTAATTCAATTCAAACCCAAAAGTAAAAAATGTTCCTTCAAAACCTTATGAGTTAATCTTGGCATGAAGGAAACATGACATCTTCTCAAAACAACTTTCAAGGGCACTATTGTAATCTTCCTCATTCAAATCACTAACATCTTGATATGATATAGAAAAACATCATCTATAGAACTCTAAGACCTTATTTATGATATCAATAAAAATTCCTTCATGTATACTTATGTAGACTCCTTTTCAAGATCACAAGAATCTTGTGATGTTGTAGTACAATGATCACTATCAAAACTTCATGAACACCCTCAGGGTATATACAACATGTCAACTCATTCTTAGAACATCATCGAAAATAACTCTACCAAAAAGATATTGGTCTTGAGGACCAATCATCAATTCTTCATACCCCTACTTTGTCTTTGTCTTCTAAGGCACCATTTGAGCACATACAAATGCATCATGAGCATGCAGACAACTGAAGAAAACCTTACACAAACCTCACCTAGTGATTATTAAGCATCATGTTAATGTGATTAAACATGTTCTTAATCCCATATTACTCCTCCTCGGTTCACTATTTAAAAACCTAGTCAACTATAGTTAACTTTAACCTACATTTATTACACTTATATAGCTGGTCAAACCTTCTAATCATTTTGGGGTTCTTCTACACTAAGTCCTATTCATTTTTGATTCTTACCTCATATTTATTTTAATTCATCCATGTATTCTACAATACTTTATTTTCAAATTGGTTTCCTTTGTTAAATTTGAAAATTTAAATTCTACTGGTCTTATTTTCATGCAAAAATGGCTAAGTATGGAAATAAGGAAATCTACTTCGGAGATGAACTTTACACAGGCATACATTTTGTTATACATCAAGTAATGACTTGAAACTTGGAACATATGAAATAGTAATAAAAATTAATAGACCCACGTGACTAATTAATTCTAAAACCTTCACATGTGCAAATGTATACATCATCAATCTGCTCACTTAGCCTAATTTGATAATTAGACTAGGATGACCTAGACCTTCACAAGACTACACTAGTGTAATTTTTATTTATCCAAAGGATACTTAGAGATTTTAAAACCTCATTATTTAATATATGGATGCCTCACATCATATTCCACGCCCTCTAAGACCTGTACTACTATCATACACACAAAGCATCCAAATGATCTATCTTTCTTCTATCATATTAGTTAATCAAATAGACCATCTTCATTAATATATATCAATAAAATTAGGTTTTATATTAGAATTATCCTTATTATATTCCTTATTATTAAACATTTCTAGTGCCAATATTCTAACTTTTATGCAAACCTCAACCATGATCTTCACAAACTTATCTATCACTAAAATAAAAAAACATTGTCCTCATCACACCTCAAGCTACTTAGGATCACCTATATGTTGTTAAGAATCCTAAAAATTTATAGATATAATAACAAATATTGTAATTATCTACTAATAAGTGGGTTTAATTATTAGATAATACTGTACACTCAATTCCAAAAACCATTTAATGAAACATACATTCACATACGATCAAATAATGCATAGAAAAATAGCCAAATAAGCACAACATAAAAGAACACAAGATATTATGTGGGAAACCATATTGGGGATTAAAAACCATTGAAACAATCACATAGACTAATATACTATAATTATAAGATCCAATTTAGACCAGCACCAATTAGTCAAGGAACACCCACCCCTTAATTTAGTCCAACATCAACTAGCAATGAGGATACAACCCATAATAAAACAAGAATGAACTAAATCACCTCCAAACTAATCTCTGAATTTGATATGATGTCTAACACACTTGATTATGTACTCCTCTTTATTTTATTTTTCACCCTTAAATCTCTCTCAAATAACCTATAGGGCTTACTCACTTAATATGCCTCTTCTAGTCTCATTAGGTCAATGACCTATGTATCCACCTAAAAATACTTAATAAGATATGAATGAATGATAATATTTACTATTTTATGATCCTAAATTACCTATACCTTCTCTTTTAAAATTTTATTTCTTCACTTAGCTCCACACTTACTCTACAAACTTAAATAGGCCAATTAGGCCTTTACTTATACCATACACTTTATCTAATCCATATTGGTTGGAAAATATATTTACCACACATGTATTACAATTGGAATAATACCACACACACATTATATGGGTGATAAAATCCACTACATATGTTTTCCATTATCATCAAAACCAAAATCCTCCATTAGGCCTAGTTGCAACCTAAAGTAAATAGGTTTATCCATGCACACGTTACAACTTAGAATCCTTAGATAACCTTCATCCTTCATCAATGGATAAAAAAATGAAACATACCTCTAATATACCTTTTATCATTCCCACATATTTCCATAACACTTTGAAATCCAACTCACTACTTGAACCAAGTCATTCTAGCCTACTCACCATTAAGCTTAAAAAATCAAAAAAGTCTGTCAGATAGAACTAAATCATACAAACACTTTTATAAAATAAAAACCTAAAAAAATTGAATTAATATATCCTCCTTGACCTAATTAACATCAAAAAATTCATTTCCAAACATCACATAGATCTTAAGACATCAAACTAACTCTTACAATGTGACCACTCATACTGATCACACACAATCAAAATATAGTCAAAGAATTTTGACTTTTCAAACCAAAATATGGAAATAAATAAGACTTAAAATAACTTATCATGAAACCTTAATACTTATAAAACATCTCCATACTCATTTGTTTCTTCAATTCTTGATAGAACACCTTTAACATAACCCTATAAGATGGTCACTCAAACTACTAGTGCATACATAAACACACTCATGATGAACATGCCTTGTCAAACATGTAAAAGTATCATCATGATCTTAAAATACATTGACACAATCATAAAAAATTCTTAGATCACCATAAAAAATAAAAACTAAATGATCTAATGACAAATTTGATTTTACAAATCATTCTCATTGTCTTGGGTTCCATTATATCGTCTTATATAGACTAGTTACTTTGTGAGTACCTTCTAGCTTTTAATGAGAACTATAAACACTCACACATAAGTGAAATATGATTAATAAGTCTTTAAATAATACCCCAAGCCTTTTTTTCCATCCCTAAACACATTAAAGTTATCCCTAAATATATTCTCATTCTTAATTGGCTTTTTGTCATTGTTTCCACTATTTGGTAGATTAATGATAGGTCATTTGGATTGACCAAAATTATTGATAGAGAGAAAATAACATTCCAAAATAAATTTATGGGCATAAATAACTAGTCTTTTCCTTCAACCTTCAATCATTTTCATAGTTTGACCAGGTCAACATTGACTGCTACAATAAACTTTCTAGAAATAACACCTTTTTTCTAGGTTCCACTCATAGTCATGACAAAAAAATTCCAATTACAAGTGCCAAAGAGAGTTTTATATAAGATCCAAACATCATAATATATTTTATAAACCATTCTGAGTCCTTTCTAGAAATTTATTTCTAATCACTTTACTATGAGGGTTTATAGGAGGGTTTTGACTAGTTTACATTCTTAACAAATGTTCATAAAGTACTATACCTAAAACCACTAAAAAATAATTAGAAAACATTATTAGGTAAATTTTAAACCTATTCTAAAATGATTAGGTCACCATGAAAACTCTGCACATGCCAATGATCATCTCAACTTCCTTCACAAGTTTGAAAACCTTCATTCTACATGCATAGGTATCCTTCCAACATTTTTCTTTCTTTCTCTTCCTCCTTAAGACATAAAACTTGGTAAAAACATTTGAAACCTATTTTTAAACCACATTCCATGCTCATATGTTCTTCAACAAATTGAAAACTCACACTGACCCTCCATTTACACCTCACTAGGTCTCTATGCATGCTAGGTCTAAAACCACCAATTATGTTTGGTCTTTAAAAGCACTTAGAACCTTCTTGTACTAATATTAAATAATCATAAAAATTTCAAATGAACTCATGTTTTGATCCATATTTTCCAACCTTCTTCTCGCTAGTCTCAACCTGCTTAACACACTAGGCTACCAAGCCTATGCCACCACACAAGGTATATGAGAAGACCACTAGACCAGTATTCATATACTTTGTCTTCTGTATTTGGCCTAAATTAGAATCAATGTTCTATAGACAACATGAAATTAATCAAACAATGCTAACCTTAGCTCATATGCATCCAAACCTGATCATCATGCCTCATTAGGCCACTTAGGGTCATAAAATAAGGTCTAGATGAAGACCTTCAATGAATCACACATGCACAAACTAACTCAACTATAAGCTCAAAATAATTTATATATAATTTACATCACCACTTTGTTATTACCTTTGACATAAATCCACACATGCATCATCTTTTGACATCAATGACAACACACTCTCCAACAAAATGTGTGTAAAGTCAATATTTTTTGTCATAATGAGAAATAATATAGCCTTAATAGACCAGTAAGTCACCCCACACACCCATAATGTACCTCATAAACCTCATCAAGCCATTACTAGACTATTTCATTCCTGATTTAATCCACTAGCACCATGGTTAATGCCAATTTCTCCCAAATGGCCCCCACACCTGATGTATTATGACTCCTCAACTCCCTTAATTCACACCATCAGATTCAAAGTGTCATGTGATTCCTATTTTACCTCCAAAACACTTGATAATAGTGTTTTAGGTCTAAAATAAAGAGAATTATAGGAAAATTTTAGGTTGTAGAAGTTTATTTAGTAGTACAGAACTATATTATATGGACTAACCCATGTAGATTCATTATTTTTTAGAGGGAGGTTAAAAATGTAAAAGGTTGAATAAATTAGTGTTTGTAGGTTACATGGAAGTTAAAAACCATTCCATATCTCCCTCAATATCATTTATAGACTTAGAGAGCTCCTAAAGATTCTATTCATACCTTATAGAGTAGGGAGAGTGGGGGCCCAAAATCATAACCAAAGAAAGTAGACTTAGATAGTTTTCAAATATGGGAATTTATCTAGTGATTGGTCTCCTAATATTTCTGAACATTACTTAAGAATTTAAGGAATCCCTATGCCCCTCTCATCTATAGAGGCCAACTTGGACTGAATATTTTCAAAGATTTTTAATTGGTCTACTCAAACTAGTCATTGATGTTACTCATGTAAGTCTTGAAGAATCCTTCTATAACTTTTCCAACACTTTAATCTCATGTGTGAGATCACATGGCTAGAAAATATTTATGACTGGCTATTGTGTATGATTTGCAAACAAGTATGTGCAAAGGATAGAGTTTTAATACCTCCATCAGAGGCTATGGGTTGGGTTGAAGATTTTGTATAAGTTTTTCAAGGATTCCAATGCATTATTTCTTATATTGAATGTCCAATGGCCTTTTTTCACCTCAAAATATCCAAAGGAATAAGGACTTATGCATATATGAAGATCATTTGATGAAAAAGATAATGTGTAGTTCAAAGTCATTTATAGAGCTTCAAATATAGCTCAAAATCATGAAAAAATAAGTTGGATTTATGGAAAAACATTTTCATGCCCTTAAGAATAAACTTCTAAACCTCTATGGTGGCCTCATAGGACTAGAAACCATATCCCTTCTTTGTAAACCCATACAGTCCCTTTTAGCAAAGTTTAAGGTATTTTGAAAATGTTAAGGTTTTATTAAGTTTATGATTTTTTAATTTAGGACTGTGTATGCTTCATCTCTACATCCAAGCTTCCATGTTTGTTTAGGTATATGTAGATAGGTCTGCAATGTTGAATTGGTTTATCTTAGAAAGGATATTAACATCCATTTCATATCACTTTCATACTCTTATAATTTCATAATATTTCCACTACCATTTACATTGTGTTACTCCTATTTTCATCCCCTACACTCCATGTATCTCCACTGCCACCCTCCTCCATTAATCCACCCTTCTTTCCAAGGTTATATTAGGAAAATATTCCTCCATACTCCATTATATCCATAAAAAGTAATGAAACCATAGGGTGTTAAACCTATATGGTCAAATAGTAGCTAAGAATGCAAATATGCACCTACAACCAGCCCTTTTAGGCTTACTATGGTAGGGCCCCTAAGAGGAACTATGTAGATAGTTAAAGGCATTAGTATTGATGTGAGTATTAGATAATATTAATCTTAATAGGAATAAATGATGATTTGAGATTTTCACTCAGGGGTTTTAAGCAATATGTAGACCATTTTCTTCTCATATAGGTCTAATAATTAAACCCTTGTATATAATAAGCATGTATGAGTACAGAACTATAGTAGAGTTGATACATGTGAAGAGGCATTCCTTACCCAAGATAAGAAGGAAATATTCATACATAAAGGTAAAATTTTATACTATTGATTATTATCACCTCTAGGAAGGTATGATAACATCTACTCAAGCTTGAGATTACATAGGCATATGTAGCCTTGAGCCCTAAGCATTAAGAGGGTAAGGTATACAATGAAAGGGGTAGGGGTAAACCATAACCTTATCATAATAATGAACTTTAACAAATTATAAACATATCCATGGTTGTGAATACCTTAGGGGACAATGTTTAAGGCTATACTCAGGATATTCACACTTAAGCACATAGTCAATAGGTAGTTTGGAGCCAATTTTATTCAAAATGGTGGTTTGGGACCTTTATGGGCATGGAAAAGCCCAAAAAATTAGTAAAAATGGTCATCATGACCCATTCAGGGCACACATATGTTTACTTAGGCTAGACATATAGTGGGTATACCCACTATTTTATCTTAGACCAAGGCTTGTTTGTCATAGTTTTTCAATGAGTTGAAGAATGCATCCATGATATATAGGGATTTTAGACTATTTGAGACCACTATAATTTTTTTATATAGTAAGGGATGATGATCAAGCATTATTTAACCTCCTTTATAGGTATAATAACTAGACCAATAGTCAAAATCCTTGGAGATAACCTAACATAGTCAACCATATAGGCATGCACACAAACCCTAGTGCCATATTAGAGTTCTTTCAAGATACTATAAAAAGTTTAGTGAAAAATTTGATATATATGAGGATGTTTAAGACTTTTTAATAAGGTTTCAAGTGTCAATAGGTGAGGAATTTTTTCAAAGTGGCTTCAAACCTTGCTTGATACAGTTAACCTATGCATAGTCAATTTGAGGACCATATTTAAATGGTCACCCACTTCACCACATGCATGATCAAGGTTAAATATCATAGGTATGTTTAAGTCTCCATATGTACCAAAACTTCATGAAGTATTGGTTTGTATTTAGGGGAAAACATTTATGAATGAACCTTAAGAAAATAAGCACTCAAAATGTCTGGAAACAACCCCAACCTCATCTTCTAATGTTAATATCTCTAAGTGACCTTTGCATTGGAACCCAACCCATTCATGGAATATGAGGAGGTTAGTTCCCTACACATTCATGGTATTTATTCCTAGTTTAGACATCCATACTCTATGAACCATCATTAAGATGGTGGACATCTCAAAACCTAGAGATGACCCAATGGTGGAGTTTAACCTCAAAACCCATCTATATGAGAGATTTTGATCATGAAATGACCTTTAAGGTCTCATAAGGTCCTTTGAACATCCCAATGACCCAGTGGCTATCATGTATAGGGGTCGAACTATATATAATGTGCCTAGAAGTGCTAGTTTGAGATCAAAATCAAGGATGTTGGAAGTATTTGTGTGAAAAATGTGTTTAAGGGGTAGAGTTATCTCTAAAGCATCTAAATAGGTCCTCTAGTAGTCATCAACATTACTTCCATGATTGGTTCAACATGTATAAAATTAAAAGTGTTAGAATTCATAGCTATAGGCACCCAAAGAGAGTCAAATGATGGAATCAAGATAATGATACTACTCCATGAGGTCATTAAAGTGACATTTAGGTCATATGTGATGTATTAGTTCCTTTCAACCTTAGGTTTTAGACCAGTGTTCATGATTCAGGCCTTTAGACAAATTAATCCTCAACTTCCACCATGACCTGTGCCTTCAAAAGATGAAATAGAGATCAATTTGGGAAGTGTGAATGTTTTAAACCCAAGTGTTGAGGACCATAATAGTTTTTTAGATCCCTTTAGATAATTTAAACCCTTGGATAATCCATTAGAGAAGATCATTCTACTTGTAAGCACACAGAGATCACTCAAAGGGCATGTCTTATCATAAGGAACATCTTCAAGTGCTCATCATAGCTTGGATCTTATGAATGTGGAGTCCAAAACTTAAAGGAAGGTAAGAATGTTTATTGGCTTCAGTTTGGTACTATTAGTTTATATATCCAAGCTCTGATTCCTGTGAACCATCCATAAAACCCCCAAACATTCCTAAACCTCCCTTAATCCTTAATAGTGACTTAAATAGGAAGGTTTAAATAAAAATTCATTTAAATGATCAGGATTTACTTATCTAACACTTGGATCATGTTATCAACTTAGAGGATGTCATGCCCATGGCTATTGATAGTACATAAACTATATGGATACCTCCTAAAAAGGAAATTTTATGGGGTTTTAAAATTAAAATGTGTTGTAAAACATAACTAGAAGTTCTAAACTATGGAAAGGGTAAGATTAAGAGTTATTCTACTCATTTAATGATAATATGATCCATGGAATTGACTAAAAATGTCTTTGCTACGTCTATCTATACTATCAATCTATGAAGTAGTCTAAATGGCCTAGTCATGCAAGGCTAATATGTATTTGCATGTAAATAATACTTGAAATATCTCAATGACAATAAATAATGGGTTATCTAAAGATGATATAGGTCTTATTAGATGAATTGGGAGCCTAGTTCAATTATTTGGTCATTCAATAAATCGATACAAGTAGAAGGTTGAAGAATAAATAAATAGAGCTACTTATCTTGCAAAGTAGAAGAGTCTAGAAGGAAAAATGTGGCATGGTAGAATTGATTAATCATATTAAAACATTGGTAACTATCATCCAAGTGATTATATCTCAAAATGAAGGCCATTATGATAGGCTAGGGGTATTTTCATGGACCATTTAATATGCACATTGAAGGAGAGGTTGTGTAACACCTCAAGACTCCATTTATTCTGCATAACTAACATAAGAGGGAATATTGATCTATTTTAAGCATGGTTGAGGATTTAATAAAGTAAAATTATGTATTTATATCCTCCACATCTTCCCAAAATGCCAAAATGGACTCATTAAAGGCATGATAATGCTTGAGGACGGAAATACATTTGTTGTAACTATCATACACCACATTGGCCTCATTCATGGCCTCTCCCATTCTTGGAATCTTCCCTCTTCTCCTTCAAACTTTTTATTTAATAAGGCATTGAGATCTTATTTTGGTATCCCTGAACTAAGTGTAGCAAAGCTCTACCAAAATTTTATTATAACTCTTTTGAATCAATAAAAAACATTTATAGATTCTTGTTGAATGATAATATACTTCTTGAGAGTTTGGTTTGCATAATGTATGCATTAGTCATCATCTGTAGGTTATTTCATGCACCTAACTTTAGGTTACTAGTCTATTGTAGGTTTTATGAAGTTTTATCAAGAAAGAGTGTTCTTGAAGTGTCACAAACCATTAGTATCTTACGAAAATCTAGGCTTAGTCCTTCAAGTTACATAGTTGTATTTAACCTCCATACAAAATATTAATTCTTAGAACACCATCAAGGAGTCTTATCATTCATTATATTCCTTAGGTTCATTAGTAGGTTTCAAAGGACATAAGAAAGAGTGGATTTTAAATCAATTGGTGAATCAAAACTCAAAGTAGGTTATTTCATTGGTTTTCATATCTCTTTCACATTTCATTATGATAATTTTAGGTCTTATAGAAAACATTAAACTAAAAAATTATGAGATCTAACCCCATAAAATCTAAAGGTGTGACTTGAATATTAGGAAGCCCATGGTCTATAGGTCACTCCCATGTTGGATTAAGTTTGAGGTAGACATGAATAATCTCCTTAGCGAAGGTGCAACCTATATTACCAACAAATAGTAATCAAGCTTTACTTTACACTCTAAAATTTAGTTTAATCCTAGTATCACATCATATGATCTTAATGGTGTATCATAAAAATCCACTACTATAGTGAATTTAGGTAACCTAATCTTATCTTCTATAATAAACCTATTAACCTTAACCTTTGATTCATTTCCATACTATATTGACCATACATTTATCATAATCATAACTTTTATAGATAACTTATTAAGATTTATAAGAGCAATAAAACATTGAGTAGCCCAAGTGCTAATCAAAATTGAAATTGGATGATTAAATAAAGTACCCATTAGTTCAATAGGATAATCTTGGAACTCATCTTGATTATTGTCAATGGTTTCATGAATCCTCTTCTAAAAATTTCCTTGTTGCAAAATAGAACACTTACTCTTACTTTATGATTTACCTTGAATACACTCTCGAACGTAATGATCACCTCCACAAATGAAAAAACCTCTAGGTGGTCCTATCTTATCTAACTATTTATTCCCCTTGAAACCTCCCTTGAAATCATATATAGGTTTCCTATTTCCTAAGATACTATTGAACTTAACATTCTAGTTTTTAAACTAGTTATTGGAGTCTCCACTCCTCTTCCAATTCTTCTTTTTGAAATTCATTTTAGGACCTCCTAACTTATTAAATTTATCTTTGACATGAGCAAGATATTTTAGCTTCTACTCCTGCTTAACTAATTTTTGAAAAACCTAGTCCATGGTAGATGGCCTATGTACATCCACATCATACCAATTTGGGGTTTTAATCCCATAATGAACTTCCTAATTTGAAATCTCTCATTTTCCTAATATTATAAAACATACTTTAGGATATTAGTGAATTGCTGCTAATATTCAATCATATAAAGGTCTCCTTGTTTAAGGTTATAAAAATCCATCATCTTCTAATCAAAATATGGCTAAGAAATCTATCCTGACCTAAACAATGTCATAAATTATTTTCAAGTGGTGGTGGTATAATCAAGGTTCATCTTGAGCTTCTTAATTCCCCACCAAGTTGTTATTTCTCCAACAAGTTGATATGATCCCCAAACTTCTTTGGTGACTTTAGAGTAATTTCAAATTTTGAAATACTTCTCCATATATATATATATATATATATATATATATATATATATATATATCCATGCTTTGGATCCATATCCCAAAATTATTCCATCAAACTTGGGTGGATTAACCTTTTTCATATTTTGTGCCAACGCTACAGCTACTTGAGCTCTCACATCTTGTGAAATTTATTCATGCCTCTGATCTTGAGGATTTTCCTATTTATCAGGATGGTAATCAAGTTCTTATTTAATATTGTCTTCAACATGCCCATGCACTTTCTATTCTAGGGCCATGATTCGATCCTTAATTTTATGCATGGCTACGAGGATCTAATCCAACTTTGTAGCTTTCTTAACAAAAATTCATTTGGATCCATTAGAGGGTTTGTGTTTGAAGTAACGTCAACTAAAGTTACAGTGCACACCATTCTTATTCCTAATTAATAGGATAATATGTTTGAGTTAGTGGACTCATTATGTCCTAGATTGTCAGCATTAACATTGATACCATAATGTAGCAACCTCACTAGGTTTTATTAGAATAAGGTAAAAAAATTAAAAGCATTTACACAAATAGCTCAAGTAATACAACACATACAAGGGTTTAAATCTCACATTATCAAACACACAACAAAATCAATATGAGAATCAACCATTTCAAATGCAGAGAACATAATAACAATCAAAAACATATTATCGATTTGTAGTTTGTGCAAGCTTCATAGTCTTTATTCCATCATCCCCCAATGCCTCCATATACTTTACCATATCTAATTATTCCCTCTCTCTATATTTATCTTAGGTATATGTCTATCATACATCCATCTCAAAATAATAAAGGTATTTAGCCTGAAATCAATATAAAATCCAAATTATACTATTGTAATGAACTACATAAACATATCATCATGTAGATAATATAAGAGTAAAACTAACTCAAATAGTTAATGATCATGAAAATAAGCTACATATAACTATCCGTACATCATTATATAAAATCCATCTTTACAAAATAGTAATTAGTCAAATCAATAACCATAAAATTCACTAATCAATAGGTCATCAAATCTAGAGAGGAATCAAGATGTAACATCCCATCTATACCTTTACCTTTCACTTAAGACACACTAAGGTTAGTTTATATGTTTCACACTTTCATTTGGGGCAAGTCTAGGAGTCTTTTAGGAACCATGGTATTTATGTTATCCTTTTTAAAAGATAGGTGTAATCTTTCTTGTGTTGGCTATCTATATCAACCATATTTGGTTTTTCCAAATATTTATGGAGAAGGAATTAAAAAACTAAAATAATTATAATAAAAATAATATAAAAATTAAAATCATAACCTATTATTTAGATCACACTAAAACATATGATCTTTATTTGGCACATCTCCTATTATAGTCAAAACTCAAACCCCACAATTGGCTTTATGATAGATCTTAGGTCCATTAAGATGTGGTAGGCCAATAGACTGAGAAAGGATGTTTCACTATATCAATATAACTTTTTACATTCTATTGTTACCTAATTTCTCAAAAAATTACTTAGTCTTCAAAGTAGGCCAAAATATTTGTAAGGGGTCCTGAAAAGCAGAGAACATGTTTTATAAAGGTAGGATCCTTTTACTTTTCATGCATATAACCTTTATGCAATAATATATAAAATTCACTTGTCATTCCAAATATGTTATTTTTTGGTGGATTATTTTAGGTCAATAATTTTGAAATCTGTTAGTTGTGTCCATTTATCTAAAGTGTCTCATTTCTGCTAAAGATTTATACATAACCTTTGCGGTGCACTACATCCATACTTTCATCATATCTTCCTTAATATCCATTTAATGTATATCACTTTTAGATAATTATGCCCCTTCTTATTTTATTATATATTTTCCTACTCACCATCATTTATCATGCCACTTGGATTTTTAGTTTGTGAGTTGCATTGTAAGACTTTAGGGATTACAACTAGGGCTTTTTCACAAATACATGTTGTCATTTTTATCCTCACCATCCTATTCATCATATGCATGTCTTTAGATGTTTTTGATTTCTTACATCAATTTTTAGAACAAGCACTAATTTTGAATTTTCATCATATGAGTCTTCTACTTATTTTTTCATCATGTCCTTGTTTTATTTAACTTCACTTTACTTATCTTAAATTAGATATTCTTTACAATCATTTTTGTATTTTTTGATGTTTAATTTAGTTTTATTTATTTATTTTTACATTTTAAAATGATATTTATTTAGAATTAATTTCTCTTACTTATGCTTGATTTAATTTGACTTTACATGTCTTACATTAGATGACATTAGTTTTTCAAGCATATCCTTATTTGACTATCTTTTGCATTTTCCTACGTTGGATATTTTCTTGTTACATACAATGTTTAACATATCTAATGTAGTGTGTTTTACATTCATTTTATTTTATTTTACACACCTCATTTTTTATTTTTATTACTTAATATTTCTATCATTTTAGCTTTTGTTCTTTTTCACCATGCATTTGCTCATATTTGTTGAAAAAGAATAAAACATACATCATAATAGTTTTATCTTTGTTTTGATGTTTTCTTAGTATTATATTTCCTAATCTAGTTAATTTTATTTAAAAAATAAAAAATATACATTAAATTTATCACCTACCTATAGGGATTTTGATGCATCTATATATGCCCCTCGACACATCTATATCCTCATTCACAAGCCATGATATCTCAAATCACTAAAATTAGATACATAGAGTTGTCCATTTTTCAAAAATAACAAATGTGCAAATGAATAGTTATTACCTATTTATAGTAAAAATTTCAAAATTTGAAAATTTCAATTATTTACCTTAAGATTCCATTTCTTTCCCATATCTTCATTTCCATAGGTCCTTTTCATAAACAAAAATAAGCCTTAGATTCCTTGTGAGATAGATAATTTTTAGGTGCTAATAGTTTTTTTTGAATAAAATTTTATCTTATTTTTAGGTCCACCTCTATTTCTTATTTTTAGGTGACTTTCATCAACTACAATATTATTTAATATATTTTAATTTTAATTAAATCCAAACTAATATAGTTAAACTATTGAAATGAAAATGTTGGAATATGCATATCTGATAAGAAAATACAGTAAAATATAGTATGCTATAGAATGTTACAAAATTTAAAATTTTCTAAAAGTAGTAAATATGGCTAAGGATATGTAAACATATCTCAAAGATATTTAACTCTGACTATGTAGGTTGATTGTGACTAAAAACTATGTGAAATGACCTAAAAATAAGGTCACATCATAAAAAAATATACAAGTTTGTTGGGACAAGTCCATAATAAGAAGACAAGGGCATATTTCAACCTTTTTTATTGATTGATTTCATGGATTGGTTGACTATTTACCTAATTTTTCTTTCTAAGCACATGAGATAGTCTACATTTAATTAATTATTTTAGCCTAATTTATCACATAGAAGACCTTCAAAATATAAAACCCTAGGTCATGTACAAGAAATATAATATAAATTAATTTTAAAAAGGTGGGAATAGAGTTAAGGTAATAATTGAGATAACCTTATAAACCTATTATGACTGAACACTACCTACATAGCCCAAATGGGCCTTAGGACAATGTAGTTCTCCCTCTTAGGGTGATTATGTGATATATAACTATATGACTATTACTAAAATATTGATTGAAATGATTAATAATAAATGCCATTAACATGTAGTGAATAATATGTAGACTTGTCTTATGACTATTAGAATGTTACAAACTTGAAATTATAATAAATAGTGTTATTTTTCTTAGTGTGCAATAGGATTTACAAGTGTTTTTAAGGTGTGTTAAGTGTTTTCCTTGATGTGACTTTATAAGGGAATCTTTGGGATATTTTTTCTAATCAAATTTACAAGATGAGAAAGAGATCCATTCTAAAACATCTCAAGCTAAAAAGGTGGTCATTGGAGTGTAGTGTACAAGGACATACTAGTGGATAGAGATGTAGTGTGAGACCATCCAACCTAGTGTAGACTCGTCCCAAAAAAACAAAGACTATTTTTATAGCTCTAATAGGATCTTGTAAGCTAAGTAGGGATTAATGTGTCTAAAATAGAGATGAATATATGATATTTGTAATATTTTGAAAAAATTGAAGGCCCTCTTATAGATTGTGAGTTAGTGAAATGGTGAAAAGACCAAGTAGGGTAAATATGTCAATAATAAATATTGTCAAGTATTTTAATGATTAACTTTAAGTGTCTTAATTTTCCCTCACTTTATTCTAGTGATGGAAAAAATTGATATTACTTGAGTAAAGTAGATGTGAACTTGAGTGTATATACACATATTATCTTTGAATGTGAAGCTTGATTGTGTGAAATGCCTTAGTAAAAACCTTGAAACAATGCCATTGAAAGTAGTTATTTTCCATATTTGAAATTTGAAAAATTTTAATTTGAAATTTGAAACTTACAAAGAGAGCAAGGAAGGTTATCACTTGAAATGGTATGCAATATAATTTCCATATAACATAGGAATGGAAAAGTGTTTTTCCCCTTCTTGAGGCATTTATAAAAAATTTGAACATATGATTAATTGAGATTTATTTAATCTAAATTTGAAAACATTTGAATACACTTAAATAAGAAAGAGTGTATGCTCCAACTCTCATTTGACTATGTAGAGTAGTCTGAAAAATATTTGAAGAGATGGAACCACCAAATTTGGTTCACTACATCTTCAAAAAAGTGAAACCATAGACATTAAGTGTCATTAGACTCTAGCAAGGCCCACATTCAACATTAATATAAATAAAACCACTATAGATAAATGTAGATTATTTTTGAAACTTTGTAACTTTCAAACCTTGAGACTTTAAAACTTGAATTTTTTATAATTTCCATGTAGTAAATTGAATATGAATAAGTATCATTCCCCTATACCATAATTTAATATTTAATTCCATTTAAACTTTATAACTATTGAAAACATATAATAGTTTAAAACTTGTCACTCTATATCTATTTTCATATTTTTTACTTGTAACTATAGTAATGAGAATACATACATACCACATACCCCCATGATCTGGAAGTCCTATATCATGTTGTAACTTTTGAAATTTTATGGTGCTATAAATATAAAATATTGATAATGTAGACTTGAATTCTCAAGCCAATTCCATTATGATACCCCCATTTTGATTTGAGAGGTGTATCCTACAAGTCAATTATCTAAGAAGAATAATTATGTAACATGTCAAAGATGTAATAATATAGTATCATGTGAATATTTGAATTTTATTTAAATCATAGCATATAATGTAACATTGAATTAAATTTTAAACATATGATAGATAGATAAAGCATTGCAACACATAATCAATAATGTATGATGTAGATCATGGCACCATAGTACATCTAATAAGTAGTAAAAATACATGATATAAATAATGGAAACATATTTAACACACAATAAATATGTAATCAATTTGATACAATGTCATGAAATTTACATAATAATGTCATACATAATTCACAATGGCCATATAAAATGGTCATGTGAAATGATGCATAATACATAAGGCTAAGAGCCACATGTAAATGTCATGTGATGCCACACAATTAATAATTTATTACATACAAGGCCAAAGGCCACACATAGTAAGCAATAAATCTATATCATATCATGTAATGAAGTAATAAATAATCATGATACAAATTAAACTATTGTATATCCATCATATGTATCGATTTCATTATTAACAAATAACATTTTCATATAACACATGTATAGTATGAGTGATTAGAAAAAATTTACATGATATATAGTTAAACATGGTATGGATGTTTTGGATAGATATAACATGTTAACTTATTCATGGATAATGAAGAGATTCACCCAACTTGGATTTTTTTTTGGGTAATAATGAAAACCTAACATCAAAACCATGTGAAATTATGTCTTGTATTACACTCAAATACCTTGTGACAAGTAATGTGTAGTGAAAAAATAAAATATATTATATATCCAACTATAGATATTAAAATATAATAGTATGTATTACCTTAGTCTTATACACTTGGTAAATACCTATCATGGATATACCTTTCAGTTTTAGACTTATTCGATGCCAAAAGGCTCACGTTCACTATCTCTTTGTGCTTAATTGTTTATCTTTTAGTATGACTATTTTTATTTAGATGAGCAAGCCTTATATATTATGTAAAAATATCTAAACTTTATTTTTATCCTTCACTATTAGCTCTAGATTTGTACTTATTTTCTAACTTTTGAGACACTTGTGTATCAGATAGACACTTGCATCAACATAAGTGTTCGCTTTTCCTAAAACATATATATTACCCCAAAGTCATTTAATTTTCAAAATAAACATATCATAAATTTTATACTAAGTGATATAATGTGAGATATTTCCAAAAGGTATTGGTATATATACAAGATCAACCCTCATTCATTCATTGCCTATTAAACAACTATAACTCACAATGTAAAATACTAAGAAGCACTCAATCAATCATTCAAGTGAGAAAACCTAACCTATTCATCCTTATTTATATATCAATAGTATAATCATAATTTCCATAGGTAAAAAAAATTTGATAAGTAGTTTATGAGCCATAATTTCTAAATTACAAGATAGGTCATTACATGTCTTTATTTATCACACATTACATCCTTGTGCACAAAAAATCCAACATATAGGAGATAAAAACATAATTATAAGGCCCTCTTCAAAGTATTATCTATGTAGGTAGTTCCCATTTATACAGGGGTCCTTGGGGAAGCTTGACACCATGAACTCACTAACCCATTTTTATTGTAATCACTCCAAGGTAAATATCTAGGGTTTGATCATTTGATGAAGAGTAGTAGTTTGTGCACATGATTTTAAGACATTATAAGAAATGTGATAGAAAACTTATAAGTTTCAAGCTGGTCACAAATAAATCTAGTAAGTATTTAGTAAAACTGACCTATGTTAAATTCAAATACCTACATCAATACAACTATCCAGACCTAATACAAGCATTTAAGACCATAGAAAGAATGTTCTTAGAATTTGATATTGTTATAGGATTATTTTATATTCCACATCTAGTGTGTTCCATATCATACCTACATATGCATAGCAAACCAACTAAGTATTACTTGTTTCTAATTTATTTCAATATCTATCAATAGTTTTATTTTATTATTTTTAGTAATATTGGTTGTATAAGTTTAGAATACTATTTTTTTGTTAATTTCCATATTCATTAGGTTATTTAACCATCCTTGTGTAAAACCTAATATAATACACCATAACACTAGATAACCTTGTATATCTAAAAATTTAAGGTTAAACATTTGGTGAACGTAATCTTTTCTATCAAAACCCTAGTTTGACTTAGAGTTTCCTAATCTACTATTTTTCTAATTTTTTATTTTAAAATATTCACAATTTAAAAAATAATAATTTATTTTTTATAAAATCATGATTAATATGGATAAAAATGAGCCTTTTCTTCCTCCTAACATTAAGGAGGGTGATAGTTACCATTCCTCTAACTAGGTCCATGTTATCACTCCCTCGAGGGGTAAGTTAGATGGTGTATCTATGCATGTTCAATTTGAACCACCTAGGGTTTGTAATTTTGAATCCCTAAAAGATAAAAACATTAATAAGATAAAGTTAATATATGAGTTAAAAAATCAAAATCAAATTTTAAATTCAAATATCACATCATTGGAAAATTAAATTACATATCTATAGAATCTAAAACATGGTAATGTTAATCATGTACTTGAATATTCATATAATAATGTTTAATATCAAAATAAAAAGCTACAAGAGAATATATCTAAAATAATTTATTATAAAGGTGAAAAAAGGGATAATAAAATTCCAATTTAAATCCTAATAGAACTATTTTGAAACATAATGATTCAATTACCTCATCTACATCTTATAAGGAGATCAAAATACTAGTTTTCATATCATAGAATTCATAAGAATCATACTGATTATTTTTTTTACCTTGAATAAAAAATTAAAAAAGATAAATGATAGTGGTGATAATATCATTGATATATCAATCAATCAAACCACTTAGATTATGAGTACCTCTCCAAAATAAAACATATAAAAACAAAAAATATGGGTACCAAAATAAAATTCAGAGCAAAATCAATTGAAAATGCAAAAATTATAGCAGGAAAATATTCAAAAGGCACAATTAAAACAAGAAAATATTTAAAACCAATCTAGATCAAGATATGTTAAAAATATATCAATAAGTCAAAGCACAAATTACATCTTTTCCAAGTGTGCAAGCAAATACACATGACCCTTCTTTGGTCCATAATGAGATTAAATTTCCTAAAAATGATGAATATAATCAACACAAACAATTTTTTAAGAAGGAAACTAAAATATATAGTGTAGCTAGTTTTTCATACAAAGATTCTCAAAATTTTATATCACAAGTTCAAGAATAACCTATGAAGTTACGTATTATATATACTAGTAAATTATAAGAATGGTATAATCCTATACCAAATAAGATTAGTATGTTCATAATGACTCAGATTGTGCATCATATGAATATGATCCACATGATATATCTCCTTCATAGAAGCATCTCCTTTATGATTACATTGGATTCTAGTAACATTTTTCCTTTCACGTGTTTGCTTTGTTTATCCTTCCAAAAATACAAAAAAAATAACATGTTCTTAGTTGTATTATATCTTAACATATGTTTTTTATCCATGTTAGTAAATATCATATCATTATTTCCTATATACACATATGTTTCATGCTACATTTGAGTGTGATACAAGCATACCCAGATATATGATATACACACATATAGATGTTGGGTCTTCCCTCCACTCACATCTTAAGTATTTTGGGCACATTTTCCTCTTTTGTCATGATACACCCAAGTTAGATTATTCTATGATCACTTTCCATTATCATGTTTTATATTATATACTTACACATGCCTATATTCATACATATACATTTCACAATGTACTTGATATGTTATATATTTAACATTTTTAAAATACATATGTTTAGGAACTAGTATGTTATGTTCATGGTGGTTGCTTATATGTATCCTAATTTTTCATTTTGGCACTTCCTTGAAGTGTTTTTAGTTTATTTCTATTGTATTACATTGTATTATTTGTTTGGTAATTTGAATATGTTCCAATAATTGTGGGTCCTCGTGCCTTTGATTACCTATTTGCATAATTGAATACACCATTGTTTGTTATATGCAGACATTTGAGTATGTCATTCTATGTTTTTTGGAAATTTTACTAAGTCATGTTCCTATGACTATGTAGAATTTGAACATTACCCTTGTATGAGGCCTCCTTGGACCATTTTCCTCTTGATTTTATTTTGAGTGCTCATGTGTGTGTTTGATTATTTATTGATCTTGTATTGTTTCTCTCCAGATGCTACCATGATCTATATCATGCTTCTTATGACGTTATGTGATCACATATTATGTTCTTTAATTCTATATCTACATAGATATGTTGTCCCTATATGTTGCATGATTCATACAAAACTTATATAGTTATCTTATCCTTTTAAGGTAAAGTAACTACCATATTATATTTACCCTCAACTCAAAAAAGGGACATATCAGTGAGGGCATGTCATAGAGACACACCTTCCACATTTTCATAGTTTTATATTTTAATGGGGTCATGTCAAAAAAGCATGTCCTCCACACTTATTTAATATTCAACATATCCATATTACATTGGGTGCATGTTATGTAAAAATATTATCCAAATTTATATCAATTCTCATATTTTCCAAATTTAGTGGGGGAATATCATAGAAACATGTCTTCCACACTTGCATAGATTTTATATTCACCATATTTCACATTTATATGATTCAAATACATATTTGTGGTAACATTATATACATTGGTATTGTTATTACACCCAAAATTTATCTTGGGACATATATGAGGTACATATTGCATGTGAAGGGAACCTAAAATTATGAAATCAAATCAATTTAAAGATTCTATACTATTATTAACTATTATTATACCCAAAATTGACTGTTATGGACTATTATGGAATGTTATCAAGATAATTTACTATAGTAATTGGTTCATTTTTATAAGTTTGAATTGATTAAATCTCTCCATATTACCATACTTATAAGTTATATTTGATTAAACCTTATAACTTTAACAAAATTATAGATTAGATTTTATTAAATAATCCACACTCACCACACACACACGTATATATAATAGTGAGTTTATTAAATTCTTCATACTCACCATATTATGCACATATTTTGGTTGAAATATTGAGATGAAACAATTTCAATGGCCATGTTCAAATTCACTCTTACACTAATAATTGGGGGCATGTGTATTCAAATGTGTGTGTGTGTGTGTGTAATTTTAGGTCTATAATTTTCCTAATCTTAGATTCAATTCTTCATAATTATCCATCCTTTATAATCAAATTTTAAAAAGGAAAAATAGTTACATCAACACATAGGTGTACTCCTAACCTTATTTTTTCTACTTTAAAGCATGTAAAATTCTTTCAATTTTAGATTTCATACATTGATTATATATTTTAACATGATCTTGATTTTAGGTCAGTCACTAAAATAACACTCAAGTTGGGATCATGCAAAGATAAGGTGTGTTATTCACACCCAGGTATACATTTCTTTATTTTAACCTATAAATTTTATTACTATATTAATAGTAGTAAATATAGATACTAAAATCTAATTCTATATAGTACCTCAGTCTTATAAACTTGGATAATAATTGTCATGGTTGTACCTTTTAGTTTTAGACCTACCTACTATTTAAAGTCTCTTGTTCACTATCTCTTTATGCCTAATTACTTATCTCTTAGCCTAACCATTATTATTCTAATGACAAATACTTTTATTTTGTGTAAAAATATCTAAACCTAATTATTATTCTTCACTGCTAGTTTTGGACCTATACCTCTTGTCTAGTTTGTTGGACACTTATGTCTAGGATAAACACTTGTGTTGATGCAAGTGTCCACTTTTCAAACAAAGTGTCAAGCGCCAAAAATTCATCCAGTTTTCAAAATAAATTTATCTTAAAGGTCGTATTAAGTGATTTAATGTGATATATTCTTGAAAGGCATCAATATATATAAAATATAATCCCTCA
Source organism: Torreya grandis (assembly GCA_037957365.1). NCBI lineage: Eukaryota > Viridiplantae > Streptophyta > Pinopsida > Cupressales > Taxaceae > Torreya > Torreya grandis. The sequence goes on along the minus strand of JARHVA010001106.1, from coordinate 376,585 downwards.
TTTGTTACTCGCCTATCAAATACATATAACTCATAAGGCAACATACCAAAAAGCACTCAATCAATTGATCAATTGTGAAAACCTACCATATTAATCCCTATATATATATAAATCACAGGAGTAATATTTACATAGGTTTGAAGCATTTGAAGAGAAGTTCATAATCCATATTTTACAAGTTACAAGTTAGGTCACTGCATGTCTTTACTTATCACACATTGCATCCTTATGCACACACAAGCTAACATGTAGGGGATAAAAACATAAATATAAGGCCTTATTTAGATTATTGGATATGTAATAAATTCCCATTGATAAAGGCATCCTTTGGGTATCTCAACACCATGAGCCCACTAACCCATTTTTTCCACAATCATTCCAATGGTGAAGAGATAGGGTTTGATCATTTAACAAAGAGTAACAACTTGTTTGCATGATATAAAAAAATTAGAAGAAAGAAAAATAAAAACCTATAAGGTTCCAATTATTTACATATAGATCTACTTAGTATTACATAAAATACACATGTGTCAAAGTTAGACATTTGTATTGACATACCTATTTAAATCTAATGCATGCCTGAGGCCATAGAAAGAAAATTATTATAATTTAAAAATTATTCCATGATCATTTTCTAGTCCACTTCTAACCAATTCCAAATAATACCTACATGTGCATAGTAAACTAGTTAAATATCATTTGTTTTGAATTCATTTTAATAGATATCAATAGTTTTACTTTAATATTTTTAGCAAACTCAGTTGTAGAAATTCATAAGACTATTTGTCTAATTTTTCTATTAATTAGCTTACTCATTATATCAGTTCACCATCCATGTGTAAAAGCTAATCTAATACCCATTAACCTTAGATAACCTTGTTTATCTAAAATTTTAGGTTTATAAACTAACACATAATAAATATCATATGTAAATAAGTAAACTCTAAAAATTTGAAAAATTCTTGTAGGTCTTGATTTTGAGGTTTTTAAATAATATTTTTATTTTTTAATAATTTTGAAATATTTCAAAGAATATTGGAAATGATATAATAACCAAGGATCTAAAAATATATGAATTGGGAGAGATTTTAATAATCACTAACAAGGTGAAAAGGTATAAAGTGATAAGAATGAATGTAATCAAGATGCCCCCATTGTGTGTGTGAATGAGTCATAAAAATGTGGATTTAATGATGAATATAAGTAAGAATATAAATTATTCTCATGGGAAAGATATATATATGATCATTTAAGTGTAATGAATCTATTTCATGGTGATTATGTAGTAGTGAGAAAGAATGAGCATTGGAAGCATTTATAAGTTAGTTGATTTCGATTCTTTGAATTTGATTGAAAATCAAGAGGAAAAGTGCCTAAATTAATAAATATATAAAATGGATATGATAATTCTTTTATGAGAGAGACAAAATTAGAAATACAATGAAAGTAGATAAATTATGTTTAAGAGGAAAATGTAATTAGATTAATTGATTATATCAGTGATGGGCATGTATTTATAGGCCATGGCATGATATGAAGGAATTATTTCTTCTGAAGATAAAGTTCCCACTACATATGAATATAAATTTTAAATATGATCATATGTTTTTATATAACCTAAATCACTTTTCATATAACCATGTAAACTTTTATCCTTATGTTATATATAAGAATATGTAACAACTGGTACCTATGATGAAACTCTCTGAATAACATTTAATTCCTTAGAATATGAAGACATCCATTTATTTTCACTTTATATTTAGGATAATGTACCATGAATTTTTAAACCAAATGAATGTTTTCATATGTAATTATACCATGGTCATAATTAGATGGAAAAACTAATTCTTTAATATGTTCATACTCATAAATAGATGGAAAAAATTGATTTTTAATATGATCATGCTCACTAATAGGTGAATAAATTGTAATGTTCTTTGGAATATGTAACTCATTCTCTTGAATAGTTATAAATACTATTTCATTACCATGTTGCTCAATGATTATGTTAAAAAATTAATCTATAGTATAATTAAACATCATTGGTGCCAAAATAAATTCATGTTGGATTCCTAAAAATTTGACAACTTGAATATTATGAGTATATGTAAGACATTATGCATTTTATAAGTTCTTGATCTAATATTTTATATACAAGGGAATCATGATAGTATATCAAATACCCATGTGTTTGGAAGAACCAATAATGAATTGGGCACTATGAGATTCCCACTTGTAAATATAGTTCTATATTCCCAAGTTTATATTGTGTATGAACATCAAATGCTTTGAAAACTCTAGAAGTATCATATAGATATTTATTTGGATAACCTATAGAGTATAAGAGTGTTATAGTGCACACATTGTCACTTGATATATTATGTATCATAAAAAATTGTATGGCTTGATTGTAAACATATGCTTGAATAATAGTGCATGTCTATCTGAATCATTATAAAAAATTTCCCTATTATCAAATGTGATCATAAGATGTGATTATTATTTACTTGTGACTATAATAATTATTCTATCAACTAAATGTTTGTATGTATAATGAGGAGGATGTGAATTATACACATAATTTAATTCATAATTTTCCTTGTTAGTTGCTTCATGTTTTTAAAAATATCTTTATACATTTTTAGATTTACATTATCATTTTTTTGTGGTTTATTATCTTTAGTAGGTTGACCAATATTTATAATTTTCTCATAAATGAGATCTTGAATCTTGTTATTAAGATTGAAACATTTGTTTGTAAAATGCCCACTACATCTATGGTAATCACGATGCATTTGCATCATTTTTTTTTGGAATGTGTCTTAGATATGTCCACCTACATTGAAGAAGAGTGATTATATTGCATTCAAGTATCTTTTACAATAATACATGAGGAGGAGATGATAACCTTTAAAATTTCCTCTTTGGTGGAATGTATAATTTAATATTTTGTGATGATTGTGAGAAAACACTAAATATAACATTATCTACATTCTTTATTTCATTTGGTTTACTCTTATAATTTGTATTTATTTATAATTTGACAATTGAAGTAGGAGGAGTATTTTAATCATGCTTAAGCTTATTCAAAGTAACATGAGATCATGCTCTTTAATTAAATGGCATAGTTTAACCAAATATTTGAACTTATCAAACATAATTAACTCTTTAAGTGGATAAATCAAAATTTTATTTAATATATATTGAATCTCATTATCATCCATTTGATTTGTCTTTTTTTCTAGAATAGTCTTGTATATGACCAAAAATTCATTGATTATTTCATTAGACCCTTATTTTAGCTTTGTAATTTGAGTGTATGATAGATTTTCACCAATTTTGATGCATATAATATAAATATAATCAATAAATGTTAATGAATATGAATATAGTATAAGCAAAAATAAAAGTATAAGGGTTATCTAGGCGAGGGTTTAAATGATTATGGTGGCTCTCAAATATGCTTTCTCATTAATTGAATAGTGTTTTCCTATTATTTCAAAGTACTAAATATATAATTAGAACCATGATTATCATCATTAACCTTATTTTCTAAGGTAATATGAGAGTAACATCCTTGAGTATTATGATCCTCTCAGGTTCACCAAAAATCAAATTTTTATAAAGGGCTTCCTATTATATAAACAATGGATCATAGACATTTATAATATAGTTTGAGGTACATGGAAACTAAAATCCATGTTGAGTGAACTATAATATGGATATGATTATTGGGTTAAACTCCTCATGCCATAATGGCTATAAACAAAACACCACATAGCCACTCATGATAGCCACTAAGTAGTTTAAAAACTATCATAACATAATTTCTAAAAACAAGCACAAACAAATGAAAAATATATATAAAAATAAAATATTTTTTTTATGTGTATATATTTCATTAAATTTCAACCCAATGAGAAAATAAGGATTTTATGTGTTGAATTTATCTAAGGTGACAAGACAATTCTCTTTAGTGTCAGAATACTCAAAGGTCTAAGAGAATATAATCATTATGTATTAAATTTATATCTAAGGTTGAAGGATTTTTTATTTTAGTGTTAGGAATATATAAAAAATAATAAAATCATAGGAAAAAACAAGTTCACAACAAAAATTGTTCTAAAAATAGTGGGTGGACCAAAAACTTTAATATATTTTAATTTCAATGAAATCCAAACTAATTGAAATTAAAATGTTTTAGTTTACATATATGGTAAGATAATATATTAAAATACATTATGTTATAAAATTTGGAATTTTCTAAAAATAGTAAACGGGCCTAAGGATACACAAACCTCCCTCACATAGATTTAACTATGACTATGCAAGCTAACTGTGATTGAAAAATATGTGAAATGACCTAGAAATAATGTCACATAAAAAATGGTAATTTAAGGCTTTTGTGACAAGTTTGTAGGAGGTAGATAGGGGCATACTATAGCCTTATTACTAACTATAGCCACATCTTGGTTGATGTGTTCCTATTTTTTTGATCTGAGCACGTTTGATAGTCTACAAGATTTTGTTTATTAATTATGTGACCTATTTTACCACATGAAATCCATAAAAATAGAAAAACCTAGGTCTTACACAAGAAAAATATATAAATAAAACTCCAAAATGGGGAATAGGGTTAATGGAATAGTTGATATAGCCTTAGAAACCCCTTGTGACTAATAATTATCTACATAACCAAAATGGGCCTCAAGATGATGTAGTTACCACTCCTAGGATGATTGTGTGATCTATGATTATGAAATTATATGAAACTTATTATAATATTAATTTAAATTATTGAAAATGGATGCCCTTGACTTGAAATAAAATGAAATTAACCTGGTTTATGACTCTTATAATGATACATAAGCAATAAGATTTCCATGTGATTATTATCTATGTCAAGTGTTTTCATTTATGTGATTTTATATGGGGATATTTGGGATATTTTCACTAACCATATTTACAATATGTATGGGATATCCATTTTTAAATGTAATAATTTTAAAAAGTGATCATTGGAGCATGGGGAAAAGGATGTAGTACATCACTATCTGACCTAGTGTAGACATGTATTAAAAGACCAAACATTATTGAGATAGTTATGATAGGATCCTATAATTTGAATAGGGATAAGTGTGTCTAAAGTATGGATGTTTGTGTAGACACTCAATTCTCATCACTTTCATGTCAAAATTTTGATTAGAATTGACTTCTTGTAATAATACATAAATCATTGAAACACCCAAATTTGCCCACACACCTAACATGCTTACTCTAAAACACATTGGGGCATCCTTGAATGGAAAAATTCATCATAACAAACTATCATATTCATCTAATTCAATATGAGATAAATTTTTATTTTTTAAGTGTTATTTTATACCAATTATATGGATAAATTATTAATCACTCAATATTGTAGAAAAGATAATCAAATAAAATCAAATGTAAAAATATAAAATCAATATGAAATGCTTAAATTTATAAATTTATAAATCTAAAATTCAATAAATATCACTATTTATGATGTAATCATGACATCACTTATAAATTTGGAAATAACTATTATAAATGCAAGAAATATCACCATAAATTTGGAATTTGGAAGCCATGCCTCATTAATGAAAGATTTTTTAAAAATATTCATGGCATTAATACATCCAAATTAAATTTAATTATATCCATGAATCTCATTATTTATCTAATGATTATAATTTATCTAATAAATTTATAAATAAATGATGACCCCTTTAGGTATAACAATCTTTTTTTGTACAAAGAAACTTTATAGAAATCCATGTAAAAACTTCAATTTTTCTTCCACTCTTCAACTAAATCACTCAGATGAATATGATGTTGAAATACACTAGTGAAATTTTTTAATATTATTATCTCTATAATATAGGAAAAAACAAACTTTCATCGAGATTGGAGAAGGAATCCATGGGAAAGGTAAAGCATTTTCTTATGTTTTTCTATTTGTTTCCGCTCTCTTATACCTTTCCCAATCTAATGGATTGTACCTAAGGTGTTGTGTTTGTAAATTTTTGTTTTTAATTAATTAACCCCTATTTTAATCATAATATAACACTTGATGGTACTAACGCACCCCACATTATCCTTAGGAACACTTCAGAACATTCTAAATTTGAAAAAAATATCATTTTTGAGATTTTTTTCTTTTTTTGCTAATTTTCCTATGTTTCTATTTTTTATGAATCAAATGGATAGTTATACATATCAATAATATCACCCAACATAATTAGTGATATTTACTTATGTAATTATGATATCACTCTTGTGTTATTTTTTGTCTCTAAGTGTTTTCATGAAAATAACAAGAACATTTTGTTTCAACAATATCACACTATAGAATGGATGGATCACTCTGCTATATGTATAATTTATAAATGATGAGATAGTGATCCCTAAAAATGGAAATGACCTAAAAATATATTATATAACCTTTAAAATTGGTAGGATCACTAAGGTAACTTTATTTGTATTGATTTTCTTATCATTTTATTATATTGATATAAAATCTCTATTATTCAATGATATTGCCTTGCTAATCAGTAGAATCATCAGTTCTATATTATTATTTTTATCTCTCTACATAATGGATCAATAACCATGCTAAATGGTAAGATATATTTTCTAAATAGTGGGATCACACTATGCACTTTTTTTAAGAGCTAAATAACTAGCCTGTCAACTTCTCATGCTTATCAAAGACTACATTCCAAACTTCTAACTTGTTTTTTGTAAGATTGCAAGTCAAATAAAGTAGATTAAGACTTAATATAGAGATTTTATTTTTCAATAATTTAATTTAGTTCTTAAAACAAACTCATACATAAATTTAAGCTTAAGAACTTATTTACTTTCAATTCATTTGCTTTCTTACCTTTTGTTTAAGTGTTTATTCTTGAATTATGTGTATTTATGAGATATTATACATACATATGTTCTCCCATTTTTTATTATGAGATTTTATGACCCATAAATGTGGATAAATTAAGTTGTATTTATCTCTAAATATTAATTAAAGTATCATTTTCTCTTTCCCTTAGTGGGATTCTTGAGAATCATAAATGATGTTAACTTTCATTTTTTTATTTTTGGCTACATGATTGGGGAGTCATTACCTTATTGTAAATATTTAGGGTAGGTGATTGGGGATTTATATCCCAAAATTAATGTCAAAACTCATTTATTTTATTGGTTATACAAATTGAGGAGTGTATAATAGTAAAATCCTAAGCGGTTATATTTCAAAAACACTATGATATGAAGAGTCTAACCTGATCTAATACCAAAGTTTGTTTGTTGTCACTTAAATAATCCAATAATATAGTATCGTGATCATTAATAAGTGATGAATGATATGGTTTTTAAGGGTATAAACCATCTCATGAGCAGCCCAATTTTATATTTCTATAATGATGGAATTTGAGCCCATGTATTGAAATGTATATCAAGGCCATTTAGCAAGCTAAATTATAAACTAGTTTAATATAAGACATATTGGTTGAAAAACCTTCATTGATGTAGGGATTTAAAAATAAAAATATCCCAAATATTTATTATCACATGTAGACTATGAGATTAGGTGGGTCTTTCACCTTTAATTAAATTAAACTTCCCTTATCATAGTAAGTAAATTGATGAGTTAGTGATTGTGTTTCAAACTTATTCTACAACTAAATTAGGGTTTTCTTTATTGTATGCTATTACTTGGATGTTTTTATATTCTTTTATTATATTAAAACCAAGTCTAAAACAATATAAAACCAAATTAAGTATAAAACATCATTGTATCACATTTGAGTGATATGATATTACTCTACCCAATTTTCAATCCATTATTATCTCACACAATAAGGTATCACTCTACCTAATTTTTATGTCATATGTTCTCCATTATAAAGTTTTACATTATACATTTGGTATAGTAATTTATGCCTATTTTATTGTTACATTGTTCATTTTAAAACAATTCTTAATTAAGTTCATTTGAACCAAAATTTATTTCTCATTCTAATCTTAATCGATTCTGATTTCAATTAATTTATATTTTCAAGTCAATTTTAGTTTAAAGTCAAATTTCAATTTCAATTTTAAACTTTTGAAAATCAACCAAAATCAACTTGCAAAGGTCAACTAAGGTTAAATTTCAAAAACTCAATTGAAGTCAACTTTTAAAAGTCAATAAAGTTAACTTCTAAAAGATAACTGAAGTTAACTTTTAAAAGTCATCTTAATTTGACTTTGGAATAAAAATAATTTTAAAAGTAAAACATGAATAAAATTCAAAGGTTAAGTCAAGATCAAATATTTTTTAAGATTTAAGGCTCAAAATTAGTTAAGAGACATTTAAGAAATCAGTATTAAACCTTTTGACTATTTCATTTCAATTTGGAGAAGACTATTCAGATCAAATATTATGTTATCTTTGAAATTGTATTTCTAAAAAATTTAAAACATAAATCAAACATCAAGTTACATGAACCTTATACTTCAATTGTGAAATATTCCAACATTCAAAGTCATAACTTGAGCTCCAATCATTTCTCAAAATTCCCAAAATCTACTTTAAATTTTCAAAACCAAGTGTCACATAAGCTCATATCATATCAATTAAACATTATAAACAAGGATCACTTGCTTCTAAAATGCCTAGATACATAATAATTGGGGTTATGTATAACACTAATTCTTAGGGAGAATAGTTTTATGATATAAATGGGCCTTTCCAAGACAACAAAAACCATGAAGAGGAAGTTTATCCACCTCTATATAATGAAGTAACACTTGGAACCGAAGAGGTGAAAATCCATGTCTAAATAGAGGATATAATTTATAATTCAACTACCAATCATGGGAAATCCTTTGTGCAAACTTCTATTCAAACTCCAGAATCATTAAATAAAGGAAAGGGACAACTTGTAGATCACTCATTCAAATTATTATAATGCAAAATTCTCACATTTATCAATTTTGAATACTCATAAATTGTTTATTTATTTCTATCCTTTTACTTGAAATAGGCTTGTTTTATTAGAATAAAGTTTAATACTAATTAGAAACATCAATTAAATGAATATAAATAGAAAAAACACAAATAAAATTGATAACATAGTTCACCCTTTTGGGGGCTACATCTCTAGCTTCAAAAGCACTCAAACTGATATATTATATGGTGAAAATAAATTTTGTGTGTATTATTTACACCAAAATATGATTTTTTAATACAAAAATAGCCTTTTCTCTACCTATAGGAAGTCTTTACAATAATCTCTTGTATGAGAGTTGTTCTTCCTACATAAAAAAACACTTGCTTACTTGTTTCTTATTTTCTCTCCTTCAAAGACTAAGAGAAATCTTTCTTATCTCTATGTATATGTTTTTAAAATGCAAAAATGAGCCAATTATAATGTTCCCAAGGTCCTTATTTCATGGGTTGAAGTCTTATCTATTTACCTAATACATTGGGATTCCCTTTATTACCTTGTTTTTAGGCTTGGATAAAGCTTCCATGCATTTTGGGTGGGATTTAATCCCATATTAAGAGTCTTTTTAAATAATTTTTTCTTAATAAAATCTTTAACATCATATGAATTGGTATTAAGACTAATATTTTCTTGAAAATCATAGCATATCTTGGGAACTTATTTTTGGATGTTTTATGTGTTAGAATACCAATTTTACACATGTCAAACTTTGATTGGGCCACTGGTACATGTCTAATCACCATGATAACATCATCATTATACCATATTTACTTCAATAGGTCATAAATTTTGAATAAAAAGTCTATTTGACCCCATTTAAAATGTGTTGGATTCATCTCAATAAGCTCTTAGATATTGAGATGATTCTAACAAGGTTGTAGAATATTTAATATGATTGGTGTGGGTGTCCTCTTGGATCATTCCTCCCCACTAAAAATATTTTAGACCGCCAAAAGTCTATTTTTATTTTGAAAACAAGTGAGGATACAACTCTCTCACTTTTCCAATTTCCATCCACCTTGCCTTGCTTGGATTTGTTCTTTTTAGGCCAACTCATATGTATTCAACATCTCCTCTTCATCATGTCCTTGTCTTCCTATCAATAATCATGTCTTTATGAAACTTATTAAGTTATTAATGAGAAAATTCATCTATATAGTTTACTTTAATGCTCTCACATTGATCCATGATCATAGATAGCTCATACAATTTTAAGTTTTCAACATTTAAAATTGAATACATCTACATGTAAGGTGGTAGTTCTCACTGAAAATCATTATTAATAATCTTATCCAAAATTTTAAATAGGCCATGCTTGATTGGCTTGAGTTTTTAACCTTATCCTTTGAGATATTATTTTATTATATGAATGCAAACTATATCACCAACTTATAAGTGGTGATCAACCCAATGCTTGTCATGCCTAGCCTTGTACTTGAATTGGCTCTTCTCTAATTATGCTTGGATATCTTGATGAGCCAATTTTATCTTTTGGATGATTTTATTTAACTTATATATATGTTTTTATACATATATCATATAATTGTTCACAAAATATAAGTCCAAATGTGACTTAGGAAAATAACCAAAACAATACTCAAAAGGAGACTTTTTTGTAGAATAATGCATGGTATGATTCTAGGCATGTTTCACATAACAAAAGTGTTCATTCCAAATCTTAAGATGATTACTATAATACCTTGAAAGAAAATAAACCATTTTTTAGTTGACCAATTCTATTTTACCATCAATTTATGGATGAAAGGTGTTGTTCTTCTTGAGTTTTATGTCCATCATGTCCCACAAAGCCAATCAAAAGTTCTAAATGAACTAAGAATCTTGGTTATAAATGATGGATGTGGGAAAACTAAAATGAACACAAACATTGTTGAATAACAAGTGCACATTATCTTCACATGTGTTAGTCTCCTCACCTATGAAAATATTTTTACATTTCACCAATATACACATTTTACTAAATTTGTCCACAACCACATATAAATAATCATGTCTTTTTCTATATTTAGGCAATTCACCGACAAAGTCCATATAAACACTCTCCCATGGAAGGATTAGTATTATAATAATACTAACTTCATATTTATAGGTTTTTTAACATCACAAAGTATATAACATTTCACAAAGTATATAACATTTAATATATTTGGATATATTTTCATACATACAAGGCCAATAACAAAATATTCATAACTGTGCAATTATTTTCCCAATGCCAAAATGACCTAGAATAAGAGAAGTATGTTCTTGCCGAATCACATGGAATCATTCATCTTATATAATTCAAAAATTACCAATATGATATAGTGATCCATCATGCATGTGATATTCCAGTTCTTCTACCTACTTCCCATGTGTTAGATCTTCATAGAGATCCTTAAAATTAGCATCTCTAACATATTGTTCCTAATAAATTTCATGCATCTAAGAACTATGTTATAATAAAATAGATGTAACAATAGTATGTCTTCAAATAATAGCAAATATATTTTTTTATGTACCTTTCTTATATCTTATTATGAGATGGAATTATTGTAAAAATCTCATCCAATAAAAGTGCCTTGATTATTATACCTTTGACAGTGACTAGAGATATTACAAAGGCTAGTGATATATATGGATTATTGTCTCTTTTCCCATTAATTAATACTTCCAATTTTTCACACTTTTAACAAAAGTATACAAATATTTAAAATAATTAGTCCCTTTATCACAGTGAAATTTTTAGAAAGGTAACAAATAAGTTTTCACTTTTGTATCAAAACTACTACTATGGCATAATTGCTTACATCAATTTCAATCTCAAATGGATACTAAAATTCTAGAAGTGCTAACATTGGGGATATGTTTATCTTTTATTTTATCACGTCAAAGAATTTTTTATGCTTTAATCCCCCCTAAAATACCTATTTAATACATGTAAAAATGTGTAAAGCAGATGCAATTAATGAAAATGTAGAAATAATCTTCCTCTAATATTAGATTGCCCCTAGGAATCTTATAATTGCATTTAAATCATTATTATTTATCCATTTAATTATGGCTTAAAATTTAGAGGGATTGATTTTTATTTTACCATCCCCTAAAACATACCCTAAATATACTAAAGATGTTTTTCCAAATTCACATTTAGACATCTTTCAATACAAATTCTCTTGTTGCAAAGTTTCTAAGACTTTATTAATATGATGTATATGATATTCCCAATTTTAAATAAAGATAAAAGTATTTTATAAGTAAACTATTACAAAATAATTTATGAATGGCCTAAATACATCATTCATAACCTGCATGAAAGTAGATGGAACATTGTAAAGCCCAAAAGGCATAACAAGACACTCTATAATACCTGCTTAGTTTTGAAAGTAGTTTCCCAAATATCATCTTCACTAATTATAATTTTTTACTAACCACATCTTAAGTATAACTTAGTGAAATAAATAACATTTTTTAATTGATCTAAAATATCATCAATACAAGTAAGATGGTAATAATGTTTCACCATAATCTTTTTCAATGATTAAAAATCTATATACATTTGCCAAGTGACATATTTATTTAGCACCAATATAATTAGTGAACCACATGGATAAATATTTGTTCATATTACCCCTCTCAACAAACTATTGAAATCACTTATTTATTTCTTCATTTTATACCATAGACAATTTGTACATGCTAATGTTAGGAAGAGGTGTATCTTGTTGTAGTTATATCTCATGTTGAATATGTCTTTTAGGAGGTAAATCTTATGGATCCTAAAAAAAATCATTATAATTATACATAATCTTTAATATTTAATTTCTATGTTTAGGATCAAAAACTTCTATATCCTTGGATTTATCATCATCCTTAGCTTTTACAACCATGAGTACAAAGTTCTTTCTTACATTGACAAGCCTTTTCATTTATTTTAAAGATACAAGTGATAAGTTTTCTCTTATCCAATGGACTCTAAAAATGTATTTAACCCCATATTTTACAATCAAATATTTATTCTCTTCCCTTTATAAGATTGATTTTATATCATAAAAATAAGTAATTCCAAGTAAAATACCACAAATATCAAGTGTAACCATATCTAACTCTACCTCATCAATTAACTTAGAGGTTATTACAAATCTTAACCTGCATGTTTTCATGATTTGAAATTTAGCATCATAATATACCCATACTAAAGGGTAAGGCTTAGGATGCGGTTTAGTTTCAAGTCTTAATTTGTTCACAACTTCTTCAGAAATGAAATTAGCTTGACATCCACTATCAAAAATATTATGTGTTAGTATGCTTAGAAATCACTCCTATGTGTAACAACTCATTTATTTTATTTTCATCATGCATAGATTTAGAATTAAAATAATAATGAGAATTAATATATTTTATGTTATAAGAGGAAGAAGATGAACCTTACATGCCCTTGGTAGTGACCTTGGTCTCATCACTAGAATTAGAGCCAAGATCTTGTTTTACTACTATAGTAGTCTTCTTATCTTTCTTGTTCTTGAGCCATTTTGGACTACGTTTTATATGGAGATTTTAACACTTAGCATATTCATGGCCTTATATATTTAAATAGGAATAAAAAGGCTTCCCATCATATTTTTTAATTGTGCAAGTATGTTTCATATTACCCTTTCCTTTACCTTTACTTTCAGGTGGTTTACTGGGCTTCTTTGTGAAGTGTTCCCTATCCTTCGGAAATTTACCCCTTAATTGAATACGAGTAGTTTGAACACAAACCTAATAAATATGAGTGGGATTAAACATAAGGATTTTATGCTTTAAGTAAATGTGTAACCCACTAATATATTTCAAAAGAGTCTCCTAAGTGTAAAGAGAAATGGCTAACACCAAATCTCTCTTTCTAAAATATTGAGTGTAATCTTGTACACTTTTAACCTTAATTTGATTTAAATTTTACCAATCCATAGTATATTTTTTTATGTAGGATAATCGATATATATATATATATATATATATATATAATGTAAAAACAAAATTATCCCAATAAAAAATCACTTTATCATGTTTCAAAATATCTTGTGTCTTACTCTCCCACCACATGAGTGTTTTTCCACCCATATGAAGAGTATCTAATTGTATTTTTGCATCATCATATGTAATTTTTTTAACCCTATAGTGCACTTCAATCTAATTAATCCAATTATCTAGTTTCTATGCACTAATCTCTCCATTATATACTATCAAAGCAAACTTAACATCAAGATTCAAAATGGAATAAATGAAATCAAAAAAATTTATTTTACTTATAGTTAGAGAAATAAGGAGAAGGTTTAGATGGATGAGATCTAGGATATTCTTCTCCTTTACCCTCACCACTAGTTAAGGGATATTCATCTTGCTTACCTTCAATTCTTAGCTTCCTTTTTTGATATAAATCTTCCACCAGACTCTTCATCTCAAGAAAGGATTGATATAAGGTTGATTATTATTCTAGTTCTCTTCTAGGGGAATCCATGGATTGAATTTCATATTTTAGACCAATATAAAATTTATATTCTTCAATTGATTTTTCACCATGCTTTCTCTAACCTAGTTAACATGAAAAATGAATACTTGTAAATCTAAAAACCATGTTAAATATCCATGATCAATTTTTATAATACCAAACTTGATCAAAATTGTTAATTAATTCAAAACACTCACTATTTATCAATTTCAATTAATAATAATTTTTTTCTCAATTGCTATCCTTTTATGTGAAATCGGATTATTTTATTAAAATCAAGTTTAATGCTAATTAAAAACATCAACTAAATGTATATAAATAGATAAAATTCAAACCAAATTGATAATAAAGTTCACCCTTTTGGGGGCTATGTCTTTGAATCCAAAAATCTTTCAAACTATTTATTAAATGGTGAAAAATACACCTTATGTATACTATTTACAAAAAAGTATGACTTTGGTCTGCAAAAATAAACTCTACTCTACCTTTAGGAAGTCTTTGCAATAATATTCTATATGGGAGTTGCTCTTTCTACATAAAAGGACTTGTGCTTACTTATTTCTTACTTGTTCTCCTTCAAAGGATAAAAAAATGTTTTCTTCTCTTTATATATATATTTTTTCAAATTTAATAATGAGCCTTTTATAATTCTTCTAAGGCCCTTGTTTCATGGGTTAAAGTATTATTTATTAACCCAATACATTGGGATTTCTTTTATATCTTGGGGACTTATTTTTTATGTTCTATGTGCCAAAATACTATTGGTACATGTGTGATGCCCTAATTAGGAAACTAATACACATACAATCACCATGATAGCATCATCATTGTACCTATAGAGTATATTTTATGATTATGTATCACCTTAGTCTTATACTCATGGCAAACTCAAGACTTGGTTAGTCCTCTTAGTTTTACACATGCCTTACTTCTATAATCCTCACATCTGCTCTATCTTATGCCCCTTGGCCTATATCTTAGTTAAATTAGTCTTATACTAATTTAATATACATATTATCTTCCCAAGAATGATTAAAATGTATTTATCATACACCTATGAAAGTTTTTATCTTATACATGTTTTACTACTGCCTAGACACTAACATCTGGGATAAATATTAGCATCAACATTGTTATCTTGACTCGATGCAACTGTCTAGTTCCCTAAAGTCATATAATTTTAAAATGAAACATATTCCAATGGTTATCATAAATAATTTAATGTGAGTTATCTCTTGATAGGATTGGTATAAATACAATATCAACCTTAATTCATTCCTCGCCTAGTAATCAAACTAAAAGAGCAATGCACTTAACAAAATCACTCTATCAAGCATTTAATTAATCAAAATATTCCCCATTTCCACACCAATCATAGGTAAAACACATATATAGGTTTTAAATACTAAAGGATTAGTCATCAGTTCTTATTTTTTAAGTTACAATATAGGTCATAATTGTACTTACTTTGTACACAGCATATGATTCACTCATAAGCCAACATGTAAGGGATAACTAAATGAGTCCAAGGAATTATTCTATATTATTGTTTATGTAGGTAGTGCCCTTTGATATAAAGGTCATTAAAGGTTATTTATACACCATGTGCTCAATAACCCAATTTTCTCCAAGGTCACATTGAAGATGAAAATTTAGTCTTTTTTCATTTCACAAGGAGTGACAGTCCATGACCTAGATACGAATGCACTAGAGTAAAAGTGAATCCAAATTTAGAAACATCTAAGTTGTTACATCCTATTTCCACTAATATTCTATATAGGACACTAACATTCAGCCCAAATAATAGTGTTGACATAACCATCCCAAGCTAACATAACTATTTAAAAAGCTAGAGGCACTAGATCTAAAATTTGACAAATATCATAGAAATGTCTCCCTACCTAATTTCAACCTATTCGAGATCCATATATAAATTATCATCATAATAATATAAGTTCATCACTTCTTTGTCATTTCTATATTTATCATAGTTGTGTTTTCTATTAATAGCTTACCTTGATTTATTAAAGTTAGCATATGGTACATATGAGTTTAACATTTAATTAGCCTACTATCAATTTGAAATTCACCCTTATGTCCTATCATTTATATATCCTTAAATTTATATATACAATAATATCCACATCCAAATTAGGGTTAAACATTTGATGAACCTTATCTTTGAAGATAAAACCCTAGTTCAAATAGGATTTTATTATTTCTTTTCTCTATTGTTAATTCGTGATTGTCATAAAATATGTGCAACATATAATGCTCCATAGAGTTTGTATTCCTCTCCTATTTGATCCTCATTTATATATTTAGAACATTTCAAAAGGATAAAGAGGATTTTATTCCTTTTTTAAAATTAAAAAAGGATGAGAAATTTAAACACTATAACCAAGTTCATGTTATCCCCTCTTTAAAGGGTAAGGTGGATCATACTATTATACAATAATTGGGTAACCATAAAACCCTTCCAACAACCATTGATGGTACACATACAAATGTTCAATATAAAATACCTAGGTCTTTTACTTGTGAAACCCTAAAAGATCCAATAATAAATATGACCAAGCTAATGCATGAACTATAAAATCAAAATCATATTTTAGACTTAGATATCACTTTATTGCAGAATAATATTATTCAATTTAAATACCTAAGAATATTATCTTATGTAAGGCACCGTGGATATAATTTATACATATAACTAAGTCCCCAGCTTCATCACTCCCATGGTTACTAGAGTGCCCACTTATATCTCTCCTTCATCCTATTGAGGTTGATATGAGTTAACCTATGCCAAAAGGATATTATGAGAATGCTTACTACAATTATCATCAAGGACTAATAAATTATTCAAGAAGATGTTTTAATTTGAAGCACAAGATCAAAATTGTATTGATGATAAAAATATTACATTTGAGTATCCTCCAAATAAATTAGCTTCACAATAACTAATAAAGCATCAATGCCAAATAATATTTAAAAATTAAATTATACATGGGTGGTGCTTATTTTATTCATAATCATATTGATCCTACACAAACAAAACCCACTTACCATATAAAGCATTGTCAATAGATCAGTTTTAAATTACAAGACTTGAAAAAAAAGGTCACTTTGAAAGATTCCTTGGGAAACATAACAATACCAATTGATTTTGGTCCTAAATTAATTCGAACATAGGTTTGGGTTATGCCTACAACATCTCCATATTTATTTACACTCATAAATCTTTGGCTATACCAAATAGAATAAAAAATTAACCCAAAACAATAAGGCATCTCCTTTTATCATGAAGGAAAATTAATACATATTTCAAATGATAGTATTACATCTACTACACATGAAAAACATGAGTAAGTACATGTTATGTACCTTTTAAACCTATCCAATCATGATCCAAACAATTTAAAATATATAAATTAAGGTTGTATGATTCACAATGGGGGTATATATCTATGACCATAGATTGTATGGCATCATAGGATGATCTTTCCTCATCATAAATTCCAAAAATACTAAAAAAAAGCAAAAACATTTTAAAAACCAAAAACATTTTTTTTGACACTTACATGTTCTATTAAATCCTTGGTATCTATGTGTTAGTTTCATGTTGGTCTCTAGAATATAATTTACTCCTACATATATAAATAGATACATGATTCTATACATTTATGGGTGTTTAGCTTCCCTTTACTCACATCTCTAGGATATTTGGGGCATCCATCTTCTATGATCGTGATACACACAAGATATATGATTTGATGATTACTCTACATTATCATGTTTTAGCTAACATATGTAATTACACATTTATTATGCATGCTTATATCTTGCGCATGGTACTTGACATGTTATGCACTTGAATTTTTTTGCTAACGCATTTGATCCATGGGCCACTATGAAATGTTCATGTTGGTTGTTTATGATTTAATTTATACACTTCCTTGAGTGTTTTTTCTTGTTATTGTATTACTTGTTTGATCATTTGAATATGCTACATTATATATGTCCCCTATGCTTATGTTTACCTTAATCAATATTTGAATATATCATTGTTTATGGTATGTACATTTGAATTTGTCATTCCTTTTTTATGGGCATTTTACTAAGTCATGTCTACTCCACAATGTGGCATTTGAACATGCCCCTTATTTACAATCTCTTTGGACCATTGCATTTTGACTTAATTTTGAGGATCTTGTGTGTGTGCTTGTTTGCTTCTTGATAATGTACTATTACTATCTATATGTTTACATGATCTTTATCATGCATCTTAAGCCTAAATGGGATCACATTATTTCTCTACACTTTAAGGATATATTTAACTAGACATTTTTTTCTATAGGATACATGGTTACATTTAGAGATTTTACAATTTTCTTACCCTTTTGAGGTGAGGTAACTCCTAGGTACTATTTATATCTCACCTCAAAGGGTAACATATAAGTGGGTACATCTCATATGGACATGGATTCTACACATTCAAATTATTTAGATATCAATGCGGGCATGTCATATTATAGTCATATAAAATGTCATTTAATGCAATGAATTTTAGTTTAGACCACCCTACCCTTAGCTTATCCATAGACCTATGTTAGGGTCTCTTTTTATATTTTTATAGATTCTATTTGTATTTATCCCATGCCCAAATATACCAAGAACCACATTTAACCATCATTTAGGAATCCTCGATCCTTTTTAACACATTATATCCACCTAGAAAATAGTTTGACCCCATTAGTCTATATCATAATGCACTATTAGAAAAGGGGGTAGTGTTGTTTACCCTTAGCTTCATTTTCCCCTTACAGATATCTTTACACTCCTCAAAGCATATTAGGGTCATCATAGACTCATTTCATGTCTTGAAAAACATTATAACACTATATAAAGACAACCCTCATTCATTTATCCCCTATATAGAAATTATCATGAACAAACTTAGTAAGAGTTATGCAAATTAAGGTTATTGATACCTATTTACTCCTAATTTTCATACATCCATCTACATCATCCCAAAATTCAATTGTACATAGTTTTCCAATATCAATTCACACTCAAAGCATTCAAATTGGAATTAATATATAGGCATACTATCATCACTCTCACTTACACCAACACTTATATTATGGGAACTACAATAGTCTTGATCCCCTTATGAGGTATTGGTATGTAGGTAACACTCATCATATAGGGTGTTGAGGTCACACCTAGCTTACCCTAATAATGCCATTATTCTTCCACTTATGTTCATCAAAACCATATCAATAATGTAGGTTTAGAGTTTCATAGTGAAATCAATAAAATTTCATAATAGACAATGATCTAGGTCTCTATTATATAGGGATAATCTTCCCAAAATAGAATGGTCTACCTAGAATTTCACTACTTCACCTACACAAGGTCATTAGTGCAACATAAAAGGTTAATAGCATAGTATGTTACTAGTAAAGAGGGTTATGACACCTATTTTTTACTAAAGACACTCTTCCCTACTCCTACATCACTTCCTTACCCACCACTTGTCTATCTCAGTCATATTTTCCATCTAAGTACACCTTTTCTAATTCATTACTATTTATAGAATATTCAAATAAATCAATTATTATACAAATAAATAGTTTTTAATACTCTATTATTTTATTCCCTAATTTATTCCTCATCTATTTATAACCATAATATTATATTCCATAATCCTAAAAAATATAAATCATTTGGTGAACTTAACTTGCTTCAAACATTTTTTTAAAACCTTAGTACACCATTAGGGTTTCCCTTGTTATTTATATAATTTTCTCATTTTTTAGATTATTTTCATCATGATCATCATGATAGAAGATTTTTTTAACTTTTTGGTACAAAGTCTTGTGGTTTATCTTGCATGTTTATTACCTACCATTTTTATAATGTTGCACATGTATGTTACCCCTTTCATGGATCATGTTAAAAATCAACTTATTCCATACATTTTTCCACCTTATCTAGATCCACCTTATATGGAGAGCATTATTACATGGCCAATTTTGAGTACCTTTGGTTACTACTCAATGATAGAGAGCTTACTTGACTCCTTTTGTTCTTCCTCAACCTAGACCTATTAACTTCCTTCACTCAATTCCTACCTCTACTACCTACCCTTGACAAATAGTAAATCCCATGGTTTGATCTATTACTAGACAAAATCATATGTCTCTTCAGCCTATATATGAACAATGTAATCCCACAATCCCTCCTTTTCCAAAACATAAGATAATGGGACCTAGGTATTAACACATAGCATATGATATTATTGATCAAATGATAAATACATTAGCCAAGATTTTTATATTAAAATTACTTCAAAAGGTAACCATTTTCAAATATATTATTTCTCAAACACTCAATGATACATCTTTACCTTGTGATATAGAGTCATCTTACTTTGCATCTATCATGAACATTATAAAGGACATTAAGGGTGTTATATCTTTTACCAATGAGGATTTACCCTCACTGACAATTATCAATCAAAATCTACCACTCTTCATTTAGGAAAAAATTAAAACCACCACTATTAAATAAGTTATAATTGAAAGTGATTTAGGTCTTAACATATACAACCTCAAATTTTTATATACTATGGGGCTTTATATAGTATACATTTAAAAGACATATAAGAATATTTGAGGTTTTGATGACATTCCCTAATAGGCATTGGGTTATATTACTTTGGATATCACAAATAGACCAAAGACCCTATCCACATAGTTTTAGGTGATGCCCAACCATTCAAATTATAAGTTATTACTTGGGAGACCTTGGATACATTCCATGGATGCAATCCCTTATACTTTGCACAAATGTGTCATTTTTTTACATGATGGATACTTATGCACTTATCTAGTTGATAACAAACCATTCAGTTATTAAATATTCACTAATCCTACAACCCCAAGTATATCTTTATATGGGACACCTCACGTTCTCATATAGTCCCTACATCATATCATCCCTATAGAATAAATGCATACATATGAGGTCAGGGAATCTAACACCATTATTCTCACACCTATTCTAGATATTCCTGTAGTATATTTATCTTCACCCATGATGGATAATAAAATTCCTACAACATAATTATTCCTACCCATGGTATATTATGAGATCCTCACAACATAGTTACCATTACTTGTTAAATTGGAGGAAATGTACATCAAAAACTCAAATATAGATTCCCATACCACCATAGAGAATAATACAATGCCCATGAATATTGAAATTTATTTATGTGGATTGAGCTTCACACTAGTAGGCTTTAGAGATTATAAAGATGATTATAAGGCACTCACACATTTCCCTACATAGGAATCGCCACCATCACAAAATACCCTAGATATAGGCCTAAACAATCACTAAAAATTAGAGATGGATTCTTATATACACTCAATACATATGGTTACATCTATGGATATTGAGCCGATTATCTAGATTCAGGTAGGTAGTACATAGGACATGACATAGATTATTATATTGATATTACTTGATAGATATTGATGTCATTACCCATAATTCACCATATATCTATTATCATATTTTCATAGCAATATGATATACCCTTTTTTATTTTTCATAGGATTAATGGACTATAGATACATGCTCACCATTACAATAAAAATGGAATAAAATCAAAGTTTAAGGCACTATCCATATTACATAACCTCTACCTGCACCATTATAGACACCATGATAGACTCTTTACCAACCTTGAGATTCACGGAATGATCCATTAACTATTTAATCTTTTATCAAAGACCAACAAATCCCTAATGTTTCTATAGATGAGGATTCCAATCCCAACACTTATAATTTGGCATTATTATAGCACATAAGGAATTAAGAGATAAAACTATATCATGCTAAAAATTTTCATGAATCCTTAAGGAATATCACACTACCAATTTCATGTGGCCATAAGGTGGTCAACACGCTATGTTTTGTCATGATAATAGGCACTCATATATAGGTTACAATTGGTTCTACATGGTTATGTTGTAAGTTTCTCAATGATGTCTTGAAGGTGACCAAGGATGTTGATGAGGTGTCATGTGTGCTAGGATGAAAATGATAAAAAGTGCTTCACTGTGCTTTAGTATTCTTGCATTATTCTTCAGTGTTTTATTGGATAGATAATTGATGGTTGTTATAGATAGCTTGGAGAGATATGGCACATTTTAGGTATATAAAGATAAAGAAGAAGTTGTGAGTCATCTATAAATGCCTTAGTGAAGTTTTTATGTGTCACTTGATCATTTGGAAAGAGAAGCATTCATATTCTATCTTAAGAGAAGCTAGATATCATCGTTACATGTCATGCATATATGATTGAACTAGAATTTTTTTGCATTTAATTCAAGTACTCATAAAGTCATCTAAGGTCAAAGGACTTTATGGAGATGTTGTCTATAATGTTAGAAATATACCTTGAAGTTTTGGACTCTTGAAGTGTTTTATAGATCAAATTTTAAACCTTTAAATTTGATCTTGTAGACTTTGATAGGCTAGAGATCATCAAGTTTAACTACATCAAAGTTTGAGGTCAATTTATCTAAATAGATCTAATGGTGAGCATTAATTTGATCAAGATCTAATGGTGAGAATTTCATCAGACTGGATAATGATCTGATGGTTCACATGATCTTATCAAAATTGACCCAATAGTATGTATTTATTCAATATTTCAAAGTTTATTATAAGTTGTGTGAAGCTGCCAAGTGGTGGAAGCTCATTGGAGTCAATAGGTCAATGTGCATAGAAGGAATGTAGGGCTGCCAAGTGTCATGATCATAGAAGAGAGGATCTTAGATAAATGGTGATAATTTAAAGATAAATATTGGGATAATCCATATATATTGATGGAGTGTGTTTTTTAAAAGTTTCCAAGGAGCATGAGATGAGGTCAAAGTGTCTGATGTTTAACATTTTCTCAATGACTATTGGAATTTAAATATTCAAATTTATGAGGGAAAACCAATATAATTTTTTTTGAGATATATATTTTAATCCAATCATAATTTAATGGTTGTGTAAAATGAAAAATTGTAAAGTATTTCAATGCACATATATAAATGTTGATTAGAAGAGTTGGATGTCTATAAAGTTGTAGATATTGAGCTTTAAAGTTGACTATGTGATCGACTGTGTTCTATAAATAAATTTTGAAAGATATTTGAGTTGTTATTAATAGTATTTTTCTGTTTAAAGATGAAATAAATATTTGAGAGTTTTGTAAACTCCATGAATACTATTTGTATTAATTTTTGAGCTTTGAATAATCTATATTTAGTATGAAAAATTGCTTATAAGTTAACTATGTTTGTTGAATGCACTGGTATTTTGAGTAACCATCTTGCAGAGGTAAGTTGAAGGTGTTCTAAGAATAATTGAAGAGGAAAATAAGTATGATTTTTTTTTATAAGTATCAAAGTATTATGATAAATTACTAGATGTCATGATATACCTTTGATCAGTTATGGAGAGTTAAAATAGCTTGATTGTATTTTGACTGTGTGTGACCAGTCTGAGTGGTAATTTTAAGAGAATTAAAATGTGTGTTTAGACACTATTTTTAAGTGTCTAAAGCATATGGAGGTGTATATAAAGTCCTGAAGGGTTCACCCATCTAATTTAATCTTATGTAAATGTGAAATTTTTAAGTAGTTACTTCAGAAGTTTGAGACTATGTTTTTTGTGTATTAAGGTCTAAAGTGCAAGGAAACCTAATTAATAGGTTCATGTGTTGAGTTAGTGTTATAGGTGGCATGGACCCATATGATAATAATAACAGGGCTATTGGAAATAGGTTTAATGTGTTATAAGTATTGGTAAAGGATGAATGTGACCTAAGTAGTCTCACATATAATGTATGATTATGAAGGCCTAATTGTTTTAGGTCTCACCAAGACCGAATGGTGATTTGGGGATAATGAGGTAATAACCAACATATGAGAATGAATTTGAGATATGTATTAGCATGATATAAGTATTAAGGGTTAAGGCAAGTATTTTGGTTGACCAAAAATATAATATTCATGAAGACTCTATAAATAGTGAAAGCAAATGTGATGGTTTCTAGACTTGAGAAAAAATGAGTTGAGCTATTGTGAGTGTGTGTGAAGAGAAAAAGATTTGTGAAGGTTGTGAGAGATTTATGGATGTATTAAGAGGTAGGTCATAGTGCATAATACATGTATGACCTTGTTTTCATAATTCTATTTTTGAATTTATAGTTTTGATGCTGAGAACAAGTGAAGGGTTTCTTCATCATATTGAGAAGTAATCAGAGTTCTAGAGTTGTTCTTTTCATAGATGTTGTGTTGTTTCTCAAAAACTTAGGCAAGTTGGTTCTTATCATCTTTAGGGGTTGGTGATCCTTGTGAAGTGGGTGCTTCACTAAATTATCATGTTTGTAATCATCTTATAAGACAACTAATCCATGTGTTTATAGGCTTGAGAGGGTTTTTTCTCCCCAAGAGGGTTTCCCACATAGATCTTGTGTTATCTTTCTTATATTTCATATTCATTGTTATGAGTGGGTTATTTGATTCTTGATTTCTTATGGTTTATGATTAATGGTTTGAAGGTTTTAGATTTAATCTTTAAAATATCTTGATTCACTAATTCACCCCCCCCCCTCAATGATTATACCTCAAATAATTGGTATCAAAGCTAGAACTTCTATATAATTTTATCCACTTGAAGTTAATCTTAGGTACAATGAAAAGTTCTCAAGGTTTCTCTATTAATAAATATCCATTATTTAATGGATCAAATTATGCTCTCTAGAGTGAAATAATGAAGACCTACATCATGTCCTTAGGGTTTGACACATGACAATCTATTTTATATGGTTATTCCATGTCACCTACTCCTCCAGCTAGTGTTGTAGATAAGAAGCTAAGTGAGAACAATTCCAAAGCTATGAGTTCTATAATTTGTGGTCTTTCTAATGCTAAGTTCACCAAGGTAATCCATTACAAGTCTTCTAAGGAGATTTGGGACAAACTATAGCTCATATATGAAGGAGATTCAAAAGCTAAGTTGGTCAAACTACAAACCTACTAAAGGAAATTTGAATGTCTCAAAATGAAGGAATAAGATACTATGGCTCCCTATCTTCTAATAGTTGATGAAGTAGTGAATACGATAAAATACATGGGAGAGGTTATTGAATAAGGTACTATACTATAAAATTTATTAAGATATCTCACTTCCAAATTTAATTCAAAAGTATTTGTTATAGAAGAAAGTTATGATCTCACCAAAATGAAGATGGATGAATTTCATGGCACTCCTTTTGCCTATGAGATGAGAGTTAATCAGGAAAAACCACCAAAGAAAGAAGCACATTTCAATGCAAAAAAGAAGCCAAAGAAGAATTTCCAAGGTAAGAAGGTCAAGGATGATGAGATTTATGATCTTGATGATGATGAACTAATAGCTTTGTTAACAAGAAAATTGAAAATAGGTTTAGGCAAGTTTAAGGGTAAACTTGCCTTCAAATGTTTCAATTGTGGAGAGATAGGTCACTTTTCCAACAAGTGTATCCATAAGCATAAGGTAAATGATAATGAATAACATGAAGAAGATCATGATAATGACAAGAAGAAATTTATGTTTGATAAGAGCAAGAATAGTTTTCAAAAGGTATAATGGCTAAAAGAAGTTTTACAAGGACAAAATGAGTCTCTACACCGAGGGATATTATAAATCATATAATGAGAATGATGGTAGTGATTCTAAGTATGATCATCAAGATAATGGTCCTACTAAATATGAAGCTCTCTTCATGGTTGAAAAAGGTAACTTCTCATAGCAAGAAGAATCTATATGGTTTGGAGGTGGTTTAGGTGATACAGATGATGAAGAAGACAAGGTAAACTTTGATACTAAGTTGATGAATTCCATTGAAGATTTGAATATTGAGAAGAAGAAAAACAAAAATTTTAAGTCTCAAATAAAGGATTATGAAGATCAATTTAGTGTGTTTGAGGCAATAATAAATGAAGACACCAAGGAGCATGAAGATATAATAAAACATCTTAGTTGTCAATAGGAAATCCTATCTACAAGCCTAAAATCTAAAGAAGATGTGTGTTTAAGGTATGTGATTGAAAATGAGTCATTGAAAGCTGACTTAGAAAATACATCTAGTAAGATGAATTCATATGTGATTTTTGAAAATAACTCAATTAATCTAAACAACATTTTAAATAGTCAACAACATGATAGTGATAGAACTAGACTTGGTTAGAAAGAAGGAAAAAAATGTAAGCCAAGATAAGACAAAGACCAATGTGAACAAGAAAAATCAGACCTTGAAGATCAATCATCAGTTAAGAAATGAAGATGTTGATGTAATGAGGATAAATCAGATTAGACAACCAAATGCCATGAGGTATGCAAATTTCAATAGTTACTACTATGCCTATAATAAATTTAGACATAAGGATAGAGAATGCAAAAGACCTTCTAAAAATGAATTTGATTGGAACTATGAATTGAATCATCAATCAAGTTTTGTGGTCAAATTGAGTGATATAGTTATTATGACATGAGATACATTACTAGATTTTGTCCAAATCAGGTAGGGCAAGATGAGTTCACTTCAATAAGAATGGTTTGCTACAACTTTGAGAAGATTGGTCATATTTATAGGTTATACAAGCAAAGGCCATCAAGTCAAAATAAGTTCAATCAAACTCCTATAATTAAAATAAGAAGGCAAGCTAAAATATGGAGACCAAAAGTGGAAAATATGTGTCATGATTAGTCTATGGGTCCAAGTGGACTATTTTCCATGGTAGAGTATGCTATAGAGTTTGAGGAGAATTAAGAGATCTCATTGTCTACTCATTTTGGGAATGAATATGAACATCTTGATGTTGATAAGAAAGTCTCCTATGAAGAATATCAGTTGACAATGTAAACTATTGATGCTTCAAAGTGTGAGATTGATACTTCAAGTGAAAAGGTATGCCAATAATATTTTTTTTCTCCATGTATTGTTAATACCATCCTAGAAGTAAAGAATAATATTATTGTGGATGAGCATGTTGTTTCTCTTAAGCCTAAAAAGAATAACTATAAATATCAAATGAACAAGGGAGGAAGGAATATGAGGAATTGTGGGAAACTCCTGGTTTTACATTACTGTAGGACATTGTGGGTTAGCGTGTCTCTCTCTAGGATATAAGGAGAAACTTTACAAAAAGAAGAAGCATGGTGAATTCTTGTTGGGTCTTGCCTAGTGTTGCATGACAAAAACATCCATGAATGTATTTTTTGATGTAAAGTGAAAGGTCTTTCAGGGCTAAGATTGTGAATATGAGTTATAGTAGAATAAATTAGTATGGTAACTCTTGAGAAAGGACTTATAGGCCCTAAAAGTTTAGAGATTGGTATGCTTCATTATTTCAAGTGAAGAAACTCAACTAAAGGTGCTTTCCTTTCAATTAAGTTTTATTATAAGGTGTGTGAGAAGTCATCTTATATGTGAAAAATATTAAGAAAGGTCAGATCAGTCTTATTGAGGACAAGACATTAAATATGTGCTTGGTTAATAGGGAGTAATGAAGTTTATGTAACTAATCTAAAGTGTTGTGATGACATGTTTCAAAAGATATATTTATGGATAGTGATCCTAAAGTCAATGTTTTGGTCAATCTTTAATGGATGGTATATTTGGTCAATATGGTGAAGAATGAATCTATGTATGTAAGGTCTATAAGGAGGGAATGGAAGTTTCTAGGTGTTTAATCAAGGATGATGAATTTTTAAAATATTCTATTACATAGAAAGACCAAAGACAAGGTTCATATGGAGGATGAAGATAATGTGTTTTCATATTGTTGGTATCAGAAAGAATGTCTTAGATTTCTTTATATAACAAGTTGTGTCTATCATGGAGTTCACAATGTTCTGAAGATGAGATAGTTCCATGAGAGTGCTTTGAAAAGGTTTTAAACCATGATGACTTATAGAGAATAAAATGGAAATTATTTTGAGATCCAGATAAGAGTTATTCATGTCTAATTTATTTTTTTAGATTTGATTTAATGTAGATATGAGATCTATTGATGTTTTCATAAGAGTTTTTGACTAAAGTGTGGACAATGTTGAATATTTATTGGTAAAGCTATCTCATTAAGAAGACTTTTTGAAGATGTCATAATCTAAGTGAAGCATGGAGTTAGGGGGATATAAATTAGATAGTTTGAAAGGTTTAAAGAGTTGTGAATGATGTGAGAGGGATTATATGTGAGATGTTCTAGTCATAATGGAGATATGAAGAAGTCTACTATAGATATGAACTCAAGTATGTTGATATGATGACTTGATAAAAATAAGTCATGTGCATTGATAATATATTGAATTTTCATGCATAAAAAAGGGAGACATTTATAAATAGTCAAGTCTTAAGATTAGAGGAATGTGTAGTTGAATTTGAGAAAGAAGGTATGGAGGAATTTGTGTTGTTTATTCATGGTTAGATATGGTCGATGGTTCTCAAATGGTGCCTAAGATTAGGTGACTTAGGGGGAGTCCCTATTAATTTTTTCAAGGTGAGTTCGTATAATTTCCAATGCTCATATAAAAGCTATGTATGATCAAAGAAGAGTGTAGTCATGGAGCATGCTTGATGTCATGTCCCCTTTTTCATGGACATTGACAGGCTTGATGATTAGCCTATTATGCGACCTTCGTAGGCTGATTGGATGGATAGAGGGTCATGATGGAGATTGGCTTGGCTTTGATTTACAGAATTTCTACATTTTGGTTTTCATTCAGGGTCTTTCAGACATGTTTGATTGATGCTCCTATTATTTAGAGATATTTGACATGCAGTGGAGCACCTTTATTTTGGTATGGTCATATGCGGAATCACTCCCTGATTCACCTGCTTCGATCGGTTTGAGGATCCGACGTATATTGAGGGAGATATTAATATTTGATTGATTTAATCAAATATTAATTATTTGGTCTCATTAATAATTAATTATTAATTATTAATTATTTGCTCTAATTTTAAATTAGAAACCCTAATGCTAATTTAAGAAAAACCCTAATTAGGGCAAGCATATCTTTTGAGGGTATAAGGGTTTCACATGGAGGCCATTATTGGGGTATGCATAGATTATTGATTATTGATTTGAAGAAATTCTTCTGTGAAGACTGAGCCAAGGGTTCTAGGATTCCATTGCAGTGGAGAACGTTCCCTCTTCATTGTGTGTGATTTAGAGGCTGTGAGATATCAGCTGATTTATTGCCAAATTGAGAGATAGCTTCATCCAGAAGTTATCACAGAGATACAGATCTGAGAGATAGCTTCATCCAGAAGTTATCACAGAATTCCAGGGTTGAGAGATAACTTCACACAGAAGTTTATCACAGAGCTTTCCAGGTATTTTCTTTATTTAGTTTTGATCTAATAAGTTATACAGAGATAGATCTTGTGTTAGAATCTATATTCATGAGATCAGGCTGTTCAGCTATCAGGGGTTAAGAAGAGACAGGTTGGCGGCCGTACCAAGTCTGTACAGGTCCGTACAGAGCGCATCAGGCACCGACCTCAGCAGAGAAAGGGCTACAGTGACCGACATCAGTCGACTGAAGACCGATGTCGGCAGAAAGCCGACCGACAGTGACCGACGTCGGCGATATATCGACCGACGACGGTGCTTGTGTGTCGACACAGAAAGGTCGAGACTTCCAGAATTGCAAGTTATTTCCCAGTTTGCATGAATTCAGGGTTTTTAAGACCAGATCTGTAATATTCTTTGATTTGCACAAGAGAGGACTGTATTTGTACTCATCTGAACTAGTGATAAGATCTTTGATCTGTTATTGTAAGATTTGCTATGGTTATTGTTTATCTGTAATCTGAATTTATTTTGCAAAAATTGGATCTTTGACCAGAGTTTTATAGTTTATATATTCCCTGTTGAAGGGGATATTACAGTTGTTCAGAGCTTTTGTAGGAGGAAAAAGAGCCCCTAAGTAAGGGACATCACAGTGGTATTAGAGCTTTTGTGCAGATAAGAGAGCCCCTAAGTAAGGGACATCACAGTGGTATTAGAGCTTTGGTCTTTGGTATCATAGTTTTGTGTCTTTCATATATCTCTATTGGTAGGGGATATTACAGTGGTATCAGAGCTTTGGTCTTTGGTATCATAGTTTTGTGTTTGTCATATATCTCTATTAACAGGGGATATTACAGTGGTATTAGAGCTAAATTCCTGCCATCCTGTTGGGCACATCAGAGCTAATGTCTTGCCATCCTGTTGGGTAGTTTGGGTATCAGCATGGCGCTACCAGGTGTCAAAGATTTGGTAGAGAGAGTGCACAATGCAAAGAAGAAGTTAGAACATCCATTACAGCAAGCAGATGACATTCTACAAACTCTGGAGGAGTTCAAAATTTATTTAAGCAAGGTTGAGCAGTCAAATACTTATGAGATGCAAATAGTGTTATCTCCAGCGTTTGATTCTTTGGTGAATCCCCGATTATTGAGACATCATGATGAGGAGGTAAGACTTGCAACTCTCTCTTGTATTAGTGAAATCATGCGGATAATAGCTGGCTTTAATTTTTATGATGATCAGATTATGAGAGTGGTACTTCATGCCATGGTAAAGAGCTTTGAAAAGTTGGATGACATTAGAGATCCTCATTTCGCAAGGAGGGCGAGATTACTTGAAACTTTTGCAAGGTATAGATTTGAAAACATTATGATGTTAGTAGATTTTATTGGTGGCATTTGCAATATGTTTAAAATATTTTGGAATATTTTAGATGAGTTTCATTCCAGTGATGTATTAGCATCCATGCACTCTATCATGTTCATAATCTTGTTTGAGGAGGAGGATAAAATCTCTAAACTTTTGGCAGAAGATTTATGGTATGTCTGGACAAAAGGGAAAAATGTCTCACCTAGAGCTTGTAAGTGGTTAAAGAGTTTAATTAATAGGCCTAAGGATCGTAGTGCTTTCCCTATGACATGCAAAAGTTTGGATAATGAGTTTGACAGACATGCTGATCCAGTACAGGGAGATGTTAACACATCTTCAGGTAATGATTTATCTGCAGTATCTTCACAGGTAGTAGTTGAAGATGTTGTGGATGAGCTTTGTCTTCAGGTGAGTTCAGCATAGGTGTTAGACAGTGAGGATGAACCTGATGCTTGCATTCAGAGTATGGAGGTATACTCAGAGGTTAGTACATTGAGTATTGCTGATGAGTATGTTTTTGTAGCTGCTGATGAGGACCATGTGGTTGAGACTCACACACATATTCAGGACTTGGGAGTACCTGATTCTGAGGAGTTTGGGATACCAGTGGAGTTGAATCTCCATATTGATTATTCTCATACAGATGATAGTGTGGTACAGTTGGTTGTGTCGCCGTTACAGAGAGATCAGTTATGGGATGGATTGGCACCATCTCTTGCAGATGGAATTGGCAGTTGGAATTATCCATTCTACTTGGATTATGATGTTTTGAGAGTTTGTTCCTCATGTGCTCTTGACTATGGTATTTGTAATCTTGGAGGTTGGAGTTTCATGCGCCAGTTTGATTATGAGTCTTTCTTTGTTCTACTTCTGCTGATGTTGCAGGTACTTACATTGATTTACAGCAGTGCAGAGCATAACTACATTTGGGATCCAGGTGGATCGAGTGGTTCATTGTTCCGAGATTGCTTGGGGACAAGCAATTTTTGGAGGGGCAGATTGTCATGTCCCCTTTTTCATGGACATTGACAGGCTTGATGATTAGCCTATTATGCGACCTTCGTAGGCTGATTGGATGGATAGAGGGTCATGATGGAGATTGGATTAGCTTTAATTTACAGAATTTCTACATTTGGTTTTCATTCAGGATCTTTCAGACATGTTTGATTGATGCTCCTATTATTTAGGGATATTTGACATGCAGCGGAGCACCTTTATTTTGGTATGGTCATATGTGAAATCACTCCCTGATTCACCTGCTTCGATCGGTTTGAGGATCTGACGTATATTGAGGGAGATATTAATATTTGATTGATTTAATCAAATATTAATTATTTGGTCTCATTAATAATTAATTATTAATTATTTGCTCTAATTTTAAATTAGAAACCCTAATGCTAATTTAAGAAAAACCCTAATTAGGGCAAGCATATCTTTTGAGGGTATAAGGGTTTCACATGGAGGCCATTATTGGGGTATGCATAGATTATTGATTATTGATTTGAAGAAATTCTTCTGTGAAGACTGAGCCAAGGGTTCCAGGATTCCATTGCAGTGGAGAACGTTCCCTCTTCATTGTGTGTGATTTAGAGGCTGTGAGATATCAGCTGATTTATTGCCAAATTGAGAGATAGCTTCATCCAGAAGTTATCACAGAGATACAGATCTGAGAGATAGCTTCATCCAGAAGTTATCACAAAATTCCAGGGTTGAGAGATAACTTCACACAGAAGTTTATCATAGAGCTTTCCAGGTATTTTCTTTATTTAGTTTTGATCTAATAAGTTATACAGAGATAGATCTTGTGTTAGAATCTATATTCGTGAGATCAGGCTGTTCAGCTATCAGGGGTTAAGAAGAGACAGGTTGGCGGTCGTACCAAGTCCGTACAGGTCCGTACAGAGCGCATCAGGCACCGACCTCGACAGAGAAAGGGCTACAGTGACTGACATCGGTTGACTGAAGACTAACGTCGGCAGAAATCTGACCGACAGTGACCGACGTCGGCGATATATCGACCGACGACGGCGCCTGTGTGTCGACACAGAAAGGCCAAGACTTCCAGAATTGCAAGTTATTTCCCAGTTTGCATGAATTCAGGGTTTTTTAAGACCAGATCTGTAATATTCTTTGATTTGCACAAGAGAGGACTGTATTTGTACTCATCTGAACTAGTGATAAGATCTTTGATCTGTTATTGTAAGATTTGCTATGGTTATTGTTTATCTGTAATCTGAATTTATTTTGCAAAAATTGGATCTTTGACCAGAGTTTTATAGTTTATATATTCCCTGTTGAAGGGGATATTACAGTTGTTTAGAGCTTTTGTAGGAGGAAAAAGAGCCCCTAAGTAAGGGACATCACAGTGGTATTAGAGCTTTTGTGCAGATAAGAGAGCCCCTAAGTAAGGGACATCACAGTGGTATCAGAGCTTTGGTCTTTGGTATCATAGTTTTGTGTCTTTCATATATCTCTATTGGTAGGGGATATTACAGTGGTATCAGAGCTTTGGTCTTTGGTATCATAGTTTTGTGTTTGTCATATATCTCTATTGACAGGGGATATTACACTTGAGAAGCTCAAGGTAAGAAGAGGTATACATAGTGTTAAGGAGAGTACATATCATATATTTAAATAATTTATAAGTACTACATATGTTATCTATGTTATTATACAATCATTCTTATCATGAATACTGCTTCACTTTTTTTCCTTAGAGTGTTCACATATTAATATACAACATTGGTCCTCTACATAGATATATATTTGTTATTATCTACCCATCTAGGGAACATACACATATACACCAATTTAGCATTGATATATTAGCCCTCTTGGGACAACATACACATAACTTTTGATTTTCTAGTTTATAACTTTCTATAATCCATATCATTAGATTTAGCATTGATTATATCTGGATATTGATGATCCTATACTACACTAATTTTTTATTGACTACTACTATTATATACTCAAATTATGTACATATTTTATCTTATATGTATTTTCACCACATTATTATGCACACTTTCATTTTTAGCTTTACTATTTTAGAGTTGATTATGTCTCTTTACTTTTACATCTACTCAAGGGCATTTGAATATGCCATTATCCTTTTCATTGCTTTCATGATTTTGATATGTGCCCACATCCTTTTGTATGATTATTGATTATGTATGTGAACATTTTAACATGTCCTTAGATGTGTCTCTAAAACAAACACTCATTCTATTTTGTGTATGTAGACATTTGAACATGTCCTTATATGTTTTCCTTTTCTTAGGCTTAGTGACATGTGCCCATGTCCCTTGTATTATGGTCCCTTGGCGTATTTTACATGAATCATGTGTTTATATGTATGTTTTAATGTATGCATCATGGACATGACACTTTTATCTTACTTGTTACTTTCACATCTAGTTTTTGATACCCATGAGGGACTTCATGCATCTCCCCTTCCTTCTTGGGTGCCTTGATGGACATCATGCCTCATCTCCCCAAGTAGTTTACTCAAATTATATTTATATATGTTGTTCATATACATGTTGGAATTGTTATTTATATCTTAACAACCTTTTGAATTTTATATGTAACATACATCATACATTTCCAACTTATGCTCAATAACTTTTACATTCTAA
Source organism: Torreya grandis (assembly GCA_037957365.1). Classification (NCBI taxonomy): domain Eukaryota; kingdom Viridiplantae; phylum Streptophyta; class Pinopsida; order Cupressales; family Taxaceae; genus Torreya; species Torreya grandis. The sequence goes on along the minus strand of JARHVA010001106.1, from coordinate 341,652 downwards.
TGTCATCTATACACATTATATTGGTTTTCTCATGCATATATCAAATATTTTTAGTCTAACACACATGATGCATATATTTTATTCTGAGGACAAATATTTCATAGGTTGAATAAGTACACTCAAAATAAGGGACATTCATAGGGGTTTGTCATAGAGATCAGGCCATCCTAGTGCACCTAAAAACATAGTTTTTAACATGCAAACAAGGATTATAAATCCTAGACTCAGTAAAATATAGTGAAATACAATCATACATAAATCAATCTAATTTTTTATTTAAAAAAACACTTTGGATAATAACATAGGACACTTCCATGAGAATAGATATTTATTGACCACCCACTATGATATTGACTAGTAGCTTTAAAAATAGAAAATTATGGAATTATCATAAAAGTATAGTTTAGATTTACATAGTTTTAGTCATAAATTATTAGATATGTTTAATATATACTCAATTTTTACATAGAATTACATGTGTTTACTCAAATTGAGGTTATCATACATGGAATGATCACTCCCATTTTAGTTTTAGATATGCATAGATATAGATTACTATGACTTAGTTTATAATCCATATGCACATATATCATAATTGGGGGTATGTGTGAGGCACATTGTTTCCATATGCTCAATTTTTACTAGATATATTAGATGGAATGAAAACCCCATGTCATTATCTAGTTGTAATCTATAGACACCATATGCACCATTTTTTCACTAGGATTACACCATACTTATGCCTCATTCTATTTACAACAATTGGAATTCCCAAGTGACCCAAAGCCATTTTACATATTTGAGTTATTGAGTAGCTCCTAAGTTATTTTACATTTCAAAATTCCTAAGTGGACTAGATTCATATTTTATAGCTTCATGGAAACACACATTTTTAGTTTCAACTTATTCTACTACATATGGGTAGGAAATGATGGATTCATGACCTACTTGAGTTATTAACCCACTTACATAAGAGGGATAAACAATTCATCAATCTAATCCAAGTTATTCATAGATTATGATCTACTAAAAAGGGTGGGAAATGATGGATCCAAGGATATCTTGATTTACTTAGCCACCCACACATGGTTATTATGCAATCCATTAGCCTAGTCTAAGTTATTCACCATTTTATTACCATATAAGCACAAACATAATATTTCATTAAGTTTTTTGCATTGGTTTGCATACCTAATAAGGTGTATTTGTTCCTTTATTTCATCTTTCATCTATTTACTTAGTTTTTCCATTGATTTTGAATATTTTTAAGTAGGGGATTGATTTGTATATGTTTCATTTCTAGGGCATGTAATGGATCACAGTTTGTAGACATAGACCTACTTTCATGGGCTTTGCCTCATAGGTAAGTTTAGGTACATTTATCTTTCCTTTATCTTAGTCATTTCACTTTTTTACATTTATACAATAAAGGGGGGAGGTAAATTTAGTCATATAAAATGTTATTTAATGAAATGAGTGTCATTTGAGACCACCTTATTCTTAGCATATCCCTAGAACTATCTTAAGGCCTCTTTTGATCCATTTCTAGCTTCTATTCACATCTATCTTATACCCAAATATACCAAGATCCATATTCAACCATCACTTAGTCATCCTCAATACTTTTTCACGTGTTTTAATGATTTAACCTTTTAAGGTTTTACAATGAAAATATTATGTTTAGATTAAAGGGTTGAGATGTCTAAATTAGTTAAATAAATATTAAAAAATTAAGTACTATTTTGTTATGACCTTTGAATTTCTAATAATAATAAATAGGGATAAATAGAGACTTATGTAAAAACTAACTATCATAGATGATCTAGGTTCTAAAAGTTGAGATTTAGGTAGTAGTTTATGCCATCAACAAGATCTTAGTGTTTATGTGCTCACTAGATAGTAGAGCCCATTATGAACATTAGCACCATTTGTGTGTAATGTCCTCACTAATGTCCCCTTATTAGGACTATTCCTATTTTTTAGGAGCACCTATACCTATGTTTGTATGTCTTGTTCCTATGTGACAAAAACTTGGAGCTCTGTATTGTGCCTAAAAAACTTAATTTAATGTGCAAACCCTAGTCATCCTTACAAGTATAGAATGAGAATTAATTTCTTTTAATGATATTAGGATGGATTAGACATCCTCAACACCCCACTATGTAGAGAGTTTCTTAAATACTAATACTCTAAAGATGGATCAAGATTGATGTAGTTCTCCCACCTAGTGCTTGATATATGTGCAAGTGAATACTAGAATCAGAGTGGTCTTAGATTCCTTGAATGTGGTTGAGATTTGAAATGATTGTAAATAAGGATTATGGATATTGTATATGGTAATATGTAGAAATTAGGCAAAATAGGGATCAAATACCTTAATTTTGCTTAACTTTGTCTTTAGTTTGAATAGATTTTGCCTCTATTTTCTATCTAGTGAATATAGCTAGATTAGATTTATATTTATAGGGGTTTTGTTTATTGTGTAGATAAGAAAATTAGCTTAGGCCAAATATAAGAGGGGCACACATTTGAAAAACTATCTATTGAGAGTATATAGGGATAAGGATAGTAGCTCCTAGTTGGGGACACTAGTGGTATATGGTTGTAGTGTCCCAAATGTGGGATTAATGTCCTCTTTGTAGATTGCTAAGCAAGTTGGATTAAGGTCTGAGAGGATAGTTTTGGGACTATGTCTTTATTGTTTGTAGGTAACTATGGTATATTTAATGAATGGAATAGTAAGTCTAATGCTCACTAATAGGTCTATGGATACCCTATGGATAGGTTAACTCAAAGAACATTCTTAGCATCTAATTATGACTTTTAGGTTATTAAATTACCCCCATTTATGATTGTAATGTAGTAAAGTGAAATGATTAGTATAAAGGAAAAAAATAAGTTTACCTAAACTTACCTTGTAATTGAAGCCCATTTATCTAAGTTTAAATATGTGAATTTGGGTCTGCATGTGTGGAACATGATCTAAAATAATGTCCTATAATGAAACATGAAAAAATCAATCCTTACTTAAGAGCTGATTAAAGAGAGAGGAAATGAATTAATACACCTCATTGTGTTTGTGAACCAATGCATGAACCTAGTGATAACCTATGTGTGAGTGTGCATAGTGATTATATCATTAAATATCTTGAACTGAGTTGATGGCTTGTTCAATCCTCATATCAATGGCTCAATAAATCAATCTAATTTTGAATCCATCATTGCCAACCCTATTTGGTGGATCTTGATATATATGAATATCTTGGATAAGAATGTAAGTGTGTCTAACCCTCTCATATAGGTGGCTTAAAAACTCAAGTAGGCCATGACTCCATCATTTCCCCTTGTGTGAAGTAGATGGATCTATAACTGTATTACATAAAGTTTTGAATATAACTAAGTAAATATAACTATGTATTTATCTCTATAACCACTTAGGTATATTAGGTGGCTCTAGCGCACTCAATAATCTCAACCACTATAGATGGAGTAAGGCATAAATCTGGTGATAACCTAGAATGTGATATCAAGTGTATACAATGTAGATAATGACATGGAGTGTACCATCCCATTTGATCAACCTATTTTAAGTTGAGTATATATAAACCAATTTTCCATGCACATGGCCCCAATCTAGTACTTGAGTATACTAAATCTAAATCAATTATGTATTAGTTAAATCTATGTAACTAATATTAATTTATGAGTGATCATGTCATGCATAATGCCCCTGAATCTAAGCAAATAGTATGAATCTAAGTTGAAATGAATGAATATGAGATAAATTTGGACATAAATTCCAAACATGTGACTATATATGTGTAAATCCATATTGTACTTGGTGTACTACTCTGAATGATCTAGACTATCCTAAAGCTAGGGCTATTAGATAGTAGTGCCTTGTAGTGGTTATTATTGATTTGTGGCACTAGTGTCCTAATCTAGGCACAAATGACTTCTTGGTCTGATTTATGTGTGATTTGAACTAACTATTAAACCTCTATTCTATTTTGTGTTTTCCCTGAGTCTAATTTTTTAAATTGAGCATGTGTGCTAAAATTTATCTATGAAAAGAAAAGTAGGAACCTGATCTCTATGATAAACCCCTATAAATGTCACCTCTTTTAAGGTTAGTTGTGAAATATATGTAATAACTACTCTCTAAAGAATTATCTCTACAAAATGTGTTAACTAGAGCATGTGCTTGATATTCCAACATGATGTATAAACATAACATCAAAATGTAAATGTATTTAAGCATAAGTAGGTATTTTGAGATGTATGTTTTAATCTATCATTACACAAGGGTGTAAAAATATATTTAATTAATGTATAAAAACATTAAAATATGAGTAAATACCTAGGGGGATGGGGAAAGATGTCCATCACAACACCCAATTAGGAAGGGTAGATGCATGAGATTGCTCATGGCATAAAAATTGTTGTGTGTGTGTGTGTGTGTGTGTGTGTGTGTGTGTGTGTGTGTGTGTAAAAATCAAATAAAAGTGTCATGGTGTAGAATAATACAAGGAAGAAAACATATAATCACATGAGGTAAATAAAAGGTATGCCAAGGGGCCATAATATAAGGGACATGGGCACATGTCACTAAATATGAGAAGGAAGACATATAAGGACATGTTCAAATCTCCACATATGTAAACAATAAGCAATTTAGTGTAGAGCCACATAGAAGGACAAGTTAAAATGTTTGTATATAAAATCAAGAAAACAACACAAGGGTCATGGGCACATGTCCAATTCATACAAATATATAAGTGTCATATGATCTAAATAATAATGGAATATTCAAATATCCTCAAAAATGTAATAATCATAAGAAACATAATCAAGTCTAATCTAATAACTAGAAATTAAATCATGTATAATTGTGTAATATAAATCTATGTAGATGCTAGGGTGCAAATATATTGAGTATAACTAGTGATAATCACTAAAAAATCAAAGTAATGAGGAGAAATGATCAACACAAGATAAATAAATGCATAAATTTAATTTATAATATGTAAATATAAAACCTATTTATAGAAACTATGTAGGAGATGCCCCCAAGTGGGTGTATATATCAAATGTATAACCCTAGATCGATGTAAATTCCCCCAATGGGTAGATGATAGTCAATCTAGATCAGTGTAAGGGATCAAAGTCCTATCTAGAATCTATAAGCACTCCACAAGAACAAGTGAAGCATATGTGTATGATGAAACTGACTATACTAGGATAGCTAACAATATGAAATATTTTCAAAGTAGTATAAATGTAAACATATCAATGCATACAATCTATAAAATTTTAGTGTTTTTGAAATATTTGAATGCTTTTTTATTTTTACATGTTATATTATTTTTATGTTTTTTGAGTATAAGTTATTTACAAGTAAATAAAAATAAACTATGTACAAGGGGGGGGGGGGAGAGAGAGAGAGAGAGAGAGAGAGAGAGAGAGAGAGAGAGAGAGAGAGAGAGAGAGAGAGAGAGAGAGAGAGAGAGAGAGAGAGAGAGAGAGAGAGAGAGAGAGAGAGAGAGAACTTTAGTAACCAATGAGTCTCATGGGAGACTCACCATCACCATGACCTATGTAGAATAGGGGAACTATGATTGTGTGTGTAGTGTGAAAGGGCAACTGTGAGACCTTGATTTTGTGTGTTGTATAATATAAATTTGAAGTTTCATGAGTATTGATTTTATGATGTTGTAGCAATAAATATGATGTTTTGTGAACTATAGGGATCTTAAGGACCCATCTAGTAGAAGTGAAGTTGTAAGTGATGAAAATGTCCTATGTTTAGAACCTCTATACCTTAATATAACTAATCTCAATGGAAATTATGTAGAATAAGGTCCTATAGAATCTATGACATATCTCTAATGCAATGGTCTCTCTAGTAATGGTCTCTATGGGAGAGTATATGTGCATCTAGATACCATGGAAATAGACCTAGACTACTCTAAGGACTTTAATAAATGTAATGATGTGTGCATACAAGTTTTAATTTATGATGTATCTAATAACCATATAATATCTGAAAATGGTGTTAGAACTATAACTAGTGTTTGTGTTGTAATTATAGCTATAAACTATGTTGTACTAACTATGGGATGGGAAGAGGATACTCATTTAAGACACCCTCAATCTTAACCACCTAGTTAACATGTCTATACTAGAGTCATCAATGTGTTATAGATGGGATGGCTGAGAGCTATTATAACCATGGCCTACCTAATAATATATTAAATACACCCACACTAGGTACTATTAGGAACCAAGTGGATATGTGTGCTATGTTAACCTATAATGGAATCACAATCTCCCTAATGGAGCTTTGAACATGGACACTAAAACCACTATTAACTATATCAGTAGGGAATATATTTTATTCTATGTATACCAAGTATTGTAAGAGTATAATGGTACACATGCTTATTCTTGACCATTGTCAACCATAACACTATGAATAGTATGGTGGTATTTATAGGATCATATTAAAAGTGCACGTAAATATGTGTCATTGTCCACAATATCCTACTCTAAAAGTTTTATAAGTGGTATTGGTGTCACTATAGTGTGGTACATATTAATAATGTTATGTAGTGGATGTGTCTCCTCTATAATTATGTGATAAGAAGCTAGTGGTGGATGAGCCTAGTATTTATAGTGAACATATGATGTGACCCTTGCCTAATTAGTTGTATGCTTTGGGAAAGGATATGAAAATATATTTAATTCCTTTTCCTTTATTGTTTATTTTTGTGCCTTTGTGGGTGTGCTCACATCAATAATGTTATCCTCATTGAGATCTTGTATCTTATGCTTCATGATAATGCATTTGTTTGTTGTGTGGCCTGGTGCCCTGTGATACTTGTAGAATATGTTTAAATCATAACTCTTTTTAAGAGTTAGTGTCATATCAACCTCTTTAATGGGAGGGAGAGATATAATATTACATTCCAATATTTTTTTTAGTACTCATTCTGGTGACTCTAGAATATTAGTGAAGACTCTACATTGAGGAGTTGATAAAACCAATCTGAGAGAATGCTCCAAAGCTACATCAAATATGGCCTTTTTGTCACTTTTTTTTGTGTCCTTAATATTCTATACACATTTTTTTATACTCTTAATAATTAAATCTGATCCATTTGTTTATTTTAGTTTTCCCATTTCTAAGATCTTACCCTTTTTTTCCTTGACTATGTGTCATATATCAGTAAATATTGGAAACTTCTTAAATAAGATAGATTCATAAATTGATGATAATATATTATGTTTAAATATATCTTGAATATCTATGTTTACCATGGGAATATTCAATTTAGATAATATTATATTATATTGTAAGACATAATCGATAATGGGTTCATTTTAAATCTACTTTAATTGTGCCACTTGTGCATCTGATATATTATCACTAATGTTGATAGAGAAGTGTGATAGGAACATATCAATTAAAGGATTTAATGTCATGATATATTTATTGGGTAAATCATACAACAACTGTAGGGAATAATCCTTGAGACTTCATGGAAATAGCCTCATAAGAAGCCAAACATTGGACACATAGTCCAAGCATTCTGCATAAAAGGATCTAAGGTAATGTTATAGGTCACCCTTACCATCATATAATAGATCTTGGGTGCCATGAAATTGGATGGAAAAGGAGTTAATTCTATTTAATGTGCCAAAGGTTTATGCAAGAGAATGTTTAAATCCAAGGCATGTGATGTCTTAGTTGCTCCCTGATCAAGATGTAACACCTTATGTTATATAGTAAGAACATGATACATAAGAGATTGTACATTTTGAGGATAATAACTAGACATAAAAGGTATGGTTATCACTTATGATTGAATAAAAATCTTGGGTTGTGTTATTTGAGTTAGTTGATTGAGCCCCACTAAAGGTATAACAACATCATTAACTAGAGGGGTTGAAGATTGACCAATGTTTGTCTTATTATTGATTTTTTAAATGGCTTATAATATATATACATATCATGGGGATATTCTCAAATTATATATATAAATCCCTATAATAAATTATCCTTATTCATGATTATATCATTATCATTAAGTAGAATTAGTGTGTCTCGATCCTCAATATGGACCTGATCCTGTTCTTGGTTATATCATTCATCCTTAGATACATTGTCATTGAATTCTACATAATTAGGGTGTGAAGGATTCATATATATAGTTTTAATAGGTTCCTTATCCTTCTTATAGCTTTTGATAATTGGAATTTGAGTATGCTTTATAGGATTACCGCCTAGTCTAGCATTTCTTAGGGGAAGAGAGATAGCTTTCTTAGATGAAATATAAAAAATAAATTGAAATAGATATACTAAAATTAAATATATGAATTATAAATAATTAATATAATCTAATGAAAATATTAAAAAATGGATACAAACCCTAAGAACATCTAGGGTTAGTGTTTTTGGGTTTTTTTTTGAAACAATATAAATTAGGTGTAAAATAAATTGAAACCCTAATGTAAAATTGATTTAATTTATCTAAGTTATCTTAAAAATTTAAAAATAAAAATAATTCAACCCTAAATTTATTACACAAAATTTATATGAGTGTAATCTAGGGTTTAAAGTAATGTTCAAAGTAGGTCAAGTTCACTAAATGATCTAACCTTTTAAGGTTTTATAGTAAAAATCCTATGTTTATATTAAAGCGAAGAGATGCCTAAATAATTTAAATAAATATGAAACAATTAAGTATTGATTTTTTATGACCTTTTAATTTGTTTTAATTTTTAGTAATAATAAAAAATATGGATAAATAGAGGCTTATCTAAAAATTAACTATCTCAGATGATCTGGGTTCTAAAAGTTGAGATCTGGGTAGTAGTCTATGTCATCAATAAGATCTTGGTATTCATATTATCACTAGATGGTAGTGCCAAGTATGGTCAATAGTCCCATCTAGGTATAGTGTCCTTAATATGGCACTAGTTTAGCCTTTGTGGGACTATTATTATTTTCTTGGAGCACCTATGCCTATGCCTATATGTCTTGTCCCTATATGACCAAAACCTAGAGCTTTCTATTGTGCCTAGAAAACATGATTTAATGTGTAAACCATAGTCCTCCTTAAAATTATGGCATGAATAATAGTTTTGTATATTTTATTAGGATGTACTTGACATCCTCAACACCCCACTATGTATAGAGTTTCCTACATACCAATACTCTAAAGAGGGATCAAGCCCAATCTAGTTATCCCATATAGTGTTTGATATAATTACAAGAGAATGCTAGAATGAGAATGGTGTTGGATGATTTTAAATTTTATTGATCTTGAAATGCTTGAAAACCTAGATTAGGGATATTATAGATGGTATTATGCATAAAGTAGTAAAAAATAGGGATCAAATACCTTAATTTTAATCAACTTTATCTTTGGTTTGAATAGTTTTCGCCTCTATTTTCCATCTAATGAATATAAGTGGATAAGACTGATATTTATAGGGTTAAATTTCATATGAAGATAATAAAATGAGCTTAGTCCAGCCTTATGAGGGGTAAACATTTAAAAAACTATCCATTGGGAAGAGCTAGGGCTAAGTATAATAACACCCAATTAGGGACATTAGCATCATGTGGTTGTAGTGTCCCAAATGTGGTGCTAATGTCCTTTGTATAGGATACTAAGTAAGTTGGATTGGGGTCTAAAATTATAGTTTTAGTACCATGTCTTGACTGGATATAAGTGACTATGGTTTATTAAATGATTGGAAAACTAAGTCTAATGCTCAAGGATAGGCCTATTGTTATCATAGAGATAGGTTTACTCAATTGATATTATTAGCATCCAATTACCCACATTCATGGGTTTTGCCTCATAGGTATGTATAGGTACATTTCTCTTTCTTTTATCCTATTCATTTCACTTTGTTATATTTTTATAATAAAGGGGGGATAAATGTAGTCATATAATATGTCATTTAATGAAATGAGTGTCACTTGAGACTACCCTATCCTTATTTTATCTCTAGACCAATATTAGGGCCTCTTTTGATCTTTTTATATCTTATATTCACATCTATCCCATGCCCAAATATACCAAAATCCACATTTAGCCATCACTTAGGCATCCCCAATTCTTTTTCACATGTTCTAGCCACCTTGACAATAGTGCAACCCCATTAGTCTATAACATAGTGTGATATTGGTAAAAAGGGTAGTGTTATCAACCCTTAACTTCTTTCACCACACATACACACACACACACACACACACACACACACACACACACACACACACACACACACACACACACACACACACACACACACACATATATATGTATACACACACACATATATATATGTATATATATACACACATATATATACATATATACATTTTTCCTACAATAGTGCAACCCCATTAGTCTATAACATAGTGTGATATTGGAAAAAAGGGTAGTGTTATCAACCCTTAACATAGTGTGTATATATATACACACACATAGATATATATATATATATACACACACACATATATATATATATATATACATATATACATTTTTCCTACAATAGTGCAACCCCATTAGTCTATAACATAGTGTGATATTGGCAAAAAGGGTAGTGTTATCAACCCTTAACATAGTGTGTATACACACACACACACACACACACACACACACACACACACACACACACACACACACACACACACACACACATATATGTGTGTATACACACACACACACACACACACACACATATATATATATACATACACACAGACAGACACACCCATATATATATATATATATAACCCTTAACATAGTGTGTATATATATACACACACACAGATATATATATATATATATATATATTCCCACTCCTTGAAGCATCTTAGTCTTTTCCTATACCCATTTCATGTCTTGATAAGCATTATAACGCTATATAAAGACCACTCTCATTTACTTATCCCCCAAATGGTAATTATTATGAAAAATCTTAGAAATATGTGTGAAAATTAATGTTATTAATCCCTATTTACCCTTATTTCTACATAAATATATCTATAATATCCTAAAACTCAATTTTGGTTAGGTTTCTAGTCTTAATTCACACTCAAAGAATTCAAATTGGCATTCATACTCAGGCATACTAGCATCACTCTCACTTATACAACCACTTAGATTAGGAGAACTACATTAGGATTGATCTCATTTTGAAGTATTGGTATGTAGATAATACTAAATACATGGGGTGTTAATGTCACACCCAACCTACCCTACTAATTCTACTTTTATTCCACTTGTGTTCATGAAAACCCTAGAAATGATGGAGGCTTAGGGTTTCATAGTGAAATTAGTCAAAGTGTAGAGCAAATGACAATCTAGATCTCAATCATATAGGCACAAGAGTTTCAAAATAGAGTTAAGATCTATCCATAATGTAATTACTTCACCTACATAAGGTCATTAACATAACATAGAATGTCAATAACATAATGTTTATTGTTAAAGAGGGTCACACTATTATCTAAAAAGGGTTTTGACACCTATTCTTTATTGAAAACACTTTAATATTCTTTTGCATCACTTCCCTACCTGCCACTTGTCTATCTCAGTCATATTTTATAGCTAAATACACCTTTTCTAATTTATTACTATTTATATAATATTAAAATTAATTAATTATTATACAAATCAATGTATATTGATTCTATAGTATTTTATTATATGATTTTTTACTCAAATCTTTATGAACCTTAGGGTTACATTCCATAATATTAAAAAATATTATTGGACATGGTTTTCACACATTCATAATTTTTAGATATCAGTGGGTGCATGTCATTTGGACATGGATTCCACACATTCATAGTTTTTAGATATTAGTGGTGGCATGTCATATGGACATGGCTTCAACACATTCACAATTTTTAGATTTAATGGGGGAATGCTATGGAATCATGTTCTCCATAGTCATTCAATATTTGGTACTTATATCAATTCATAGAGCTAGTGGGGCATGCTTTAGAAGCATGTTCTTCATATCTATTCAATATTTAGCATCTCCAATTTATAGTAAGAGCATGTTTTGGAAACATGTCCTCCACATTGGTACTTATATTATTTTTCAAATTTATCCATATATAATGTGGGCATGCTTTGGAGGCATGTCCTCCACACTTACATAGTTATTCAAATTGGCCAAATCACATAGTTATGTGATTCAACTTCACAATTGTGGTAGAATTCTATACTTTGGTACCATTGCTATACATATTTTCATCATAAGACATCAAATATGTGTATGTTATGAAACATGTGCCTAATATTACAAAATCCAAATTAGTTTTAGATTCAAAAATCTTTGTACATATTGATACCCTACAGACTATTACAAATTTTATAGAACTAATCTACTATAGTAGTTGGTTCACCTTTCAGTATGGTTGAGGTGATTAAATTAATCAATCTTTCAAATTTTCTAGGTTAGATCCAATTTTATTATATGTCCTCACTATGTTATAAGTATAATTGTGTTGCACGATTGAGCTAATCTCAATTTCCAAGTGGTAACTCACTTTTTCCAAAAATTAGGGGCATGTGCCTTCTAATCTCTCTCTTTATCTCCTTAGATATATGAAATTTAAAAATTTATCTATATGTATCCTAATATTAGTTTCATATCATTAAAATGATACATCTTTTTCAAAGCAACTTCCAATAGGAAAGGTGGCTACATCGACACATAGGTGTAATATTAAACCTTGATCTTTCAATTTTAATCTATTTCAAGTAGTTTTAACTCAGATTATATGCACTAATTTTACATTGTATCATGCTCCTAGTTATAGGTAAGTCACCATCAAAACACTCAAATCCAACTCAAGCAAATATAAGGTGTTCATATACACCCAAGTACTTATTCCTTTCCTTTAAACTAGTAATTTCATTACTAGATTAAATGGGGTTAAATGTAGATTATATTTTTTGATTATGTATCACCTTAGTCTTGTATACTTTTTAAACTCATGACTTGGTTGTTCCTCTTATTTCTACACATGTCTTGCTTCTCCAAGCCTCACATTTATTCTATCTTATACCTCTTGACCTATCTCTTAGTTTGACTAGTCTTATATTGATAACATAAAGATCCTATATTTACAAAAATGCGTAAATTGTACTTATCTTACACCTTTACAAGTTTTTATCCTATACCTATTTTACTACTCCTTAGACACTAACATTCAAGATAGATAGTAGCACAAACATTACTTTCCTACCTAAATGCAAGTGTTTAGTGCCCTAAAGTCATACAATTTACAAATGAAACATATTCCAATGGTTAGCCTAAGTGATTTAATGTGAGTTATCTCTTGATAATATTTGTATAAATATAATATTAACCCTTATTCATTCCTTGCTTAGCAATCAAATGAAGAGACTAAGGTACTTATTGAATCACTCTATCAAGCATTAAATTGATCAAAATATTTTCTTTTTTTACACCAGTCATAGGTATAACACATATACATGTCTAAATTAATAAATGAGTAGTCATAAGGTCTTATTTCCTAATTTACAAGATAGGTCACTATTTTACTTGATTTATAAACATTTCATGATTCACACACAAGCTAACACATAAGGGAGAACTACATGAGTCTAAGGCCCTCTTATAGAGTATTAGATATGTAGGTATCACCCTTTGATAACATGATCATTGTGGGTCATCCTAACACCATTTTCCTATTAACACATTTTTTCCTAAGGTCACATTGAAGATGAAAAGCTAGGGTTTTACAATTTCACAAGGAGTGACAGTCCATGACCTAGATTTGAATGCATAAGAGTGAAGGTGAATCTAAACCTAAAAACATATAGGTGGTCACATCTTATTTTAATTAATTTTCCACACAAGACACTAGCATCAAATCTAGATAGTAGTATCGATGCAACAATCCCATTTTGATGCAATTGTATAAAGAGCTAGATGCACCAAATCTAGAAACTAAAAACTATTCCAAAATTGTCTCCCTACCTAATTTAAACTTATTCCAATTATAGATCTACATTATTATTATAACAACCTTAGTATATCACTTCTTTGTCATTTTTATATCTAGCATAGTTTTACATTTCATTAATAGCTTATCTTAGTTTAATAAATTCCACATATGGTACATATCATTTGAGCATTTAATTAGCCTATTGTAGATCTTATATTTTCCCTTATGCCCTATAATATATATATATATATATATATATATCCTTAACCCTATCTACCCAAGAGTATCCAAATATAAATTAGGGTTAAACAGTCTCTTATTTGCTTCAACATATCATAACTTTCACATATAGAGTTTGTTTGACCCCATTACAAATATATTAGATTTGTATCAGTGACCTCTTTGATGTTTAGATATTTATAATAGGGTGATAGACCATATTATTGGATCAAAATCAGGATCTTCCTTGATCAAGCTCATCCCAAATAGCCAAATTATCTCTTTAGAAACTACCTTGGCCACTATTTCTCTACAAAATCCTCCACTTTATATCAAAACTCACCCATTGAGTAACAAAAAAGATGTCCTTTAGTTAATATTCCATCAAATTAATATTCCTCTATAATTTCTAAATAGATTCCTCTTGTAGACCCATTTCTATATGCTATCACTACACTATAAGTGTTCCAAAATATACATCAAGTTATTCATAGTTCCCAACAAGTACCTTATTTTGGTTTTTAATAAAAATTTGTAGTAAATTCCCTACACTTTGCTTCTAGTTCACAAAAAATTCCTTTTATCTTACAAAAAAATATATTTATCTCATACTAGGTTCTTTTCAACTCCCAACAAGTTCCCCTAAATTATAATTCTACTTTTCTAATGTAAACAACAAGTTACGAATAACCCTCTATTATAAAAAACTAAATCTAATACACAATAGAAAATTTAAATTATCCACATTGATAGTAGTTTTTGGTAATTATTTAATGGGTTTTTATTAATCCACAACCTCTTCCTTATAACTCTAGCAAATTCCTAATTTCTAAAAATAAGTTCCTTTGTGGCAAGCTTCTACACTTTAGAAAAAAAATCCACCATACTGACAACAAATTTTCCTAACCCAACAGTGTGTTGTTAATCCATCTCCTAAATTTAATCAACAATAAAAGGTACCTTACCAACAATAAATGTGTCATATCTTAGTTTTATGTATTTTTAAATGTTGTTTGATTAATGCACAATAAAGTCTAAATTATATTTTATAAAAGAGATGTGTGTTTATTTATTCGAGTCCATTGTAAAAATTTAGTCAAAACTTTTAAAAGTGTCAAAGATTCATTTTTGTCAAATACTCATTTAGCATCATGTATATCGAGTCATATTAAAAAATGAGTCAAAAACTCATTTTTTTGTCTATGTCAAAAGAGTCAATTTTTAAATATATCATATTTTTTAAAGTAAAATTTGAAAGTCTAGATTTGAGTCATTTGGTTGTAAAATTCATTTTGTTTATTAAAATTCAAAATGTAAAAAATAATAAAAATTGCCTTACAAATGTATTTTAGGGTGACCCTAACATCCTAAGTCAAAATTCAATCTTATGGGGGGACTCTATTGTCTTTAAAGCAACATGTACCTAAGCTACATCAACATGCTAGCTAAGTGAGTAGTGACATATTAGAATCTAGAGGATACATGAAGGAGGTCTTTTAGTGACATCTCATTAGTTTTCAATGACAAGGTTGTACCAATGTTTTGGTGACATATATAGTATGGCATGTTTTAATATTTTTTACTGTGTTTTTACAAAATAAGAATAAAAGAATAGTGCATGTTCAAGCTATGTAATTTGTGTACAAATTCCAAACATGATTCCTTGATGTGAAGACACTGTGAAAGGACATAAAACACCAATGTAAGTCAATTCAAGGATCTTGAAAGGGTTTATGGTAGATCCAGAAAACCACATGATGTGAATAGTGTTTTTGGTAATATTAAGATAGAAACTACTATAGATATCTTGTGACTACCTTACTTATTTATGTAGATGACCCTCAATGACATGTCTATTATGGTCATATAATGTAAAGGTAGGATGCATTCCTTTTCATATAGTGGTTATGTGAAACAAGATTATGTTAGTAGTATGCAAACCTAAGAGTATACAGTGTCATAAAATTCTATTTATTCTATTCATGTCAAAGTTTGTAGTAAACCTATAAAACCATGGGAGGAGTGAGGCTCTCTTTATATCAAGGTCATGATCCAAATAGGTCATGCCATAATGGTTGAACATATTGTAGATAAGAGTGTGAATGTTTTTTTACCATGTAAAAACTATGGGGGGGAATGTTAGGAAATCTAGATTTTACATTATGTAGATTTGAGTATTTATTAAGAGGTAAATAGTAATTGGTAAATAGGTTTGTTAGGTCATTATAATATTGTTACAATAATATTATAAACATAGGTTATTTTTTATATTATTATTGTACGGGTAGGTTATTAGAGTTATTTGGTTATAAGTGTGAGAGAAATCAATGGATAAAATATAGGAATATGATTCCTATAAATATGTAACCTCACATAATGATTTATAATTGAGATTAAGGAGAACATATCATAATATTATCATGTGTAATTAAAGATATCAGTGTACTTTGTTCATCTCTCTTTATGTAATTGTATGACTGAAAGCTTTGATAAGCTCATCCTTTACCTATCAAAATCATAACCCTTATTGATTATTTTAATCATAATCAACCCATGTATCTCAACCAAATCCATCCTCCTATGAATATTTAGTGACATAAGTTTCCCCCATCATATAATACTCCCTCTCTCTAATAATTTTAGGAAATAAAGGATGTTTTTCAAGGGATCCAAGTAGGAAATAAAGGAAAAAGTACAAGTTTTACTAAATATGTCCTTACCCATTTCATACGGTCATCCTTAAAGCACAATTTAAATTCATTTCAAGGTGTCTAATTTATATAAATATAAAGGAAAGGGTGATCCTAGAGATCACCTAAAAGATTTATTTTTGGCTTGTTGAGAGGTAGCTTACAACAAGGCTTATTAACTTTACTTATTTCTACATAGTTTGGGTGGATAAGATTTGGAGTGGTTTTTGCACTTTCTTAAAGGATATACCATCACCTTTGATGACATATCAAAACAATTTGTAAATCAATTATCTTATAACATATACCATGAGTCGACCATGGATGACTTATGTAATACTAAATAGTGTGGTAAGGAAAGCTTTTAAGCTTACCTAAAGTGATGGAGAAGATTAGATAGTTTTAGATTAAGGTAAAAGCAGGTTTTGAAGGGACCTCAAAACCCTATAATAGAAATAGAAAGATAAAGCAATAACATCTATCAGGAAGAGCATTCCTAAATCTTATTGAAGATCATCATCAAAATCAGGTTTTACAGGGACCTGAAACCACAAACCTAAACCATAAAAAAGAGCCCAATTTTTATAGAGACCTGGAAACTCAAAATAAGTTTTAAAAACTAAGAACTGAGTTTCAAAACTAGTTATAACATCCAACAAAAGGGACCAAAACAAAATCAATATCAACAAAGAAGACCTTAGTCTTCTAATTCCAGTATCATCTTCACATCCTCCTTTCCAATTGTAGCAGTATCTTGTTTGGATATTGCAGCTAAAGTAGCAGAATCTTGTAGGGCTTTCTTCCTTGAGCTCTACTTGCTCCTCTTACATGGACCCTCTAAGGATTTTATTTCTTCATTTGCTCATTTTCCAAGGTTAGCTGTAGCAACACATATACTTAAAGTTACCTGCTCCATCTTCGTTCTACTTTCCTTGATGAGCCTTCTTAGATTATTCTCATAATCTTTAAGTTTAATTGGAATATCTATCATTTGCATCTCCAAATTATTGATTTTGGTCTGATCAGCTTCCTGGTTATGTTGCATTATTTCCACTTTCTTCTTCAGCCCCATTATTTCCTTATAAACCCATGAATCAACTTGGAGAATATCATCAACTTTGAATTTGGCCGAATTCATGAACGATAGCTTAGTGTCCCTCTACCAAGCATCACAAATGTCTTCTACATTCTCATTTGGAGAGGAATCATCCTTTTCAATTTGTTCCTCCCTTTCCATCATTTTCTCATCTTTAGTCTCAATAGGGTCTTCATGCTGGACATGATCATCCTTTTCTTGTTCCCTAATCCCCATAGCATGATTGGAAACCAGAACCATATGTTCCTTATCTCTTATCGAAGCTGGATCATCAAGTAAAATATTTGTGTCTTTAACACTTCCCCCCAACATAGTTTGATTATCCTCATGATCAAAATTATTCTATTTTGTATTTCCCTCAGTTGTATCCCCTTCATTTCCTTTCTCACTTTCTTCTTTATTTTCATGATAACCTTCTAGATTAGAACTAAACTCCCCAATATCCGTCCCTTCCTCTTCCTCCAGAACATCCTTCTCAAAACTTTTTGTACTTTCCAACTCAAATTCCTCTTCAGCAATTTGTTTTTTAGAACTGGAGGGTTTTGGTTTTACTTTTTCTTTCCCCTTAACTTTTTCATCGTTTTTACACTATGAATCCTTATTTTTTTTAGAATAAGAAGTCAAAGCTATGGTATTATTTTTACAAAAACCCTTTATGATAAGAATCAGTCCTTCATGTAAAATGGGGTGAGACTCCTTTCTTTGGGCAAATAGACTTTGAAGCAGCAAAAAATGCAAATAGAAAGGGAAGGAAATTCTATCTTTATGCCTAAAATGATTAAGAAAGACAAAATGAAATTTATGAACTCTTTTGCTCCTACCATCAAGGATAAAGTACTCACGGATGCAACATAACACATCTCTCCAAATTCCTTTTATCTACTCCAAATCAAAGAAATCTCCATTCTTCTCCAGTTGCTTCTCCTCTGCATCCATCTTAGGGAATTTTTTGTAAGCCACATTGGAGATACTGGTCTATTTAGAGAATCTAATACCTCCCGTGGGAAGCCCCATGACCTCAGCAATGAAGTCCTTAGTAAGCTTCACAGTGACACCATGGAGAGTTGCTCTGTCATCAACCCAATTTTTTAAGAATGCCGTAGTAATGTGGGGTTTAAATCCATGCAACCACTCCAGATAACTTACCACCTTCCCTTTCTAAATAATCTTTCATACATCCTATCTAGCCTTCCAATCTTCACAATTTTTTGGCTCTTACTTTCGTGGTTCACCCTTCATATTACAAAACAAACAATAGTCCAACAATGCCCAAACACTGAAGGTAGAAGAGTTAAAATGAATCCAATTGTTTTTTACATGAAATGGAAATTGCCTATATGCTGACACATGCAGTAACCACATTACATTCTCATGAATGTACCTATTTAGTGAAGGTAATCTATCCACCGTAAGGCCACTCCACTGAATCATTAAATTGCTAATCTAGGCAGATCTTTCCCTCTTTAGAATGAATAGAATCATAATTAATAAGCACTTTGAGATCAACATGCTTATTTAATGCATCATGCCATCTCACCGCATCCCCATTTGAACAACATGATTAGCTATCTAGTCAACAACCCCATTGGCTTCTTGATATGTATGGGATATGGCCACTTTTTCAATTTTTTGAATTAAGGCTTTAATTTCCATCATCATAGCCTTAATAGACCATGAAATTGAGTTTTTATTATTTAGGATGTTTATTATATTCAAAGAATCACTTTCCAACCATAATTTGGAAAATCCCAACTCAACAGCTAGTTTAATGGTGTAGAGGGCTGCAGTAGCTTCAGCAATATGACTATTCGACTTACCGATTGAGACAATAATAGCATCAATTACATTTACCACATGATCTCTCAATACTCCACCACATCCCACTCTTCTCGGATTCCCTTTAGCTGCTCCATCAAAGTTTCCTTTGATCCATCCAGTAAGAGGGACATACCATTTTACAATCGATCTTGGATTATCAATTTTCAAATTAGGCCTTTCAGATCATAGGGGGTTATCAAATTGAAAGGTTTGATTAGGATCCCTCTATGATTTAAAATTCTCCTTAATGGCTCTAATAATATTCCGACCAAGCACCCATCTTGGAAGTTCTTTACTTCTGAATATTTTATTGTTTCTTTCTTTCCATATACCCCACCATATATGAGGAAGTGTAAGTTTCCAAAAAAAATGAACATCAAGATTCTTAGAGGGACAACACCAGCTTTTAAAAGAGAGATCCACACTTTTTTGATGTACCCATGTTATACCCCAGAAATTAAGGATCTCAGTCCAAACTTGCTAAGTGTAAGAGCAGTTCAAAAACATATGGTCTCTATCTTCAAATACATTTTTGCATAAACTACACCTATTAACCACATTTATTCCTCTTTTCTGCAAGTTGTCAAGGGTCAGGATATTATTTTGAAGCAAAGTCCAAAAGAAGATATTAATTTTGGGAATGAGCCCCTTCATCCAGGCATGAGACCACAAAGGTTGATTACCCTTTTCCTTTGAAATAAAGATAGTAGAAACTTTAAATTGTCCACAAGGATCATCATGTCAAATAATCTTATCCTCAAGATAGGGATAAAGAGACACATCATTGAGAGATAATTGGATGTTACTGAAGCCTTGATTAACATCAGTTAAATTCACCCAAGAATCATTCTGCCAATACTAACTAACTAGTATACCATATCTCTACTTACATTGATCAACTAAATCCTTATCTTGAAAATATTCCATCAAAGGATAATCCTTTAACTAGACATCATCCCAAAATTTCACCTTAAGTCCATTACCAATTTTCTAGGAGCATCCTTTTTCTAAATTTTTTTGGTCCCCTGAACAACCCCCCATATGGAAGAGGGACGAATTACATTAGGATAAGAAAAGAAATCAGGAAGGGATTTAGCATTGAAGAGGTATTTATGTTTCCATATAGTACTCCACTCTTTGTTGTCATGGTAAACTCTCCATCCCAATTTGGCTAAAAGAGCTTTATTCATACTTCTGATTTTCCTAATTCCCAATCCCCCTTCCCTAAAAGGTTTGCAAACATTATCCCAAGAAATTTAAGGCATTCTCATTTTTTCCTCAGTACCAGTCATTTAATGCATAAGTAGGTATGCTTTGAAGACAAGCTTTGAGAAGAGTTAACTTTCTTGCCTGACTTAAAATATTTCCTTTCCATCCCAAAATTTTCTTACTAAACTTATTAATAAGATCCTCCCAGAAGGCATCAAGGACTTTCAGACCAAGAGGAAGACCCAAGTAAGAAGAGGGGAGAGATCCTACAGAACATGCAAGGATTTTAGCAATTTTATTTTGCCTCTGGATAGGGGTGTTAATAAAGATTAGATAGTTAATTTCTACATAATATTAATTATAAAAAATTATAAAATATATTCACATCCATTTTAAACATATATATGGCTCATAATTTGAGACTTTTTGTGTGGACACATTTGAGGAGATTATAAATAGAGTGTAGATTTAAAATGCACTTATAGACAAAGGACTGATTAAGATGTATTATAAAAACTAGGTGCAAGCTTATGATCCTCCAAAAGCATAGGCTAATACATTAGAGAAACCCAAATCCATTTAAAAAAATAAAAAAATTGTAGGAAATGGAGTAACAAAATCTAAACATGTACACATGGTGAAACCATCATTTGTCCAAAGTGTTACACCTACTCCAACCATCACACTAAAAATACCACCTCCACTAAAGAATCAATATCAAAATAGGTTCCTTAGTGACCTATGTGAACCTATTATAATTTTATTTTAAAATATATTCATGGCTAAGATGGTCATTTGATTGACTTCAAAAGCTTTCCTTGAAGACAACCAAAGCCTCAATGGTATATAGATAATTACTATTGTGATTTCCACTATGTCAAAGGACATGGAATTTATATATGTGTGAAATTAAGGAAATTCATTTATTATTTATTAGAGTGAGTCAACATCAATCTGGATAATGTTAATTCTACATCCAACCAAAACATGGGTATCTACAAAGACCCATTTCTAAAGCATGACTCTAAAAATTTGTACCAATCTTGTAATCATCATAAAAATAAGGATATAATAAAAATCAAGCACATAATTAGAATTGGGTAAATTGTAATCAGGGTCAAAACACTTGATCTAATAAAATTAGCTACCATGATGTCTTGTATAATTACAACAATGGTTTAGGTCACATTACTAATAATCATGTGACTACCATCAAAATTAATACATATTAATGTTCTGACACACCTTAGAGTGTTGTTACTTCCATTTTGGGACTTCATACTTTTGACATTTTACGACAAAAATATCAACATTTATCCCATTATATCATTTTATTTTCACACAACAAGATACAACATCAACACAGGTGAAAAATCTATGTGATAATTTTTTTGGCATGCCTAGTGAGACTTAACAAGTAAAACTAGATTGGTTCTATTCTTAGAAAGTGTTTTACAAGACTTTTAAGCATCTCTAAAGTAACTGGTGACTCCATTGGCTTATGGATTCAAGAATTCAAGGTTTATGTATGCCAAAGATACAAACCAGATCATCAACTAAATGTAAGAAAACTAACTTTTTGGAATTGTTTTCTCCATATAAGAATAAATCAAGATTATTTTTTCCTTACACTAGAGTATATCCTATAAATTTATTTTCAGCTCCTTTGAATATTCCTAGTAGTTTCATACCTCCCATTATGGCTATGAGAAATCAAAATTTTATAGCCTTCAATAGAAGCAACCCACTTTTGTTGGCCTAGTATGATGATATACCTACCTCAGATTTAAAAATCCTTTTGTATTTTATTGGTGAAACTTCCACCACTCCCATGGAACATATACAATACATTTTTAATCTTTGTTCAATCCACAATGTGGTATAGGATAATGTTACAATCAGACTCCTAGTCTCCTCTATTAAGGGTAAAGCTTTGTGATGATACAAAGGTTTACCTCCCAATTTCATTCATGTTTGGGATGACTTAGGCATTGCACTATGTACTCATTTTAAAAATAAGATTGACCACCTTTCCTAGGTTGAATAATGAACTACTACTCAATGGACTCCTCATGAGCTTGTGATTGATTTCAATTTTCACTTTCAAAAGACATGCAATAGAATTATAGTATTAGTCAATCCAACCCCAAATAATGCTTTCATATATTACTTAATATCTTTGAATAGTGATATAGCTAATATGATTTAATCAATTGGTGGCACCATACTTCCCAATGTCTATGAGGTTATAATAAGGTCAAAAAATTATCTAATTCGAGTGGGAAAATTTACCCCAAGGCCACCAATGCCTTTATTCCTATAAATACCTCCTACACATCCTAAAATTTCTCCAATTCCCACCATGGTCAAAGTATTAACTTTGAATCTAGCTCATATGAATGATTTATATGAGGTTAATTCATTGATTAAGAGCTTTGGCAATGAGTTAGTAGTAATGAAAACACAACAATCCTAGAAATATAGGCTCATTAGAAAACTAAAACTAACCAAGCATACCAACACAATAGGTAGTCATACTAAGGAAATTCACAGCTACAAGGTCAAAATATGCAAGTAAAACCTCTAAACATCCATTCTCTACTTACACCAAGTACATCCAAATCTATTATACCTATTCATAATAACCTAGCCTAGGAGTATGAGTGGTATTATCCTTGTGCTCATCAACATAACCATAATATTTATCCTGATGGTGTCATATGTCAAGCCTTGATGGTTCAAGGCATATAAAACACATAGGGATGTCAAGAAGAGGCCACTTCCCAACAAGTAGAAACACAAGAACCTATTCAGGGCAAGGCAAAGAGGAGGACTTTTATGTTGTAAATTAGGAGGAGGTGTTATTCAATGGTGGAGGTATAGTGGTAACCAATACCCATTAAAATAAAAGAGAAATATAAAGTTATCATCCCCCTAGGGTGGAATAAGCTATAACTTCCAAAGTTGTACAAGAACCTGCAAAGAGAAACATATTACAAAGGCCACTCTTTATGCCCATGAACCAGTCCAAAAGTAAAAATGTTGACTCAATCTCATAAAAAATACATAGATCCCACAAAAACACTAGTGAATATTGGTAACATTAATTTTAGTATTTTTGAACATATGAATAAGACCAATTTGAATGTCACTATGTGAGAAGCGCTATCCATTCCAGTGTAAAGAGATTTGTTATAGGAGGCTTTGATAAACTTTTAAATAATGGACAAGGTTCCAGCCAAGGGACCAAATTCTATAATTAAATTATGTCATCCATATAATGACACTAAATTGATCAAAAATGGTAATCCTATTGCTTTGTATCTTTCATTAATAGTAGGGAAGCATCCCATTCATAATTTCATGGTAGTTTTAGGGGATAATAGTTTTGTCATGCTAAAGAAAATAGTCAATGCTCTTGGTATTAATTATACACCTAACTCAAAATGTGAATTATAATTGGATGGGACTACTATATAAATAGTAGGGACAATGAAAGGGATAAATCTCACTATCCACGTATGTTCAGGCTTGTCAATTTATAAAGATATCTTAGTTATTGATCTCCCCCCTTATTATTCCATTTGTATTTTAGAAGACTTCACTTTAAAAATGAGAGGATATCTATCTATAAACTGGTCTCACATGTTTCTTAGGATGAGATATCGAAAAAGAGTAATAACAAGTGTTGAGCCAATCGCTAAAAGCCATATCGAGCCATACATTCCTATCCTTATAAACATGAACTATATATTATAGGATTTGGAAGAGGATATTGATAATGAAGTTGTAACACCTATAGAGGATATTACCTACACTCATCTAGATGAATGGGGATCATCTCTCCAATTCAATCCTTATGATTATGTATAGGAAACTAGGTTAGGTACATATTGCATTCATGAAAATGATGCAATCATCTTAAACCTAGTAAAACTAGATGAATATATTCAAATAATGTGGAAATTATTCTTCAATGATTCGATAAGTAGGAATGGTGTAGGAACAAGTGTCATCCTGATCTCTACACAAAAAGATATTTATTTCTATTCTTTCAAACTTTAGTTCAATTGTAAAAATATTGTAAATGAATATGAATGTTAATTCAAGGTCTACAATTAGCCAAGGAGAGGGATAAAATCCCTACAAATATTTGGTTACAGTGATTGATTATTCACCAAGTGATATATGGAAGCATAACTAAAAATAATTTGTTGAGGTCTTATAAAAATAGGTTTTGGGACTTGTTACAAGACTTTACCACTTTAAATATTCAAATGATACCAAGGGTATAGAACAAAGATGTTGATTACATGGCCTCAATAGCCTTCAAGTATAATCTACCTAAAGAAATAAAAAATAAAAATATCTAGCATGTAAATTTGATAGTAAGGCTATATATTCTTGATAATGTAACCAACTGGAAAGTTTTTGATAGTGATTAGAAAATTGTCAACTTTCTAAGAGAATAGGCTAAATTCTCTGATAAGAACTAGTCAAGAATCCAATATCAATATAGAGATAAAATCATTCAATTGAAGATGAACAAATTAGTCATGGGCCTTATCATTTTAGAGAGTATCTTCAATTTATATGATCAACTGAAAGGTTAAAAGAATAACATCATTATCAATGAAGAAGACTACAAGCCAATAGTCATCTCAGAAGGGAAATCACTAAAGATAAGAAAGGTATGTAATGATTCTAAACAACAATATTTTATTAAGTTGTGTCAAGATTTTGATGATAAATTCACTTGTAGTTATCATGATCTAAAGGGGTTTGACCCTAGCTTATCCAAACATACAATAGAGCTTGACCTAAATACCAATCCTATTAGATAAAAGTAGAGACCAATTAATCCAAAAATAGAACGCTTGATGAAGAGTGATCTATCCATATTGATAGAGGCTAACATCATTTTCCCTATAAAACACTTATCATGGGTTGCTAATTTATCCCTATAATGAAAAATAATGGTGAAATCAAGATTTGTGTAGATTTTAGGGATCTAAACAAAACATCTCTAAAGGATCATTATCCCCTTCCACCCAGTGAGCAAATATTTAAAACTATAATAGGATCTAAAAGGTTTTCCCTTCTAGATGGTTATTATAGATATAACTAAATCCTAGTGCAAGAATCAAACTAGTTCAATACATCCTTCATCAGAAAATGGGCTATACATACATATAAAAAGATGTTATTTGGTCTTACTAATGCTGGTGAAAAATTATATAGAGCCATGGATATGGATTTAATGGGTTTGATAAATGAGATTATATTGGTATACCTAGATGACATAATTATTTAATGAAAACATGTTGATGCACACCTAGATCACCTTAGGAAAAATATTTAAAAGGTGTATAGAATTTGGAGTTTCCCTCAATCCAAAAAAGTTCATTTTCATAGTTCATGAAGGGAAACTACTAGGACACATTATTTCAAAAGGTCTTAAAATAAACCTAGAGAGAATAAGTGTTATATCTGCATTAACACTACCAATCTATAATAAGTGATTACATAATTTCCTCAGAAAAATCAACTTCATAAGAATATTTATTCCAATTTTTTCCTTTGTGGCCAAGACCCTTACTACACTACTTAAGAAGGGTATCATTTTTAGTTGGACACAGGAAGAAAAAGACAACTTTGAATCCATCAAGCAAGCTATTTCTCAAGCTCATACCCTACTCAACCCTAACTACAAGAAAGATTTCATTCTCTATTATCTTTTTGGGGGAAGGTAATCATGTCAACTATTGTAACCCAATAGAATAAAGAACAATTGGAATAACTAATATCTTTTTTTAGTCAATCCTTGAAGGATTATGAAGAAATGTATAGTTTCATGGAGAAACAGGCATATGTTTCAATGAAATCCCTTAAAAAGTTTAGGCATATGATTTCAAACAATAAAAGTTTTCCAATGGTTAGTCAACAAAGTTTTAAAGAGTTCTTACTAAGCTAGGAAATAAATAAAAAAAGAGTACGATAGATCATAAAAGTCATGGAATATGTAGACATCAAAATTATAAAGCTTATAAGAGGAAAGGGCTTATGTAAAAACATAGCTTCTGATATCAAGACTATTAAAATAGTATATGATCAAAGTACATCTTATCCAACTAATCTAACTCTTTCCAATAGTTGAATCCATGACATGACCATCTTCCTATAGATTGGCAAGTACCTATAAGATTTATAGTAGTCTAAGTAGAGGTATTTTAGACTCCAATCCATTCCTTATGTTCTTATTGATGGAATATTGTTTATAAAATATATAAATGGAGTCATGTTAAGATGTATGGAGCATGATCAAGTTACCAAGGTGGTCAAAGAATTTCATGATGACCGATCAGGTGGACACTTATCTACAAGAACCATAACCATAAAAATAATGAGAGGGGTATATTTTTGGCTTGGCATATTCAAATATGCCTATCAATGGGTAAGGAACTATGATAAGTGTGCTTACTTCATAGGCAAATAAATATTATCAACTTTCCCTCTCAGACCAATTCAAACCAACCAACCATTTGATCAATGGGGATTAGATTACATTGGTATGATCAATCTACCATTGAGTATAGGCCATAAATGGGTCCTTATAGTAATTCAATATTTCACAAGATAGATTGAAGTAGTTACACTAAAATATGCCATAGAGGCATCTATCTTGAAATTCATAGATGGTATTGTGTCAAGGTTTGGTGTTCCTCACACCATTATGTTGGATAATACAAGAGCTTTTGTGGGAACTCAAGTGAGTGAAAGGGCTATAAAGCATGATGTATACTTGAGTACTTATTCCAATTATTACCCTTAGGGTAATGGATTGGTCAAGTCTATCAATAAGAATCTTATAATAATTATCAAAAAGACAATGGAGGATAACCAAAGGACATGGCACACAAAGTTTACATCAATAATGTGGGATAATAGAATCACTCCTAAGAGAGCCATTTGTAACCCTCTATTCATTTTGGTATATGGAAGTGAAGCTAAATTCTTGTTGTCAATTGAGTTAACATATCTAGAACTCAATCATCAATTAGATTTCATTGATAATGATGAAATTACAGTAATATTGATAGAACTCATGTAACTATAATAAGTCAAGAACCAGTCAGTGAAAGTTATGGAAGCAAATCAAGCTCAAAAAAAGAGTACTTTCAACAAAAATCATTTGATAGGAACTTCAATGAAGGAGGCATTGTTCTAAAATGGGATGGATACAAAGCTAAACTAGATAATCACACCAAGTTTGATGTAATATGGATTGGTCCATATATTATAACTTAGTGAAAAAGAGCTAATGCTTTCCAGATATCCAAGCTCGATGGATCAAAACTACCTATCCTAGTTAATGGGATATACCTCAAAGCTTACTTTTGAGGTTGGAATTTGTTTCAAAAGATATCTTTTTATATATATTAGGGTTAGTTATGTTTTATAATAATTGCTTTCACACAACTCAAATAATTAGTGTTTTTTTTCCTTAGTTCTTTTCCCCCTATTTTTTTCTTGTTTAGGCAAATCCCAATTTTTTTCTTCACTAGTTAAAGTATGTTAAGCTTAAAATGATTCCATGCACAATGAACCAAAAGGGTATTGGAAAGAAATTAATTATCAATCAATTACCCGACATAGGTCACCAATTACTTAGATATTTTTGTTCCAAAAATGTCAAAATGTCAAGTAACCTAATGCAGACCTATCATTTTTTTGTAAAAATGCCTTAAAATTACCCAAACCACTCATTTCTCTAAGCCAGTAAAAATTAGAGATTGGACTATAATTTGAAACTTTAAAATTGCAAATTAATTCTCAACCTTTGCTTCTTGCAATGAATTAGCCTAGAGGAAACTAAATATCTAGGTGCAATTTACAACTTACAAAATTTCAAATTGTATCCAAATCTCGACTTCTTGCTAAACACCTAGCTAACAAAAATTAGAACCCTGCTTATAATTTACAACTTACAAAGTTACAAATTGTATTTGGAGTCCCACTTCCTAAAAATCACATACCCCAAAAAAACTAGAGATTAGATTACAATTTGTAACTTGAAAACTTGAAAATTGATTTCCAACCTCCACTTCTCACAAAAACTCCAACCAAAAATTGGAAATCCAATTACAATTTGCAATTTT
Source organism: Torreya grandis (assembly GCA_037957365.1). NCBI lineage: Eukaryota > Viridiplantae > Streptophyta > Pinopsida > Cupressales > Taxaceae > Torreya > Torreya grandis. The sequence continues at coordinate 312,450 of JARHVA010001106.1, read as the reverse complement.
AAAAGTTATGAATTGCTCTTCGAGTTCCACCTTCCCATTTTTGAAAGACTTGAAACCATCCCATAGAATATAGAGGTCAAAATGCAATTTAAAAGTTTGAAAAATTGCAAATTTGTTATTAGACTCTATATTTTCATGACTTTCTCTAACCACCACCATTGTGGAATTTATTTTAGTGATTATATAAATCTAATTATGATTTTTTTTTAATTCATTGTTTAAGTTTGCTAATTTATATTTTAGAGATCTATGACCCTACCAATGACCTCAAGCCACTTCCATGCTTATAAACCATGAACTCACTACCATGTATATATACATTCAAGCCATGAACTTGAGAAATGCTACCATTGATCCCCTGCATGGTATTTTATTTGACATCCTACATTTTCAATCTATCCTTTCTCATAATTGATTTTGCTTTAGTTATTTTCATTTTTTGCATATTGGTAGTTTTTATTGCATTTTAGGGTTTATTTATATTACATAGGCATCAATAGGTTTTTAGGTTATCTTTATGGTGTTGAAAAGGATCATTTAGTTCTTATCTTCATGTGAGGTCATTTTCAAAGCTCTTCCTTAAATTTAAAAACCTAGGGTTTCACCAAAATTTGTATAACTAGTCACATATTCTTAATATATTCCCAAACCAACAAATATTCCATTTTAATATTACCTCATAATCCCTATGAAATTTATAATTGATAGAGATAACTTCAAAACCTATGGGATTTATACCAGTGTTTGTAACCCCATAGTCCTATAGATTTTTCCAGTGCATAGATCAACCTCAATCTCCACTGGAGTTTCCACTAGAGATTACAAGTGTAATTTGCATCTCCAATCTCCATCAAATATTTCTATTTGTAATTATAATTCCATATCCCCATAGACTATTCACATTCAGTTATAACTCCAATCATTTCTTGAGCTTTTAATTGCATTTTGAACTTGAAAAGTTTTTCATCTCTATAATTGGTTTTCCCTAATAACTTCTCCAAAATCCATGTCTAGGAAAGAGATGAAGTTCAAATCTAAAGGACACAATGCTAGACTTAGTCTGGAATCCAATACAACTAATATTATAGACATAGACCTACGTCACATTAACCTAGGTTATTTTTGAACTAGAGTAAATGATGAATTCAAGAATAACTAGATTCAGAGCATTTATAACTATGAATTACCCCAAATAACATCTTTTCCCCTATGTAAATTTCTAAGCTAGTGCTTACACAATAAAAGCATTATGATGCGGATAAGAGAGAGGTGCTAAATGATAAAGGGGAAAATTATTATAAACCTTGACCTAGACTTCATAAACTCCATTTTTTTGATACCTAAATTTGAAATTTACTTAGATATAACTCCAAAATCCTCAAATAAACTATATTAAGAAAATAACATTGGATATCAAAGGGTGATGAATAAATAATGGCTAAGGATACCTAGGGATACATCCACCAAATTACCTAAAACATTGGAAAGGATTGATTTTAAGGATGAGATAGGTGATCTAATCATATTGCTACATAGGATCATTGGTAACCTTGATGCAAACAAAATTCCAAGACTAGATGTACCAATATATATGGGTAATCCATCTAAATAGGTAATACATCCACTGGGCTCAGCTCATCAGTGACTCCATCCATAAGTATTTGATGGAATTCCATAATAGAGGGAAGTTCTACATGAATTCTTATCTAGTTTATATATTAGCCAAGGGGAGAGCCTTACAAATACTAAACATATTAGTTGACCAAGAAAACAAAGTTTTCAACTATTACCCCAACCTCACTCTTGAGGCAAGCATGTAGCACTCTAGGAGAGTAAATGATGTGTTTATCTATTGCATCATAGTCATGTTCAATAAGGAACTATAGAAGAAGAGATTCTATAATGTTTCCACTATAAGGATTACTAACTAGGGGTATTATTTCATCTAGTTATAAACATACTCATACATCAAAGTATGTGGATTTAGTGGTTATCATTACACCCTTTTGAGATATGTAAGTGACAAATGGGATTTGATGGATATTGTGAGTTAACTATTTGAAACTCACAAGTTGTTATCTAGCAAACACAAGGTAGGAATATAATTCCCCATCAGTATTGTGAGGTACACATGCCTTTCTTTAGAAATTTTCAAATCTATAGATGAAGAAATGACATAAAAGACCTTAAAAACCTTAGAGGTAAGGCCATTATATGATGTTTATGGAAACATTAATTATACACTAGGAATATCAACATATTCCCATGTCCCCTACTCTGATTACTATCAGGAGGACTTAGAAGATGAAGAGGAAGTAATACTAAAGGATTATTTAAGAATTACTAAAGATCTTAACATGGCACAAGTCCTTGAGGACTTGGTAGATAATTATTCCTTAGTAGATATGGCATATTATGATAATAAGATCTATGCCCAACCCCTTCTAGTAGTAAGGTGGTTTGTTCTTTATTATTTCTCTCTAATGGATAGAACCACCAATGTAATAAATAAAACACTCATCTATCTTAGAAGTAAAGGAGTCCAAGCAACTAAATAAATATTGAGCATCAATGAAAAGCTACTAGAACTCAAGGAGAAGAGAGTACTAACATCAGTAGAAGGTTTTAGAGGTAGAGCACTCTTAGAATAAGAATATAGGCCAATAATCTCCCAAAAGAGAAAGAAGTCAAAGTCCCAAAAGGGATAATAAAGTAGCCAAAGAGAAACAACAAATCAACCAATAGTGATTTCATTTGAGGATACAATAGTTATGTAAGCAATAATAGTTTCTACTCTCATCTTAGTTATAGTATCTAGTTCCATATTTGTAATAATCCCTCCACCTATCTCTATCATTCCATTATCTTAAACACCTCTTCCTCCTCATGTATCCACTACTTTAACTTGAGTGATCCCCCCGTCTATTCTCACTAGTCCACCTATGTCAATAAATCTACTACCGATAGTTCAATTAATTCAATTGAACACTCAAGTCTCCCCTTAATTAGACACTCATGTTTTCATTCCACTTCCCTCTTCCATAATCTCACTCATGCTTCCATAATTCCTTCCATCTCATCTACAATCCCTTCCATATCATCCCCTTTAATCAATAATATTATAAAATAGTATATAACTATAAATTCAGTCATCTTGACTATAATCCTCTTGGCCATCCCAACACTTGGGGTAGATACTATTTCATTTTCATCTCCCCTTACTTTCCCCTTTTCACCAAACTTGAGTGTCCCTAAAAATTTGATTAATTGATTAATGGTTTTGGATTATGCACTCCCACAAGTTTATCAATTCCAACTCCTTATGCCTACTCCTCCATTGGTATCAATTCTATATTTCATACCCACAACAGATGCATCCATTTCCATTACACCCATTTCTTCCAATTCCACTTCCACATTAACCCCAACCACCTCAAAGGAGGTAGAGATGGAAAAATTAACTAATGTAAATGTGGACACTCAACCCACAGATGGGTAAAAGGTTGTAAAGACATCTTCCAAATAATCAATAACAATCTAAGTGAAGGATACAACACTTATCATCATGCTCACTAGTGTAACATATTTCCCTATAGATTCTCAAGTGATAGTGTTAGCATAATAGGATGCTACTCATAGTTGGTTAGCATAGATAGTGGGGAAGAAATTCAAGTAAATGGTGTCCCTAAACACATTAGATTTTGGCCTTATAGATGCACATAAGAAATCCAAAATAGCTCCCTAGACCATTTCAAGGATATTGTATGATTTAGCAAGGGAGAGGTATGTAGAGATTGTAGTCCCCCCACTAGATAAATAGAAAGAAGATATCAAAGGTTAGCCTTGGATGTCCTACAATAAAGGGATTAAAACATAATATTAAATCCATAATTAACTCTCTTTTTCAAATAATGGATAGTAACAAGGTCGTTAAGGATGAATTGAATAACAAGGTTGAATAATAAATGGATGCATTAAAAAAGGTTCATTTATCCCACTAGTCATCCATCACAACCCATTACTTAGATCACAAATCAAGAGACACTTGATGTAGTGATAGAAATTGGAAGCATGGGAAGGGATACTAAGGATAAGATAAAAGAGCTCATCTCAAAGGGTAATAGATTTATTGAATTAGTAATGGACCATTATAAAACTTTGAAAGGGAGAAAGGCTACTTTGAGAGATCAAATAAACAAGTATCAAGAAGAGATAGAAAGGTTGAACCTTTTCTATCCAAATTTGATACTTGTGGATATAATTGAAGTTGAAATCCTCCATGTAGAAAAGATACTAAGAAATGATGTAGAACAATAGGATTTGGATAGAGAAACTCAATTTATAATAAATATACTCATAAACAATACCAATAAAGTTAAGGATGCACATTATGAGACCACTAATATGATATATGACATTGAGGATTTACTAAATAAATTGCCATGTCAAGCAACAGATCAACTAAACCAAGTCCTTTCAGTGTAGAAAGTTTAGATTAAATTCAAACAAGTGGTCAAAGGAGAATCAACAAGAGATACAACCTTTAATTTGAGATCTATCCACCATTTCATCAAGTACACTAAAACATTTGATTAGATGGGAAAAGAGACCCAAGAATATAAATCCTTTAAAAGGGAATTCTCTGTTATAATAGCAGAATGCAAGATAAGACACATCTACTCTTTTGGTCTTGATGAAGACAAAATCTTGGAGATATTCAAGAGTTTTAATGTGTATATTGAGAAGATAAATGTCAAAAATGATAAAGATTCATAAGATTTTTTGGTTGTAGATTAATTATTTCTATCAAAAACATTCTTATATATTGTATTTTCATTATTGTAAAAATATTTTAAAGTTGCAAATTATAAATTTTAACTATCATTTTGATTTCTCTTTTTGAGAAAGAGCCATATTTAATTTCCATGTTCCTTTTTTATAAGTTAAAAGTTGTAAAAAGTGAACTTGTAAATTACACTTTCCATTTTGACAATTTTGAGTTGTTGAAGTTGTAAAATCAAATATTGTAAAATGCATTTTTAAAATTTTCAAAATTGTGTGACTAGAAAGTTTTAAAAGTCCCTATTGAAAATTACAAGTTAGGGTTTTACAAAAAGTAACTTAAGTTATCTAAATCATCTTAAATAACAAAAATTTAGTTTCATGGTCTATAGAGGCAATGGTGATGGAAATGAAAGCCTTAATTCAAAAATTTGAGAAAGTAACCATAATCCATACTTATCGTGAAGCCAATGGGGTTGCTAATTGGATAGCAAATCATGTAGTTCAAACAGGACACAAGGTGAGTTGGCAGGATACATTAAATAAGAATGTGGATCTTAAAGCGCTCATTAATTATGATGTAATTCATTCAAATGAGGGAAAGATCTCCTTGGAATAGAAAATCAATGATTTGGCAGAGTGGCCTCATGGAGGAAGGATTTCACTCATTGAATAGAAATATTCTAGAGAATGTGAAGTGGGTTTCGTATGTGCCAAAAAATAGGTGAATCTCATTACAAGTTGATAATAGTTGGTCTCATTACTCAGTAATCAGTGTTTGGGTGTTACTGGATAATTGTATGGCTTGTAAAATGAAAGGAGAACCAAGGAAGCAGGAACCTAAAAGTTGTGAAGATTGGAAGGCAAAACAAGATGTCTGGAAGATCCTTTAGAGAGGAAAGGTTGTGAGCTACTTAGAACAGCTACATGGTTCAAAACCCCATATAACTATGGTTTTTTTCAAAAATTAGGTCGACAACAGGGTAACCCTCCATGGCATCATGGTGAAGCTCACTGAGGAATTCATAGCAGAGGTCATGGGGCTTCCAATGGAGGGAATCAAATTCTCAAATCAGACCAACATATCTAATGAGGCATTTAGTAAATTCCCAAAGATGGATGTTGAGGAGCAGTAGTTGGAAAAGAAGGGATTTTTTTGACCTAGATTAGATTAAAGTAATTTGGAGAGATGTCTTATGTTGCATCCGTGAGTATTTCATACTTGATGGAAGAAGCAAAAGAGTCCATAAATTTCATTTTGTCTTTCTAAATCATTTTAGACACAAAGTTAGAATCTCCTTTCCTTTCTATTTGCGCTTCTCACTACTCCAAAGTTTGTTCGCTCATAGAAAAAAAGAGTCTCATCCTGTATTGCACGAGGGATTAATCCTAATAATAGAAGGTTTTTGCAAAAACAAGGCCATTGTCTTGAATCCTTATTCGGACAAAAACCAAGACTCACAGAGTAAGAAGAATGAAATAGTGAAGGGGAAGGAAAAAGTTAAATCCAAATCCTCCATGTTCAAAAAATAGATTGTTGATGAGGAAACAGAGTGGGAAAGCACTAAAAGTTTTGAGGAGGAGAGTATGGAGGAAGAGGAAGGAATAAAAAGTAGGGAATCCAACTCTAGTGAGGAAGGAGAAGATAAAGGTAAGAATGAGAAATAAGGGATCACTATAGAGGAAAAAATTGAAAAGAATAACAATGATCTTGAGGAAAATCAGCAAGTGCTAGGGGAAACTGAAAGAGACATGGATGTTCTATTTGAGGATCCTGCTTCAAAAATAGAGAAGGAACATCTAGTTCAAGATGCCTATCATGCAATGGAAACTAGAGAAAAAGTAAAGGATGATCTAATCCATAATGAAAGCCCTGTCAAAACTAAGGAACGAAAAAGAATGGATAGGGAGGATTACACAGAAAAGGATGAAGACAATCGAAAGAGAACATAAAAGATTTAAGTGATATAGGGCAGAATGACAGAAGGCACCCCTTTATAAGTTTGGCGAAATGCAAAGCAGATGCTATTCTTGAAGTTGACTCATGGATGTGTAAGGAGATAATGGGCCTTAAGAAGAAAATGGAAATATTGGAACATAATCAGGAAGTAGATTGGAATAAAATCAATAATATGGAAATGTAGATGAGGGATATTCCTATCAAACTTAAAGACTATGAGAACAATCTAAGGGAGCTTATTAAGGAAAGTAGAATGAAGATGGAGGAGGTAACTGCTAGCATATGTGCAGCTGTTGTAAATATTGGAAAATGAGCAAATGAGGAAATTAAATCCTTGGAGGGGCCTAGCAAGAGAACCAAACAGAGCTCAAGGAAGAAAGTAATGCAAGAGGTTACTACGTCGGTGGTTATATCTATACAAGACACTATTGTGATTGGAAAGGAAGCAGTAAAGATGATTTTGGAATTAGAAGAATAGGATCTTTGAGTTCTTACTATCCTGGTCCTTTTAGGTAGATGTTATAACTAGTTCCATTATCTAGTTTTTTGTTTTCTTTTCACACTAGAGTTTCCAGGTCTTTATTAAACTTGGGGTCTATCTTTTGATGATCTTGTATTGAGGTTTTAGGTCCCTATAAAACCTATTTTTGATACTATTTAGTAGTAGGTTATAGGTTTCACCTGTGGACGTTATTATTTTATCCTTCTTCCTTTGTTTCAGGGTTTTGGGTCCCTTCAAAACCTGCTTTTACCTTAATCTAAAACTTAAGCTATCTAAATCTATATTTTGATCTAAATTTTGAGTTTCACTTTGGTACCTAATTGCATAAATAAGAATTAATAGATCAACTAGAGAAGTGAAAGGCATTTAAAGAAGTTTCCACAAGTTCCCTGGATGCCTCTATCAGTTTGGATCATGCCTAGTAGTTTCATGATCTTTTCCAACCATTTTATGAAGAAAAGGATGCCATTACCTATGTATATCATTCCTTTTTGCATGGAGTTTCCATATTTTTCATGTTCTTCAACTAGGCATAAATTTATTTATTTATTAAATACATCTCTTTCTTGATATTTTTTTTATAAATATGGATTCTATGGCATATCCCATTTATCTTTGCTCTGCTAGAGACATTATTCTACATTTTGGATAACTTTTCTAAATGTTGTAACCTAGAGAATGATAATAAATTGAAGTTTTACATTTCTTGTCTATTTAATATTTGTGTATGCAAGGTTATTTAAATATTTGTGGATGTTGTTGTGCTTATTTTAGTCACAAAATTTCATTTGTGTTATTATATTTCCTTTCTAAAAAATTTTTTATTAAAAAATAAATAATCTTGTCCCTTATATGAAAAATACCTAATATTACCTTTGGTTTCACATTTGCATGAGTTTTTGCTCCTAAAATTTTCAAAAATATTAATTATTCTATTGTGTTCATTCAATAAATCATTAAAATCCATTTCAAAATATTTGGTGCAATCACCATTTCTAGTTTTGAAATTTCATTCCCAAAACTCTTTTCTCACAGTCAAATCTTAGTTTAGGAGTAAGATCACTAAAATTCAAAATTTCTACATAGGCTGGTAGTTTATCAGTTTCACCAAATTTAGTGAAAGGAATATATACCTCTCTAGAGGTTCACCTTAACTCACCAAGGTCCTATAGCTTATGATCCCATTGTATCAATAGATTTTTATACAATGAACTACAATATGAACATAGGTTCAAAATCTATGTGATGACACTTCCTTCATACCCTAATTGTTTTTTTATAATAGGTAGTAATTTTGGATTTCTTTGACACCCATGGGTTACTATTCCAAGTCATATATTGTCTCCTTCTAAATTGAGTATCCCTTTTCCACCTCAAAATTACGTAGTTGTAACTCCTCATCTTAAGGTTACTCTTTGAGGTCCTTCACCTTCTTCCAATACTAATCTCATTCTAAAAAAATTACCTTAAAATACCAAACCACATACTCATTCTAATGAGATGTAATATGATATTGGTGAACAATTGGACAAAACTCCTACACATATTTCTATCCTAGATCTTTGGTATACATCAAAAGTTCACAAGGTCATATTATATGACCTTATTCAACAATTCAAAGTTTCCATTGACATATAACCATCTAATTTCAATCACTCATTTTGCATTTATCCATAGTTCAATAACTTACATTTGACTATAGAGAGATGTTATCCCTTGGTCCCTTACATAATAGTCCTTTCCATATTGAAGTTATCATAAACCATCATAATATTAAGTGGGTTATTATATAAAATGGTTCAATCCCCAATATATCTTCACTAAATTTTATAAAGCCCTCAAAGTATAATTTAGTTTATTTCTTAACCATATACCATTACAATTAAGGCATATGAAAATGTATAGATAATCACAAGGCATTATTTACTTACTAGTCATCATTGGGCCTATCACCCATGAGACCTTTTTCCATGTCATCCACATTAAAATACCCAAAAACCTAATTTTTAGATGCCCTTATATCTATGAAGTATGTGTAGTTCCTTCCACCCTTCACCAATGCATAAAATCCCCCATTCTAGAATGGAGGTCATTATCCCTTAGGACTTATAGCCATATTAATATTAAAATAAAATAGAGGTAAAATATGGCCAATATAATTAATATATTATCACTAATCATGCACCTAAAAATGGCAAGGCCAAATCTAATAAGTCCCCTCAATTAAATTACATTGATCCAAGTGACCATGCATCCACTTATTTTGCTTCATTTCCCTAAAGTTCCTCCCAGTTCACTTTTGAATATATGGGTATTGATACATATATCATTAAGGATGCCTTCCATATTACCAAAATGCCAAAATATCCCAAATCTCATGGTAGGATCAAGGCTACTAAACCTCATGATAGACCTAACATGATATGGTACAAAAAGACTAGGTCTTGTCCCAAGGGCCCTCATGTATTTATAAATAAGATTTCACCAGATCAAGATCAACCTAATAGTTTTGAGGATTCCTAGATATAAAATGGTAAATTAACCCCTTTTTATAAAAGTGATAAGTATCTCATTCCCAATAGAATCTTATAAAATCAAGGGAAAGGCTTGGGGCCAAATCAATAAGGTATTATTGTGCCTATTTCTACTACTAAGCATTAAGCTAGTCAAGGTATTAGATATAAATTTTCTGATGGCGACCCCTCATATCTCTAAATTAATATAATTTTAGCATATAGTGAAGATGATCATGATAGTGATGTAAAATCCTATCATACTAGTATCTATGAGGAGCTCACTAACACTAACCTAATTGATACCAATTCTATTCTCACTGTCAGTTCTTCACTTAAAATTCCTAGTGTCCTTTATTATTCAATTGGCATTAGTAAGATCATGTTATACAATTATATGACTCCCAAAATGAATATACTCTATCATAATTCCTAGATCTTAGAGATGATTTCTAGAATAGGTATCACATATAAGGCTTTAAGATCATATTATACCATGTTACCTACTTTGGAGAGTAGGTGAAATTCCTTAGTTAAAATATAAAATAAAGAGAAAATCAAGCATTGAGCTCCTCTAGTGAAAATTTCTCTAAATCACTTTTGGACTAATAAAAAAGTAAACAAAAAGATAATTTCCTTAATGAAAACCTATTTTATGCACCTATGGATAGGGAAGTTTACCTTTCTCCTTAGGAAGCTTAGAATCCTATAGATTCACATCTTACCATTGAATCAGACTAGTGTATAAGAACAAAGGGTATTTGAGTAATTAGTTAAATAATTTTTAGAAACATTTGTCAATTGACCATTACCTGAAATGAGTGATTTAAGTTCTTCTTAAATGGGTGGACTTGATGGTTCATAATTAGATAAAGATCAATTCCTCTCTACACCTATTTTATTATAAGATGGTTATACATTATTAGTGGAAGACACCATAGATCCCAATATTGGCACAATATATGATCCCAAAATGGTTAAACTTGGTGCATACCTCACTATATAAGAGTGTGATTTCATCATTTCCATTCTTCAAGAGTTTATTGAAATATTTCCATGGTCTTATATGGATATTATAGGGTTGGATCCATCTCTAGTCATACACCATCTAGTTATAAAAATAGATTCCAAGCCTGTCAAGTAAAAATTATGCAATATGCACACATGAATTTTTATCCTAGTCAAGAAGGAACTAGAAAAGTTATTAAGGACAAGGTTTATTTTACCAATTGATTACTTATAATGGATATCTAAAAATATTCTTGTCATTAAAAAATTATAAGGCATTAATTTATCCACAAATTTTAGGGACTTTAATAAAACATGTCTAAAATATGGTTTTGCATTACCAAACATCAACATTATTATATATTCAATAGCAAGTTATGAGATAATATCTATCATGGATGGTTTTTCATGATATAAGTAGGTCAATATTACACCAAAATATCAACACAAAATAGTGTTCACCACCATATATGGAACATTTTTATATCAATTCATGCCATTTGGATTGAAAATTTTTGGTGCCACATACCAACATGCCATGACAGTCATCTTCTATGACATGATGCATGACATCATTGAATACAATGTTGATGACATCCTAGGAAAGTCATGTGCATGGTCCATGCATCCATAATTTTTAAGGGTGATCTTTGAGATAATATATGAATACAAGGTGCACCTCAACCAAAATAAATGTGTATTTAGAGTCACATCAGGAAAATTGTTAGGATTTATTATTTACCACCATGCACTTGAATTTTATCTAGCCAAGGTGAATTCCATCACAAAAATGCCTATACGTTCTAATCTAAAGTAGCTCTATAGTTTCTAAGTAAAAATACAATCTATTTATCAATTTATTTCATAGGATAACTTCCATCCTTTCACTCATATATTGAATAATGGTACCCCTTTTCAATGGGATGTTGACTATCAAGAGGTATTTGAGAAATTGAAAACCTATTTGGCAAACCCACCAGGGTTAGCCCCCCTAACATCAGGTAAACCCATGTTGTTCTATATCTCAACAATTGAACATGTCTTGGGGGAACTCTTGGCCCAACATGATGACTATGTAAAAGAATGAGTAGTCTAATATATAAGTATGAAATTATTTTATTATGAACACAACTATTCCCCAATTGATAAGGCATGCTTAGTATTATTTTTTGTAATATAAAAATTGTGTCATTATGTGTTGAACAGTAAAACTATTATTATTATAAATGTTGATCACCTCAAATATATCCTTTCTAAGGTAACATTGAAAGGTCATATGGATAAATGGATCATGATCCTTAGTGAATTTTAAATTAAATATGTATACACATAATAGTTTTAAACTTTATCAATTATTGATGCTTTCTCTATTGCAGGAACCTATCGAGTCTCAATCTCTCTAAGTGCAAGCCTTAAAGGGTGCACTAGGAAAGGGGTGGGAAAAAATTTGGTACTTCACAAGATTTTTATTCCATATACCACCACCTAAAACTATCACAAGTGCCTCCTATACATTCATTATTCTTTGATACCTCACTCACATTCTTATTTAAGTAACTCACTTCCTCAAATATCCCCTACCTAAGCAAACTTGACTTTTACCATCCATTGAATGTATTTAATTATTTCAACCTCATTTTGGGATTAAAACACATTATAATAATAATTCATCCTAATCAAACTTAATTAGAGGCCTAACATTCTATTTCCCACATAATAAGATCAACTGGGCCAACTGCATTGGCTAAAATTTTGGGAGGGCTTAAGGTCAAGTTAGATATATATATACCACCTTTCACTTTATTTCTAAGAGATAAAATAATTCATTTGTGCTGGTTTATATTTTTTATTTCTACCATTATACTTGAGGAATAATTTCTTAGGGTTTCATAGTTGGAGGATAACTTTTATCTTGTGAAAGCTTGATATTTACTAGATGGTCATTGTCTAGACTATAGTCTATTTTCCATCCTTGGCTTATTTTAAAATACATAATAACCTATTAAAAATAACCATTGGCCAAGGGAGAGGTTAAGTCTTAATGGGTTCATCTTCAAGGTAAGTGTTATGCATCAATTTTTCACCCTTTGGAATGTAGTTCAAGCCTTAAAAATTTAATGTAACATGGAAACAACTCAAGGTTATAGGTACCCTATTAGAGAGGTGAATCTCTAGGTTAAAGGGGATAACTCCTCTTGATGAATCACTTAGGCTCAAATAATAATCTAACACTTATTAGGAAAAGGGAGACAAATGTACACTAATGGAGGTGATGCACTAAATATTAATTTATCACTACCAACCAACTATAATTGTACTTAAAATAAGATCCTAACCTACACATGACACTAATCCAAATCTACCTCTTTAAATTAGTATTTCTCATAGAGTTTTGTGAAGCAAACTTGGGATAGGAGGACTAGTCAAGAGGTCATGATATGACACTAGTAAATATATGTCTCACTAAACTCATACACACTTCACTTGAATGCTTCAATATACATACAAAAAGACTTTCAAACTAAATATGAATGCTTGAAAGAATAACATGCCAAGGAAGTGAATATATCAATTAGAAAGATCAACTAATTAACATGCACATTGAAATAATCCATGGAGAAGGTATAACTAGGTTTTTAAACATTGATCAAAGGCTGAAAATGTGTATAACTTAACCATACCCAGGTGTAGGATACAAACTTAGCAAATTAAGGCTTAATATATAAAGTGAGAGAGAACAAGAGAAGGGTGTAGGAGGGAGAGAGATGACAAATGTCTCATGAGATAAAAATAAGAGAGGAGTTATTAAACTACCTTAAAAGGTCCTAAATTCCATGTTTATCTCTTTTAAATATTATCCCTTGCTCCAAGTGGCATAGGAGTTAGGATTCTTCTTTGACACCTTGACTAGCTCTCTAAAATTACCTTTTAATTTAGTTTATTAAATAGCAAGTGGATTTTTAAATGGTTATATCTGATTGAGTTACATATTTTATCTACTCTTAACACCCCTCAACTAATCTCCTTAGGCTACATTTGAAACATCACTTCCTTTTCTTGCTAGGTGTTTAGAAGGCTCTTCATCTCCTTAGGCTAATCTTCCATACAAGTGTCAAAACTTGAATTCATCTTCTAAAGTTCATATTATCTTCATGGATGGATTATTAACATAATATTAGACTAGAAATAATCCATTTTTATGTCTCAAACTAACTCTAATAGTTCATTCTCTACTAGAATATCTAATTAGGCCTCATTCCTTATAACCCTAAAATCATGTAAAATTACTTATATAGATAAATATATGAACGGAACTAAGAATATGAAGGTGCATTATAGGACCCAATATGGCCTTATATCTTCATGTTATATTTTATGTCTTGAGAATGATTGGAAGAGTACTTTCTTATTTCTTATCTCTCCTAACTAGGTCTCAATTATGCCTCCCTGTCTAGGGACTAAAAAATGAATCTTAAGGATTCCCACATGTTTAAAACCCCAAATAATTGTGTGATTTATTTATATGACCTAAAATACATTCTACATGTCAATTTTTTATTTTATACACCTTGTATAGAACTCCCAATATGATCTCCTCCCCATTCTTCATGTTAATTTTTAATTTTAGACACCTTGTATAGTACTCCCAAGTAGCTAAACATAGTCTTTTATAGCCTATTTCATATATTTTCATACCTAAAATTAAAATCCAATAGAATTGGGTTATTATTTAAGGATTATTAGACATTATTTAGGTAATTTTAGAGTTCATTTAATCCATAATGATGCATATAAATCCACTTCTCTCTCAGCAGGTCATTCGAGCTTGTTTGGATAGCCTAAAAGTGCCTGAAGGTCTTAACTATTATTAATATATCTCAAGGTATTAATCCACAAAATAAATCCACAAATTATAATTACACCACGGTATCCAACTTCCCATAAGATCCCAAGGTCCCATGCAAAATATTCATACTATACCAAGCAAAGGAAAGTAACTTCTCAGGCTCCTAGTAGGCATTCTATGAGGTCTAGTAAGGATTGAGGCCTATAGGTGCATATTATGAGTTTGGTTTGAGATCAAAACACCTCAGTGAGGTATATAAATTAATCTTTGACATATTTCAATTGTTTTATTTTTACATCCATTTTTCAAACTCTACTACATCCTCATTGGTTTATGCCTAGGGTTCTTGATTCAACTTACATAACATACCCTAGCTAACTATATTCACTTATTTCTCTCAATAAAAGGTATCTAGGTCCTCATGGGATAATTTTATAAATCTTTCACCATCTCTTTAGGGTCCCCAATACTTCATTATCTCAATATACTAGCTTCTCATCACTTTAAGACACACATGACTATGTGGTCTTCATTAAATACCTTGGATGGGTTATAGGTGACTACAGGGTTTAGAGAGCCTTTTGGTTATTTTCCTTTGAACCTCCTCTTCAGTTATCTTTTATATCAATATGACCCATGAATTTTTTTATTATTTCACCCAAACTCCAACTCCAACTAGCCATCTCTTTAGGTTTGCCAAGTAGGTCCACCTATGTAATTAGGCATGCATATGACTAAATAGGGTTTAACATGATTTGAATTCTTTATTGTTTGATTTTTAGGCTATTATGGAAATATTATCATCACCATACAATAACATTCAACTATATTACTCTCCCTTAGATATCCTAAATTCCTTTAGACCTTGTAAACAAGTAATTGTTCTAGAGAATTTAGGCAACATTGTGTATACAGGGACTGTGTAGATAAGGTTTAAGTTTATTCCTTAACATTAATTTTTAAACTCAATTTGATATCATGTATTAAAATACATTGATCACTTTGTTAATCATCACTTGATCCGTACTTCTATGTTTCATATGCACTCTGCTTAGGTTTGAACGTAGTTATTACCCGAATAACTTATAGGTCTCTATAAGAACAATATGAGTGTTTTTGAGGTGTAGGAAGATTATATATTCCAAATATTTATCATCTCAATATTTTTTTCATTTTTTATAAACTATAAACTCCTAAAACTAACTAAAACATTGCATATTTTCCTAGCACACACTATCCAAGGCAACCTTCTTAATAGATGGTTGTATGTATCAATTGGGACAATGTAACTGTATCTAAGGATATTAAGTATTCAAATATAACATAACACCTATAGTATTAAAAATATTTTAGGTATTATTCTAATTTTATATAAGGTTCAATTCACATTTTTTATCACTTTCAACCTTGTGATCCTTGTTTGTGCCCTCTTTCTCTTAACTGCATGTGTACAACATCAAATGACCATTTTGGTGATTAGAGTGTCAAGTACATATACTATGACCTTATTCAAATAGGTCATTAAACATATAAAAATTAATAACTCATTAGATATCTCCTATCATTACATTACCAAATCCATAGAGTGTTTTCAATGCATCTTACCACCTCTGCCTTCACTGTCTCCCTACATAGTCCTATAGGTGCATCTTGGGCTTCATTATTTTATCATCAATTCTCTTTGAATTTATATGTCTTGTAAATATTCATTGGAATATGAAATTTTTTCACTTGAAACTATCACAATTATTCCATTCCTAGGCATATAACTTTAAACATTGACACCATTGGATTTCTCTTGAAATTGAAGACCTATAGGTCTGTAAACTTTGTAGGTTTGTAACCCTATGTAGAGGCATTTTAAAAGTGTAAACATAGATTTTAGGGATAAAATATCATGAACTAATTGTATAAACACATTCACTATGAGTTAATAACTTTCATATCTTTGCAAACACATATTTAGACCCACTTAATTAATTTTATTATGTAAGCACACTAGAACACAATTTAAAAGGTGAATGAAGATGTGACACTTTTGAGACTAGTGTCAAATGTTTATCTGATAATAATACAATGAATATATTTTTAGGATTGTATAAGACAATTAAAAATCACTTATATTCATTATACCATCTAGAGACCCATAAAATACATAAATATTGATAGTCACTTGCATATTATGCACAAGAGCAGCTCTTTTTACCAAAAGACCTTCCACATGTGCTAACCTAGTGGATGAAGATGTATAAATCATTTATAGAGATATAATAACTCATTACAATTGATTTCATGCATCCAAATAGTTCACACATGCATTTTAGTTTCACAAAACTTAGCCTATTAGGATTTAAGCTTCAAAAATGTAGTCTAGCTCTTTTGTGATTGTTCATAAATCTAAGGAGATAAATCCACTAACCAATTCCAAAAATTATAATCCTATATGGGTCACAAAATATTGATAAAATATTATCCCCCAACTCCACTTGTATGGCTTTACCATGTAGTTAAAAATGGCCTTGAAGAGATTATGAATGGAATGATGGAGGAGAGAGATAGTTTTTTGCAACTTTGAGACTTGAAACTTATTTCCATGATTATTAATGACATGTGTGAGCTCAAGGGACACCTATTCAATGTTTTAACCTACAAATGCCTTCAATATGTGTATAAAAGTCTCTTAACTCCTTTTTTTGGCATTAAAACTCAATATTTTGACCTTTGTCTAACTTGATGATAGGTGTGGTAGTTGTGTAACTTCTCTAAGGTCATTTTAAGGTGTATTGTATGAATTTATCTATTGAACTTTTACATACATGAATGTTATCCAAAAATCACTTTTTCCTCATTTTCACTACCTTAAATTTCATAAATGAACCTTAAACACTCCAAAACATCATGAAATGTTATGACAAAGTGATTAAGATATAAAATGATTTTGAGAGGATCCTAAAAACATATAACAACACTTTACCAAGTCTTGTCTCTCCATGACATGTCTAGACCATTATATGACCAAAATAATAATTTACCTTAAATTCTTTGAACTTACCTTTAAAATGCTACTAAATTTTTATGAAGATTTTTAGGGACCATATAAGGCATAAAAATACCACATGACAACCCTATGAAAGTTTTAATTTAGAAGGGGTTGACCCATTTTGACTTGAGGTCAATAATTTGGCAATTCATAGGGGTAGCATGATTTCAATGTTAAATGGACCATTAGCCTTATCCTTCTATTAGTAAATGGAGTCATTTTTACTTAGTTTTAGACCTAACCAAACCTTTAACATGACATAATGATCTAGTTTAACCCTCAAAACACATTAAAAAAAATAACAAACATGAAAAAAAAACATGAAAAAAATAACAAGACTCAAGCATGTTATATCAAGCACTTAGGAAACACCACAACAACATAATCAAACTAAATATATACACCTAACCTAAAAATAACTTATTCCTCCTAGATAAAAAGGGAATCTTGTACAATCTCTTTCTCCATGAAATGAAGGATGGCATGAAAATTTATTATTTTTGATCCCTAGTGTTGTTTTTTACATCTTATTCATGTTACCAATCCTCTTAGAATGATTTCAAATGAATTGATGGAATTTGCAAACCAATCACCTATGAAGGTGAATTTATCTCATGTCTCAACAACCTTATCATGATTTCTCTTCATTTTTATGTTGATATCAAACATGGAAATCTCTTTATCATTCTCATGAGTTTCATATTCATCACATATTTCTCCATCACGGGCTTGAGACTCTTATTAGTGTTATTTAAGGCATGTTTTCTCATTAAGAGTCTTACACTCCCCATGAATAATCTAATTTTTCTCTCCTGGAGGTGCTCTCTTCTCAAGACTTTCATATTACTTGAACATGTGAAAATTGGTATACCACATGTCCTTCAACTATCTTTTAACCTACTCATGAGATTAAAAAAACTTAATCAATATGATGTTCCCCTTAAATAACTTCTCTTCCATATCTTGATCAACCTCTTCATTATCCAAGGGAGCAATCTTGGCACTTTCTTCATGGAAAACTACAAACTTATTTAAATTATATCTTTATTCACTCAAAAAGACTAATTTGTGTTTGTATTCACTAAGGAGAGTAACAATAGTTAACTCTTCATCATAAACACTTGAGTCATCTTCTTCAATTGTAACTATATCTTGATCCTCTTCACTTATCTCTCACAGTATAGATTCCTCTTCAAGAAGGGATGTGGTGTGAGGGTGATGGTCAAGTTTATGAGATAAAGATGGAGTAAGAGGTGTGGTTATGACCCATGAATGTGAATGAGAATGGAATATTCTTTAAGGAACTCTTGGAGAGATAAAAAGTTGAGTTGGGCAATGGAAGTGACGTCTTCTTCAACAAGAATTTCATTTTCTTCATAGCCTTCGTGAGGCTCTTCAACAACTACAAATTCATCCTCAACTTTATCAAATAGATTTTGTTTCTTATTTTTAATATACTATTGGATAAAATTCCAAGATATAAAAGTTATAGGTTCTTGGGGAGAGGACACTAGGGCTTGATTAGGCACAAAGCTCTCTTTGTATTCAACCTCTTGATTTTGGATCTCTTCAAGTCCTTTCATGTTCAAGTCCAACTCATTGATTTTCATATCTATACTCTCTTGTAATAACTTCTCTTGAATGTGGTTAGTGTCTTCATAAAGATAAGGGATACAAGAGGGATGATATGAGGTACAAGAGGACTCTTGAGGAAGGGTGAGAGATATTTGTATAGGCTTGTGTTATTCTATACCTTTAACTCCCCAGTATATTCTTATTTCACCTTTTCCACTCCATGACTTCACCACTTGATTCCAACATAGAATCTTGAAAGAATTCTCAGGGAGTTATTGAGAAAGATAAGTGGAATCTTGGATTGAATCAAAGGGTTTCTCAATAATAGTATTCTATTTCTCTTTAATTCTGTTTTGGATGGAATTCCAAGAATGGAAAGTTTGAATAACATGTGAATGTCTTGAAACACTTAGAAGCTCATGTGGAGAGGTCTCTTGGGGAATAATGGGTGACGTATATGAAGGATAAGATGGAGTGTAAGAGGAAACATAGGGTTGATGGAATTTAACATGTTGTCCTTCATGAACTCTTAGCATATATTTTACCTTTTGAATGAGACCACTTACATCCAACTTTCCACTTGAGAGGCTTTGCCAATTTTATCTCTCAATAAGTACCCATTCTTATTTAAATAGCTAAAATGAATCTCTCATGTCATGAATGAGGGGATCAGGGATATATTGACCATATTCTCTTTGTGTCTAAATATCTAACATGTATCTCTCATAACCTAAGAGGATTTTCTTCAAACCTAAAATGGATGGTTTGAGGGACAACTAGGGAAATCTCGAGGTTGATAAGGCTACTCATATAAAATATTATGTTCATGTAGAGGGAGAATAGGTTGACCATAGGACTGATATGACTCATAAGGAGAGTAAAAAGCTTGATAAGGAAGGTTATATGTCTAGTATAATTCATAACAAGGCTAATAAGGAGGTATAAAATAAACTTTTTCTTTATATCTATCCATCCCAACTTCATGATTCAAATGAAAACACAAGATATTATAAAATACTTTTCAAAATAAGTACATAGGATTATAGAACCATTTGATTACATTAAGAGTCACCATTAATGTTTTTTTAATACCTCCAAAGTTTGGTAGTTGGAAGAACACACAAAAATTATTTAACAACTTTGGACCTTGATACAACTGGGCATGCCAAAATTGATATGCATAAAATTTACACCATTTGTAATGTATTTCAAGCCTTAAAATTTTGATGTAACATGGAAACACCTCAAAGTTTTGGGTTCCCTATTGGATAGGTAAATCTCTAGGTTAAATGGGCTAGCTCCCCTTGATGAATCACTTAGGCTCAAACACTACTTTAAAAATTTCTATAAAAATGGAGAGAAACCTAATCTAATGGAGGTGATTCACCAAATATGAACTGATCACTACAAACCAACTAAAATTTCACTTCAAACAAGAGACTAACCTACACATGACACTAATCTAAATCTACCTCTTTACATTAGTATTTCCCATGGATGTTTGTGAAGCAAGCTTAGGATAGGAGGACTAGTCAAGAGGTCATGATATGACACTAGTGAAGAGGCAATTCACTAAAGTCATACACTTGATTTAAAAAATTAAATAAACAAAAAAAATTATTTTAAAATCAAATATAAATGCTAACAAGGACAACATGCCAAGGAAGTGAATCTATCACTTAACAAGGTCAACTACTCTAACATGCACGTTGAAAAAGTCTATGATGAAGGTAAAATAGGTTTCTATTAATTTATAAAATATTGAAAATGGGTAGGGATTCACCATAGCTAGGTAGAGGATACAAATATATCTAATTAAGGCTCAATATATAGAGAAAGTGAGAGGGTAGAAGAGAAGGACATATGAGAGAGAGATGATAATTGTATATTGAGTTAAAAACAAGAGAGGAGTTATGAAACTACCTTGAAAAATCCTAAATTCCATGTGTATATATTTTTAAGATGCTCCCTTTCTCTAAGTGGCATAGGAGCTAGATTGCTTGCTTGACACCTTAACCAACTCTCCTAAACTACCCTTTACTTTGGGTTGTTGAATGATAAGTGGAATTATTGATGGTTATATAAAGTTGAGTTAAATATTTTATCTACTATTGACACATCTCAATTAATCTCATCAAGCTTTCTTTGACACATCACTTCCTTTCTTTGTTTGATGTCTTGAAGGCTTTTTGTCTACTTAGGATAATCTTACATACAAGTTTTAAAACTTGAATTCATATTTTACAGCTCATATTATCTTCATGTTTGGCCTATTAACATCATATTATAACTAAAATAATCCATTTTGATGTTTGAAACTAACTCCAAGAATTTATTCTCTACCAAAAGATATAATTACACCTCATTCCTTGTAGCCTTAAAATCATGAAAACCTCCTTGTGTAAATAAAATTATGGATGGTAATAAGAATATGAGGGCATATTATATTACCTAGTATTGCCTTACATCTTCATTTTTAATTTCATGTCTTGAGAGTGAGTGGAAATGTACTTTTCTACTTCTTCTATCTCCTAACTAGGTCTCAATTAGGCCTCCCTACCTAGCAACTAAAAATTGACTCTATAATATTACCACATGTGCCAAATCAAAAATATTCATGTGATTTATTTTTATGACCTCCTCCCATTCTCCATGTCAATTTTTAAATTCTCACACCTTGTACAAACCTCCCAAGTAGCTAAAAAGAGTCTTTTTGGCCTATTATGTATAGTTATGTACTTGTGAGTTTAATATAGTGATATGGGGTGATTATTAGTGTAATATTATACATTATTAAAGTTATTTTAGGTTTAATAAATCCATATGGAGGCATATAAATCCATTTCTCTCTCATTAGGTCATTCAAGTCTATTTGGATAGCTTGAAAGTGCCTTAAGGTCTTAATGATTATTTATATAGCTTAGGGAATTTATCCACCAACCAATTCCACAAGTTTTAAGTAAACTAGGGTACCTAACCTATCATATTATCCAAAGGTCCCATTCAAAATATTCATACCATACCAAGGAAAGGAAAGTATTCTCTTAAGATGTTAGTAGGCATTTTGTGAGGTATAAGAAGGATTGAGGCATGTATGTATATATTCTATGTTTGGTTTGATATCCAAATACCTAAATTAGGTA
Organism: Torreya grandis; assembly: GCA_037957365.1. Classification (NCBI taxonomy): domain Eukaryota; kingdom Viridiplantae; phylum Streptophyta; class Pinopsida; order Cupressales; family Taxaceae; genus Torreya; species Torreya grandis. The sequence goes on along the minus strand of JARHVA010001106.1, from coordinate 290,080 downwards.
TTTAATTTACTAATTTACATATTCTAATGGTTCTCTTAATGCATCCCTTATTAAAACTTTATTACATCCTCACTAGTATATGCCTAGGGTTCTTGATCCAACTTGCATAACATATCCTAGCTAAGTGTATTCACCTATTTATCTCACTATCAGGGGTATAGGTCCTCAAGGGATACTTTTATATATCCCTCACTATCTCCTAATGGTCCCTATGACTTAATTATCTCAACAAACTAGCCTCTCATCACTTTAAGACACACATCTCCAATTCCAAATAGCCATCTCTTTAGATAGTAGGTATGCCTATGTAATTACACTTGTGTATGACTAAATAGGGTTTATCATGATTTAAATTATTATTTATTGAGTTTTAGGCTCAAATGGAACTATGATCATCACCATAAAATAACATTCAACTATCTTACTCTCCCTCATATCTCTTGAAGTCCTTTAGACATTTCAAGCAAATAACTTCTCTTATGAATTTATACGTGATTGTGTAGATACAGTTTAGGGTTCTGATTTGACATCACTTTTGAAACTTCCTTTGATATCATGTATTAAAATAACTTTATCACTTTATTCATCATTACTTGATCCATACTCCTATGTTTTGTATGAACTCTACTTACATTTAAACCTAGCTACTACCTTAATAACCTGTAGGTCTCTATAGGAATAATCTGAGTGATTTTGAGGTGTAAAAATATTCTCTCTTCCAAAGAGTGATCATCTCAAAAAAAAAAAAAATTTTGAGAAACCATAAACTCCTAAAACCACCCAAGACATTACATATTTTCCTAGCACACATTATCCAAGGTAACCTTCTTAATAGATGGTTGTAGGTGTCAATTGGGATAGTTCAATGGTATTTAAGGATTTTATGTATTCAAATATAAAATAATACCTACAATATTCAAACTATTTGAATGATTATTCTCATTTTATACAATGTTCAATTCACCTTTTTTAGCACTTTCAACCTTGTGCTCCTTGTTTGTTCCCTCCTTCTCTTGACTGCATGTATACAACTACAAATGGTCATTTTCGTGATTAGAGTGTCAAGTCCATAGAGTGTGACCTTATTCAACTAGTTCATTGAACATATAAAAACTAATAGCCCATTATAGTTCTCCTCTCATTACTTTACTAGATCCATAGAGTGTTTTTAAGGCAACCTACCACCTTTGCCTTCATTGTCTCCCTACATAGTCCTATAGGTGTGTCTTAGGCTTCTTTATTTTATCATTAACTCTCCTTGAATTTAGATGTATTGGAAATATTAGTTTTCATATGACATTTTTTTCACTTTAAACTATAATAGTCATTTATTTCCTAGGCATACAACTTTAAATAATGACACCATTGGATTTCTCTTGAAGTTGTAGACCTACTAGTCTACAGACCTGTAGGTCTGTAACCCTATGTAGAGGCATTTGAAAAGTGTAAAAATAATATTTATGGATAAAATATCATTAATTTATTGTATAAATACATCAATAAATAGGTCATAACTATCATATCTTTTTAAACACATATTTATACCCACTTAATTCATTATATTATGCAAGCATACTAGAACACATTCTAAAAGGTGAATGAAGATGTGACCCTTTTGAGACTAGTACATAATGTTTAGATAATCATAGGGACATGAATTGATTCTAAGGATTGTATAAGATAATTAATAATCAATTATATTCATTATACCATCTAAAGAGCCTTGAAACATATAAATATTGAGTCACTTACAAATTATTCATAAGAGAAACTCTCTTTGCCAAAAGACCTTCCACATGTGCCAACATGGTGGATGAAGATGTGTTATGTATTTAAATACCTCTTATAACTCATTAAAATTTATTTCCTATATCCAAATAGTTCACACTTGAACTGGAGTTAAACAAAACTCAACTTGTGAGGATTTAAGCCTTAAAATAATAGTTTATCTCCTTAGCGATTGTTCATAAAGATAAGGAGATAAATCTAATGACCAATGACATAAATTTTAATCTGAAAAGGCTCCCAAAATTTATCTAAAATATTATCCCCCAACTCTACTTTTATGTCTTGTATAATGCAATTGAAAATGGCCTTCAAGAGCTTATGAATGGAGCGATGGAGGAGAGATTTTTTTTATAAATTTGATAATTAAAAATTATTTTAATTATTGTTTATGACCTATGGACATTGAATGGACATGTTTGTAATGTTTTTACCTACAAATGACTTCATCAAATCCATATAAGTCTCTTAATTCCTCTCTTTGGCATTGAAACTCAAGATTCTAGCCTTTGTTTGACTTGTTGATAGGTTTGGCAGTTGTGTAACTACTCCAAGGTCATTTTAAGGTGTATTTTATGTATTTATCTATTTTGTAACATTGAAATACATGAATATTAGCCAAAAATCACTTTCTCCTCATTTTCACTACTTTAGAGTTTATAAATAAACCTTAAACACTCTAAAACATCATGAAATGTTGTTACAAAGTGATTAAGACATAAAATAAATTTGATAGACTCCTAAAAAACTATTACACCACTTAACCAATCCTTATCTCTCCATGACATGTCTGAACCACCATATGACCAAAACAAGACATTACCTTAACTTCTTAAACTTACCTTAAACAATGCTAATAAGGTTTCATGAATATTTTTATGGTCCATATAAGGCATGAAAATACCACATGATAACCCTATGAAAGTTTTAATTTAGAAGGGGTTGACCCATTTTGACTTGAGGTGAAAATTTGGTCAATAGTAACTATTCCTAACTCTTACTCCTCTATTTTGGTAGATAGATTTGCATAAGTAATGGTTAATGAATGTATTATCTCTTCTTGATTAGGATAACCTCTACATTGATTTGAGTATAGTTTTAATTTATATTTTTATTGTTTATGTTTATCCACCATAAGATTTAGTGAGCACTAGACTAGATATACTTATTATTGCTTTATATACATAGTTGTGGTTATAATGTGGTATTTCTTAACTAGAGGCTTTGTAAACTTATCTATCCATATTGTTTGATAAGATATACCTTAGGTAGGTTTAGTAGATCCATATTAGTCATAAACCTGATAATCTAAGTATCCAAAAACTATATAGCTAGTTGATTTATCTTAAATGAGTTAGGACTAAATTATAGATTAGATTCACTTTCTCTTACATACATTCTAGTGAACTTTATGTGAAATAACCCTTGTATATTTCAAACTTTTTATTTTTAAACTATTGGATTGATTTATTCAACTTAGTTTAACACTATATGCATGGATTTTAATACTATGTCAATCTGATCGACTTAGTTCAACTTTATGTGTAGGTCATATTATTCTATAGACAACTAGATTGATCCCATCAACCCAATTTAATACTCTTTTGTGAAAGTATTTCAAATCTAGTGATACCATCAACTCTATTATAATCTATTTATAAATTAAATCAACTTCATTGATCCAATTGACATAGTTAGGGCACCAACTTACAAGTTTTCCAACTAAGGCAAGCCTATCAATCTTGTTCAGCTCTTTGTGATCATATTTTCAATCTTATCACACTAGATTGATCTTATTTATTTAGTTTATGATCCTATCTTTTATTTTTTTCAAACTTCATTGAATAGTTTTACTATGTTTTAGCATTTTCTCTCTCTTATACTGATTCAAACCCTCATTTGGATAACATAGTTTAAAATAAAAATTCAAAATATTCAACACATTACTACATCAATCCAATTGACTTCATATTGATTATCAAGTTCATTTTTAACTAGCCTAGTTATTTTCTTTTCTCAATTTCTCAAATTTATTTTCCTTCTCTTTGTCAAAAAAATAAATTTTTAGCACTGTATTTCCCAATTTTTTAGTTCTATAAAAATTATTTCCTTACAATAAACTAAGTCAATCCAATTGACTTAGTTCTATATTTTTTTTATTAGATACTAATTTGACTCGATTAACTACATTTTTCTTGGCTTGACTTCAAATAGATTATGTCGATCTAATTGCCCTTGTTTTTTTTTTAATTTGTAAAACATAATTGACCCAATAGACTTAGTTCTTTTTTATTCATTTATACAAAGTAAATTAACACACATTGATAATAATTAATTCACTTTAATTTTATTTTTATATTTATCTACTTGCTTGCTTAAGTAGTACATATAGTATAACTGAGAAGGTTAATTTACCAACTTAGTCACAGTTCTCCCTCACACACTACCAAATCATGAAAATATCAAATAAGTAATTAAATAATTCTATGTAAGTTTACCTACTTTGATTTCATCACCAAGGGGTAATTCAACTCTGTGATCTGGTTGAGTATAAAAAATTGATTGATGGTATATTGGTAAAACACCTAACACCCTTATTGTTGAAAAATTGTGAAGTGATGGGGTAGGCCCTAATATCAAGCCCATATCATCACCATTATAGATCCATTTCATCCATAACAAACATGAAACTAGTTTTAGCATACCTCATCTTAGGTTCCTTACAAATCCAAACATCCTATCACATTTTAAGTCATAATTTAAAATACATTAGAAGAATTCACTTATTAGATTAGTATTTACATTTCAATATTATTGCTTGTTTTTAGAATAATATATTTTATATTACAAAATTTATACTATCCAACATTGGTAAAAACTTTATGCTATGTTTTGTAACTAGATCGACCTAATCTACCTATTTGACTATGTATTTTGTCTATAAATTAACACTAAATCATCTAGATTCATAAAATTTTCCATACCTACAGAATGTAGTCAATCTGTTTGACTTAGTCTCTTTAAGATTATTCTTTTTATCTTCATATAAAACACTATTAACATATTTGATTTAGTTTGTTATAGATTAATTTATTTTTCTTTTCAAACTTAGTTGACTAGTTTGACTTTGGACCATCTAGCTATTTGTGTACTCTCTAGCTGATTTAATTATTTTTCTGAAATATTATTTAACCAATCATATACATTATCTAGCTGATTTTGTCCAAAATTCATACTTTTCCTCCTTATTCCTATATCCATATTATAAACATTGTGAAATCTCCTACTAAACTCTTTTTGGATAACATTAATCTATTTAGATGATACATGGGTTGTTCTTTCCTTCTTACCCTAGTTACCCAAGAGGATACTTCTTTTGGTGAACTTTGTCTCATCCTTCATTTATGGATTGAAATATAGTTTAAATCACGCAAAATGATGAGATTGATAGATCTAATCCATTTCACACCTCTAAAGACACTACCCTATATAAATTACCTTATTAAACTATAAGAGTAATTAATACAAACATAATGAATAATCCTACAATAAATCCTTTATTAACCAATATTCTAATTCCTAACAATGGGAATGTTCTTCTTTCAAACACTAACATTTTTCCTCTTAACAACACCAATATTCCACCTCTTAATCGTAATAATCAAAATACACAAATTGATACTTCTCAATTCCTTACACAAATAGTCTATCAAATGAATGTTATGAAAATAACAAATGCCTCATAAATGATGTAAATGTAATATCATTTATTACACATGATTAATCAATCTCATTTATATGATGTAAATGTAATATCATTTATTACACATGATTAATCAATCTCATTTTATCTTACATCAAAATAATCTAAATTTTATCCCTCCTCTTAGAGATGCCAATGAAAATATCATTTTACAACCTCTTATACATAACAAGATGCTTCAAAATATCCAAAATAAAGCATTATCTCCTTTCATTATTTTTATTGATATTGGAAATATCTATCCAACCATTAAATATGATGGAATAAAATACCCTACATATTTTATTTAGGAATTTGGTAATCTCTACAAATAATGGATTCAAAAAAAAATATTTGCTACCACCAAACTTGTAGTCAAAATATTTATAGGAGATGTCTTAGAATTTTATAATACATTACCTCAAAATTCTATCTCATAATTAGAATATTTGGGTAATGTTTTAGTCAAGGAATTTCAATAAAATTATCTTAGTCATTTTATAAAAGTTAAATAATCACCATTAGAATCAACTCATAATTTCAATATATTTTGGAAATCTTTGTCTCATAAAGTAGATCATAACATGAATGATGATAAAATATTTAAATTCTTTATAAATATTTTAACACCTTCACTTCAATATAAATATTGAACATTTTGTCCATAAAATCTAAATGATGCATTTGATCAAACTAAAGGACAATATTTTCTTATGAAACAACTTGAGACAAATCATAATTCATTATGGAATCCTTTGAAAACTTAGCTAATGTGATAATTAGTACTCCTCCTTGAATAAAAGTTGGAGTAATCAAAGTGTATAATACCCTTGATTGCTATACACCATTAACAATCCAACAAATGAAGTAATTATTATCTCCCTCTAGACATTTTGCCTATAATAATACCCCACCTTCATGGTATGATCTTAATAAATTACGTTGCTTCCATGATGATGTGGTTAATTCTCACGAAACATGTTTTGGGATTCTCAAATTTGTTGTTTATTTTATGTTAGGAGATACATTTTACCATAATGCTATGATAAAATTACATCATCATGATTATGTTAAATCCTCTCAAAATAAATATATTATAAAACTTTCATCATCTAAACCTCAAAAAAAATTCTCTATTTCTAACCCAAAACATTTAAATGATGATATTTATGACATAAATGTTGATTAAAACCAATATTATACCAATTATCAATATGTGAAACTAGGAAAATTCAATTATAGATGTAAAGCTGCTCACAATGATCCTGTCACTAAACCTTAAAAAAATCAACTGAAAAATAACTATTGTACCCATATCTTTCAAACCAAATGAGGAGACACATAAAAAACTAGAACCCCACTCTACTTCTCTTATTATTATGAAAAACATTATACCTCATAAACTTCATGTTAATTCTTCATCTTCTAAATCACATTAGAATTCATTGGAAGAACTCAATTCAAAGTCTTCTAAAATTCCCCTTATGTATTTAGTTTGTACTTCTCCATATCATCATAAATTATTTATACAATAATTAAAATACATTGAAGAACAACCATCACTTGATTTGTAAAATATTCCTAAAGATTCTCCACCTAGAAAAGTACATACTATTAAAATTATTTCCACATCTTTTAAACCATCCATAGAATCTCCTGAAGAAGACATGATTAATGACAATTATTTTTTGAGCTAATGATCCACCCATATTTATGAAAATTTCCATCAATAATACCCTTATTCAAAAAATATTAGTAGATGAATGATCAAAAAATTAATGTTATCTCTATTTTGTTAATATAACAAACCAATTTTACCAAAGATAATCTTAAACAAACTCATCTCACATGTCAAGGATTTGATAAAATAAGTCAAAAACCACTTGGTTGTATTTGGCTCCCAATCACTATTGGACCCAATTCAATATGGACTAATCTCATGGTTTTTTATCTACCACTATCTTAAAACATAATCCTTGGTCACCCATAGATGCATTGTATGTGAGTCATTACCTCCTTAGGTAGTCAATGTATTAAATTTATCCATAATGGAAAACACTATGAATATGGGGTTGATACAAATCCATGGAATATACAACTACCAAACCCCAAATCCCAATATTGAATTCCAACCATTAGACACATTAATAGTACACCTCTACCTAAATTTGTTAACTTGAGTCTTGATTTATAGGTCACTCTCACTGATTCTAATGGTGATGAGCCTAATGAATTAAAAAATACTTGTAATACCACCAAATTAACTTCTTACATTTTGGAATGGATTCCTCCTTATTTACTTATACATGATCGAACCATTCCTATAATTTATGATATTATTAAAACATTACCTTTATGCAATGCATATGAATGTTATTACATAAATGATGATTTTACATGCGATGAGTATGGATTGGAAAAATTATTTCATGATCCTTTAACAATATCTCCTCAAAAAATTATCAATTTAGGCATATCCACTTATGATTCTCCCACAAAAATTAATGTATGTACTATTTCTCCTACATACGATGAAAATTATATCATTTCCCAATCCCAATCACAAGACCTAGATGTATAACACTATCAAAAGACATTAGCCAAAATACATGCCTTCAACCATGATGTGTATGTCATTCACATATCCACTAATATTGAATCATAACTTGAAGGTTATGTATCTCCTCTTAATCTTCCACTATTCAATACCCCAAGGGTACTCAAAGAAATCTCAACCCCTAAACCTTCTACGCTTTCTAGACAAACAATAATTATATAACATTTTATTTATTCTAATTATTTCATTGATACTAGTGAGGATATCCACCTCAAAATAAATTAACATTCATCTATGGAATAAACTCACACACTTATCTGTAATCTAGTTGACTCCACTCAACCTAATATGCTTAACATCGAACCTACACCAAAATTACCTTAGATGCTAAAGCCATAGATGCATGAAAAATACATTATAAATGTTATAGTAATGGTAACCAAATCATAAATCTCAAAGTGGATGTATAATACTTTGGACCATTAGCCACACTTCCTAGTGATGAAGCTATACTTGAACTACTTCATGCTGGAGAACCTCAACTTCCATGACAACATCATACAATTGTAAACTTTGCACAAACAACTCATTTTTTTAAAAAATTCAATGCTAGTGTGGATCCTATAACAAATCCTATTTATTCTCTCCCTCTTGTTCCATATCATTTCCAAGATTAAAATGTTATATTCATTAAATAAACCACAAAAATAGAATGTAGTATATGAACATGTCCTCGACCTATTACTGTCTCTAAAGAACTCACTCCATAAGAGTATGATAAATTAATTTTTTTATTTGATAATTATCATGAATAATTTTCCTATTTATATTAATATATGTTAGGTATTAATCCTATCATCATCGTGCATAATATCATGACTTACCCATATGTTAAAACTATAAGAAAAAAGCAAAAAAAAAAATTCCACATAAAATTTCTACCCTATGTCACAAAGAAATCATTAAATTTTGAATGTTAATTAATCAAACCTATTGAATACTTAGAATGGGTATCAAACATCATTCCTATTTGTAAAAAAATCATAATTATTATTCATATATAAAGTATAGTTAGGCTTAACCCATAAAATATTGTCTTTGAAGTTACATCCAATAAACTTGTAGATTTATTAGTTTCTCTTTAAGGCATTGATCTTTATCTAGCCAAAATAAATCCCATCATCAACATTCCTATTCCTTATTCCATTCCTAACATACACACTTACCTTGGAAAATTTGGGTTAATTTGATAGTTTTTCCACCAGTCTAGCTATCATTTTTGATCAACTAATAAAATATAAAGTTAGACTTAACCCATAAAATTTTCTATTTGAATTTACATCTAATAAAATTGTAGATTTATTAGATTCTATTTAAGTCATTGATGTTTATCTATCCAAAATAAATCCCATCATCAACATGCCTATTCCTCATTCCATTCCTAACATACACACTTACCTTAGAAAAGTTGGGGTAATTTGATAGTTTGTCCTAGAAATGGCTTATCATATATATTCTATCAATTTGTTTCTAAAAAAAGGTAATTCTATAGAATGTATATATTCATTCCAAAATCATTTGATAGTATGAAGGAATATTTTCTCCATATTCCTACTCTTTGATCACCTTCAAATAATAATCCATTAATTTTATATGCATCCTCTACCCTCATATCAATTGGGGCAATGTTTGCCCAATAAGATGATATTGGTAGATATTACACTATTTATTACATTAGTCAAGGATTAATTGATTATGAAAAAAATTATACCAAAGTATAAAATAATTGACTTATTATATAGTTCATGGCTATAAATCCCCATCAGTATATACTTTATGAAACTAGTTATGTCATTATTTATTCTAGTCCATTTTATCATTTCTTATTTAAAACATTCTTACTTAGAGATAGAATAAGAAAATGGATGGCCCTATTGATGGAAATTAACCTTTGAATTTTAACACAAAAATATATCAAAGGACAAATCATCATAGACCAACTTGCAATAACTCCTTTATCAGCTATAAATCACCTTCAAGATAATCTCCCTAATGATTTTTTTATATCAAAGGTCTTAATAAAGCTATCTCTCTTAAAGATTGTTTTAAAAATTTCACTAATGATCTAAAAGAAAATAATCAATAAGATACTATTATCACTCCTACTACTCATAAACCTAAAGTAGTTATCAAAGAACTACTTGAAATTACCATTAATTTACATGAAGACTCTTGGACACTTCACTTTGATGGTACCAAATTCCTCCAAGGAGTTGGAGTAGGATGTATTTTAACAAATCCACTTGTTAATATCATACCTTTATAATTTTTAGTAACTATTAATGTCACTAATAACATGGTTGAATATGAATCTCTAATATTAGGCATGTAATCCAAAATTGACTTAGATATTTGATATTTACACACTTTGGGTGACTTAAAATTTATTTTTTGCTAAGTTAAGGGTCATTATCAATGAAAAACTGAAAATTTAATCCCATATCATCAAAAGGATACTACACTTGAGAAATAATTTGTCTCTTTTACCATAAAACCAATTCTAACAGAACAAAATGCCATCATTAATTATCTTCCTCCATTGGCATCTTTATTTCACCCTCATCAAGTACATGATTCTGAATTTATTATCCAAATCATAAAATCACCTTCTTATATAAAATAAAATGATTAACTAATCTATCACATTGAGTCTATCAATATTTGATAAATCCCATGGTATAAAAACATTCAATTTCTTGAGCATCAAACTTACCCTCTAGACATGGATTCTTATGAAAAGACTCAAATATATAAATAAGCCTTTAAGTGTGTGTTTTGATACAACAACCTTTATTACCATAATGTTGAAGGAACCTTATTCCATTATCTAATGTAATAATAGGTTAATAATCTCCTAAAATAATCACATGGGGGTATTTGCAGTGGTTACTATAGAAGACATGCTACATCCATAAATGCTTGCATATGGGTTAATTTTCACCTACTCTAGAAAAAGATGCTATCAATTTTTATATAAAAATTAATCCTTTTAAACTCCATTATTATCTAGTTCATTATCCTCTAACTAAACTCCAAATAATGGAGTCTTTTTGGCCATTCTCTAAATGGGGATTATACCTCATTAGTAAATTACCTTGATCACAAGATGGACATTTATTTAATATTATCGTTACCAAATATTTTACCAAATGGGCAAAATCCATGCCTTTTATTAATGTCATGAGAATTTATATTTCAAAATAAATTCTCAATCAAATCATTTATCATTTTGGAATTCCCCATACCATCATCTCTGATAATGGTGGCAATTTCAAAAATAAAGATATGAAACAATTATGTGCCAAATTTAAAATTTCTCAAAAATTCTCAACACATTACCATACTCAATGTAATGGTCAAATAGAGGCTAATAAAAAAATTTAAAATTAAATATTACAAAAAAATATTTGATAAACTCATACTAATTGGCACCTTCATCTATATCATGCACTTTGGGCTTACCATACTATTATACATAATACCACTAGGGTAGCACTATTTTCACTCATATATGGTTCAAAATCATTATTAACATTAGAATTTAAACTCCCATATTTATGTATATATATTAATTGTATAATTCATGATGAATAATTACATTAATCTCATATTCATGATTTAGACTTTATTGATGAACAATGCATGGCCACTTTACAACATAACCATCAATACGAGTCTCACATTACTAAACAATATAATAAAAAGGTCAAAGCATTTTTAGTGTTGGTAATTTAGTCCTCAAATTAGATGATAAACATGAAAAATAAGGAAAATATTCCTAAAATGGTGGGGCCCTTACTTACTAAAAGACATTCTTGGTCTTAATACTTATCATCTACAAACTAATGAAGGACATGTTTTCAAAGACACCACAAATGCATAGTTTTTAAAGACACATTTTTCTTAAATATATATTTTATTTTCATCATTTCATATACTATAAATACTAAAACTTCTTTTAGGACTTCTCCAAAGATGTCTCATTTTCAACAATTCATTATATACACAAACTTTAGTCCCCATCTTCAGTCTTTTGGTTTCTATTTATTACTTTCATTTAATTTATGAGTTGCATTTTAATACTGAAAATAGGACCCAATATTCCTCATGAGTATTTTTTATCTTATAAATAAAAAATTAAATTTTTTCTCTTTGATTATAAGTTTTTTATTTAAAAAAAAAAATCGTATTTCTCTTATGAGTTGTATTATAAGACCATGGATAGGACTAGGCATTCCTCAAAAATACTACTTTTATATTTTACACCTACTTAGGCTAATATTTTAAGAGTTTTAGTGTAAGACCATGGATAGGAATAAGAATTCCTCATAAAATATATATACTGTTTCAAACTATTTTTACAAACTGAGTGTTCTTTTATTATTTAAATAAATTGTTAAAAGTTTTTTATTTCATACTCTCAACCTTAGTTTTTAATTATTTTATGGTAAAAACCTACAAAAAAAACTATGTTAACATGTATACCTACACCTATATACATTATTATAATATGTAATCATTCTTACCTATCATTGTATCCCTTTTATATTGTCACATTTTCTATGATTTGAGGTAACACAAATCATTTCATGTTCATTTTCCTTTGTCTCTATTACTTTCATTCGACTTTGGACAAAACAAGGTCAAATTCAATGTAGCAAGTTTATTAACATGAATAAACAAGACTCTTATACACCATGTTATTAAAGTCCTTATCCACCAAGTTTAAATTTTTCTAATGATAGTCACTTTTTAGCACCCATGTTTGGTTTTTTAAGTCCATATGGAGGAGGAATAGAAAAATTCATTAAAATGTTAAAAAGTAAATAATTTATAAAAGTAAATGATCAAAAGGTAACATAAAATTCAAAAAAATCAAAATCACACTAAAATATGTGATTATTAAGCAAATCCTCTATACTAGTTGAAGCTCAAAATCCAAAATTGGCCTCATAATAGATTTGAGGTCCATTGGGGTGAATTAGGATAGTAGACTAAGATATAAAATTTCAAAATTATCTATAATGCTACCTACTTTCTCACATAAATACCCAATCTTAACAGTAAACCAAAAGATCTATAAGCGGTCCTATGGCAAGGGGAACACATTGTGGGAAGGTAGGTTCATTTTAATTTTCATGCATGTATCCTTCATGGGATGATATTCATATTTCATTAGATAACATAATATTTGTGTGGTCAGGAAGAGTTATTTATAGTCTTTAATGTTGAAGTTCCTCTTGTTTTGACAAACTTAATTTAAGTATATCTATTTTGATAAAGAGTTTCTATACCTTGATATTTCCTACATATCCCCACCACCCTTTTCATTCACCCCTTGATAGGCAAATTTAATTATAAATATATTTCCCCACTTATATACTCCTTCAAATATTAAAACATGCTCACATTAATTTGTTTCATTTTTATCTATTTTTAGAACAAAAAAGTATTTTTGAGTAACTATGGATTGTTTATTTACACCATTCTTTTACCTTTCTATAATTTCCTTAGTTTTATTTAATAAATTTATAACATTACTTATCATTATTTTTGTGGATAAATAGTTCCATTTCTCTATTTTTTACTTTTCCCATTATTGAAATGAGCTTGGATTGTTACTTCTCACTCACTAATATTTATTTTACTACATGTACATTTTTTATTTATGACTGAGTTTGGATTGTTACTTGTCACTCATCAATATTATCTTTAGGTTTCTTTTCCATATTTGTTTAAGTACAATTGGTTACTTATTTTACATTGATGTTAGACTTATTATTATAGTTTCATGTATCATTAGTTTGATCTAGTTTGTTACTTTTCTTACCTAAGGTACACTTTTTTATGTTTTTTGATCATTTAGTAGCCTTGTCATTTCAGTTACCCAGTTTACTCTTTTTTATTCATTTTTCCTTGGTCTTTTGGCTCTAAAAATAAAATTTATCACCCTAGATCACCAATTGTCCAAGTGATTTACTAAGTTAAGAAAAGTTCATTTATCTTTGATTACCGTCTTATTGTTTGTTTTTGCTCTTTACTTTTATATCCTTAGGGTTTGTCCAAAGTAGTCTATGCACCCTCTATGATCAAAACTACAAATACAATAAACAACCATTCAATGATAAAATTAAGCCAAGGTATGATATTTTCAAACTTATTTCAGTTATCTTAGTTCATTCATTTAAATTCCATAATTCTTATTGATTTATATTGTAATTTATTTAGTTCAACATTGTTTGTTATTAGGTTATTTTCCTAAAGCACCATCCCATGTTACAACTACATGACATGTGATGAGATTTGATTGGGGCATGTGTATACACATAATATTTTTAAACTTTATAAATAATTAATAATTTATCTCTTGTAGGAACCCATCAAATCTTAATCTCTTTGAGTGCATGCCTTAAAGGATACATTGGAAAAGGGGTGGGAAGAATTTTAGTGCTTCACAAGATTGTTGTTTCTTATACCACCACTTAAAACCAATACAAGTCATTCATATACATTTCCATAAGCTTTGAAATATCACTCAAATTCTTATTTAAGTACCTCACTACTTAAAATAGACCCTACTTAAGTAAAAGACCTTTTTAACATCAACTAAATGGATTAAATTAGGTCAACCTCATTTTGGGAGTAGTGTATGTTATGGGACTAAGTTGGCCCAAGCCAGCTTAGTTTAAGGCATAATAGATCAATATCCCACCTAATAAATTTGATTGGACAGATCATGTTAGCTAAAATTTTGGGAGGAATTAGGTTCAATTCTAAGATATATATACCCCATTTCACTTAATTTCCAAGATAGATAATCATTAATTTATGTTTGTTTATAGTTTGTATTTCTGCTATATTACTTGAAGATTCATTGATTAGGGTTTTATACTTGGAGGAGAAATTTTATCTTGTGAAATATTGAGATTAACTAAGAGGTACTTGGATTGACTATAGTCCATTATCTATACTTAACTTATTTAATAAAACATAATAACCTCTTGCAAATCACCATTGGAGAGGTTGAGGCTCGACAAGTTCATCTTCAAAGTAAGTATTCCTAACTATTACTCCTCTATTTTGGTAGATATATTTGCACAAGTAATGGCTAATTAATGTATTATATATCCTTTATTAGTATTACCTTTACATTGACTTGAGTAGATATTTACTTTACATGTTTATTGTTTATGTTTATCCCCTATTTGTGCCATAATATTTAGTGAGCACTAGATTAGATTTAATTATTATTGCATTATATACCTAGTTAGGTTTACTATGTGGTTTTAGTTTATTAGAGGATTTAGAACCCTCTCTAGCCATATCGTGTGATTAGATATCCCTTAGGTAGGTTTTGTGTAACCATATTGGTCATGACCCTAATTATCTCAGTATCCAAAAGTAGTACATCTAGTTGATTTATCTTCTCTGATTTAGGATTGATTTATAGATCAAATATAATTTCACTTGAATATATAATAAACTAATCATAAGGACATAAAAGGGAATATCCTTTGAGATCAACTTTCCAAAGCACATTTTTCATATGTGCATCCTCTAACCATGCATTTCTCATATGAGTCTATCTTTAATCTTGAAGAATAACATCAATGGAAACTATACTTTGATGGTTCCTTCATAAATCATGGTTCAAGGGATGATATTTTATTCATTATTCCATAGGGAGATCTTATTCACTAGGAATTCTAAATTATTTTTCCATGCATCAAGAATATTATAGAATATGAGGCACTTATTTTAGGGCTCTACCTAGTATTACAGTGGAACATTTAACAATTAGTTATATATGGTGACTCATAATTGATCATCAATCAGGTTCTAGACCAATATCAAAAAAAGTATTAGAAGCTTGTACCATATAAAGGCATATTTGACAATATCAAATAAAACTTTAAATATATCTAGTTTGATCAGATCCCTAGGGCCAACAATAAATTATTTAATGTCATGGCTACACTTGGATCCTTGGTAGAGATATTTTCCAACATCTAGGAATATTAGTTTATTATCTAAAACCTTCTCATGCTAGCTTAAAGTCATCCAAAAGCTAAAATATTATGTGATATTTCTAGTCATAATTCCCCTTCATACCAAAATGTATATGCCTATATCCAAGATGTAATTTCTTATCATTGACCTAACATGTAACCAACATAATTTATTTATTCACAATGCATATTGATACACTTTATTTGGTGGTATTCTCTATTATAAAGGATATGATGGTACTATAGTTTGATGTTTAAAATTGATTAAATCTGAATTGACACTTAAAGACATGTACAAATGTATTTTTAGGGCCTTATCAAGTAGAATGGTTCTTGTTAATAAAATCCTTAGGATAGGATATTATTGTTCCACCATGAAAGCTAATGTGTGTGCTTATGTCAATAAATGCCTTACTAAAATCATGGTGATTTATTTCACACTTCTTCACAAATGCTTCACCCTATTACTTTTCCTTGATCATTTTATTCATGTGGACTCAATATCATCAATAAAATAAACCCCACTTATTTTGATGGTTAGAATCATATCCTAACTTCGACAAAGCATTTCACTAAGTGGGTTGAGAGAATCCCTCTCACTTACATAACCAACAAGAAAATTTCCAAATTCAATCTAAACCACCTCATATACTACTATGGCATTCCTTCTTCCATTATATCTAATAATGGAAAGTCATCCAAAAATAAGGACATGAAAACCCTCTATGTAAAATTTCATATTAACCACAAATTTTCTATGCCCTATTAACCCTAAGGTAATGTCCAAGGGGAATATTCTAATAAAACCATTATAAAAATCCTTAATAATACTGTGAATAAATTTGGCCAAGATTGGCACTTATAATTATTTCCTACCCTCTAGGCTTATCATACAAATGTTTTCACTCCTATAAGTACAACTCCCTAATCTTTAGTTTTTAGATCTTAATCCATTTTATCGATTGATGTCAATTTTCCCTCCCTATGAATTTCATTATAGGGTATAATTAATAACAAAGATTATAGAGTGGTCAGATTACAAGAATTAAAACTCTTGGATGAGAAATAACTAACCAAATTGAGTCACCTCAAGGCATATCCAAATTGGTTATGTTGTAGTTATACAAATTGAATCATCCAAATAAAATTTACTTTAAGTGATCTTTTCCAAAAATATAATCATAAAAATACTAATTCAAAGTGTTAAAAAAAGTAAGTTTGAGAATGATTGGCTAGTTCCTTTCATTATCATTAAAAATTATTGTTTTGGGGCATACAAGTTGGCTACACTAGAAGGATATGAGTTTGATGATCCCATAAATAATATGCATCTCAATAAATTTCATGCTTGATTTTGTTGAACACTATTTATGAGTTTCCTTTCTTCATTCCCTTAAATAGAAGTCTCACCAATAGAGTCAAGCCTTATCTATGTGCCTTAATCCACTTCCTTTTATTTTTTAATTCTAGTGTCAAGCCTTGTATTCTTCCCATTCCCTCTTTCCATTTTGATTCTTTATTATGATGCACAAGTAATATAGGTAGCCTCAAAAAAAATTTAGAAAAAGTCCTATTTGGTCATCATCAACACATCCTTGTCATTAGAATTTCCAAATATTAACATGCATTTACCATGGTTTCCTTATTTCGTAATTCTTAACATACCTTATTTTAGCTCTTTGATGATATTACATCCCCATTTAATCCCCTTCTTTTTACATCCTATGTTTTTTTTGAAGGGTATTTATTTTTTACCTTAGTTTTGTTGTGGAACAATAGTTCTTTCATATTTCCCCCATGCTCTCATTGTTTTACAGGCTTGTGACATTGCATTGAATCTTAGTTGTTGTTTGAGCCCCTACCCAAGGTTATTTTTCCTTTACTAGATAGTTAATTATCCATTTTTTTTATATTAATCTATATGTTATACTTATTTAATACTCCTATGTATGTCTTCTTCCAAAAATCCCACAAGCATTTAAAATTTTCAAATTTTTTAAAAGGTCAAAAATTAGAAATCCCTAAAAAGAAATATAAGGCCGTAAAACCCTTGCACAAATTGGTGATATTTTTAGATAGTGGATTTACCTATTGGTTATGTTTTTAGTGTAATTATTTGAGTATTATGTGAATATGTCATTTTTTGGGGGTTGAACAACTCATATATGGAAAACCTTTTCTTTCACTCATGATATCTCTATTATGTTCAATCAAATTTGATCATTCAAACCATTTGTTAATTATCCCATTCCCTTAGGTGTTATCCTATAGCTTGGGTGGGAATTATTCATTCTTAAATGATCACTTTAATCAAATAGTGTTATCCATTTATTATACTCCCATCTTTATCAGAATTACATTGGCTTGAGGTCCATACTAACTATGTAGGCAACACTTGGCTACATGGGGTAACCCAAGATAACTTAGACACTATCGCTCCCATTTTCATTTTACCATTTGTTGTATCTCTATTTTATGAGTCAACTAATTTATTCTCTCACTATTTTGTGATTTATTTCTATTTTCCTCTCTAATTAGTTTCATTCTAATAATTTTTATCAATTTTCTTCTTTCCCATCTTGGAAGAACCACATTTGGCATGATAGTCCACATAGACTACAAAGGTAGTGTTTAGTTGCATGGGGAAACTAAAGTCAACTCATTCATCCCTTCCTTATTATTCTATTACCATCTAATTTTTCATATTATCTAAAACTTTGTAGACTTGGGGGCATATCACAAAGAGTAAAATCTTATATTCATAGTCCTATTTACTCGGATTACTTATTTGTTTACCACTTTATATTATGATTTTCAATTCTTAATTTATTTTGTTTTATTGTTTATTTATTTAATTTTACTTATTTTACATTTATTTATTTAATTTTATTTAGTGAATTATGTTTTACACTTAGACCTTGACTATGAATATATTGGCTCTAAGTTGTTAACATGTGTATCTATTTATTTTTTGTTTTGTCTTTGTTTACTGTAATATGCTTTTTACTTATGTCTTGATCTTTCATATATGATCTTACGTTGTTAGTATTTTAATCTAGACTATCTCCTACATAAGTGGAAAATAATTTTATCATGATTTATTTATTAATTATGATTCATATTGTTATTTGAAAAAAATTAAAAATTAAGTGCTAGTGAGACTCATTTATCAATGTCATTCTAAGAGAAATCATCCTCTCATGATATGGTTCGCATGTGCTCATATACCAAAAAAACATATAAAACATTTTCCATAATCAAAACAAAATAACTAAAAAATATGGCTACATGTATGCTTATCAAGATGTGTGTCTCCAAATAAGAATACACAACTAGTCATAAACATTTAAACATCATGATCAAATGATAAAATCAATTTCAACACATATAACATTTTATATCTATATTAAAATATAGCATCATCATGTAAATCTAGTAATATGACCATGTTAATATCATATATCTAAGATATAACATGTGCCAACTATCCATAAGTAATAAAACTACATCATATATATATATATGTATATATATATATATATAAGAATATCAAAGTCCATATACATCAAGGTGATCAAAAAATAATGTCTATATACATCTCAAAAATCAATGTCTATATATCAGATATACATAAACACCAAAATATAAAATATAGAGATACAATAAAAATATTATCTCTAGCTCTAGTCATCTCTAGGAGGAACCTACTCAAAAATATATCATGTACCCAGTGTTAGTGGTGGTGGTGGTGTCCCCATCACTCTATGTTGTGATGGGGGATGTGGCATGCATTACTCTGATACTGATGTGTGCCATGACCTCTAGGTGTGACTAGACTATTAACTTTGCATGTGTTCTCTAAACCTTGATTCCCTAATCCATGTTGGCATTATTTTAGCATATAGGCTCTTATGGTACCTAGCATCATCCTTGGGAAAAATCATGTCATCCTTCACTTGAACCATATTTAAGAATGTCCTATTTATCTCCTACTTAGTAGCTATCAATCTCACCATATATCACTCACCATAGAAGCTATGAACATCTACTTATTGCCTCTAAGATCTCTCTAAGCCAGATCTCACTCGATCTAAGTTATATCTCTCACTAAAGGTTTTGGCTAGCTCTACATCTCTCATGATCAATTACCCCTATATTATGGTCACTTGGGCCACCTATCCCCTCAAAGTCACTATCTTTATGTTTTACTTTATAATGAAGATTTGTATCCCAGTGTTCTTACCCTACTCTATGGCTAAATGCCTATACAACATAGCCACATCCCCTCCATCCAAAATATCTTAATGATCTGAGAATAAATCTCTCTCTAACATGTCTATTATCACATGATCTTCATCTGATCTCCCTAGATGTGATAACCCTAAATGAACTAATGTTTGTCTTAATCCTCCTAAGATAGTAAGGGTCACCTATGTATCATTACCACCTTTATCCTTCCCCTCTACATCTAGATTAGTTCCCTATCCCACATATATAACCTACTCTAAGGATACCATACTATTATTTATACCACTATTATTGTTTCTATTACTCTTACTACTATTTTTAGTGTTTTATAATCTAAAATATATATCTATATGTGCAACCTACTATAAATGGACCCAATGTAAAGGCACCTACTATAATGGTATTTGTATTAGAATGGCCACCTAAAATAGACTTGTTCCTTGTCCCTATCCATGTACTTATAAATATGTTGATTCAATTGTCTTTGATGTCTTTATTATGGCCTCAATTTCTCACCTCCCAGAGGCACTATCTAGTCAACCATATAGGTATTATCTATGCCCACCATGATTCATAAGCCCTAGTGACTCTTGCATCAGCCACCCCTCCTTCATATTCCCAAGCCACTATTTGTATTGTCAAAAATTTGGACACTATTACTACTCTTGGAATGGGACCATCACTAATATTTTGTGTGACATGAGAAAAATAGTGAGGCCCCTCATGCACATCCTAATACCTCTAAAACTACCTCGATATGTAGTAAGGATTATACCAATCAATTGTAAAGTTATGGTAACCTATAATACAACATGGTGTCATGATGTACCTATTCACCACTACATTTCCATCTTGAATGAATGTTCATATATGGTTTCCAAATGAAATCCCCATCTACCATCTCATTTATGGATTATACATAGTATTATGTATCTCCTAACTTTTAATACAACATGGTGTCATGATGTACCTATTCACCACTACATTTCCATCTTGAATGAATGTTCATATATGGTTTCCAAATGAAATCCCCATCTACCATCTCATTTATGGATTATACATAGTATTATGTATCTCCTTGATGACTCTATTAACCCCCTCCTATTAATTACCACCCATATACCAGTGACTCCTCAAGATGCCACTATCATTGATAACCCATTGGCTAATCTATAATGATGTGTTTGTAGGCCCAGATCTAGAGTAGTGTGCAAGGTCTAATACTCCTCCCCCTTCTATATGACATCATATGCATATCTATGTAAATTTGGTACAATTCTATTAAGGCCTAATAAAATTATGTGGTAGATTCCATCATGTCTCTAATAACACCAATCAGGCCAATGTGAAAATAGTAGTCATTCTTATTAGGAATAAATATTATACTAATAATGGCCATCAAAATCAGTACCTCTCAATCAATCAAGAGCTATATTCCATCTGGCAGGAAGGTCATATCTTTCGATGGATCAATATTAACCAATCTATCAACTATGGAAACATAAGTAATGCCAGTCAGGTCTTCCATAATGTCTAGCCATCCTTATTACATCTAATAGATCATATACCCCATAGTTAGGATGTGAAGTACATACTATGCATCCTCTAAATTCATAGTCACCTCTCCAGTAGGCAAATAAAATCTATCGGTCTTTGAGTGTTAGCATTCAACTAGTGCTAATATAAAGGCTTTATCTTCCTATATCAAGGGTATCTACATGATATATATCAAACTAATGACATCTAATAATGTTAATAACTCTTTTTTCCATATATCAAGCCTCTATAAAACATGTAACCTTTGCTCATGAGTTATTAAAATAGAAACTTGCTCCTACCAATCACACACATGTCAACATGTTATGTAACACAAATATGTATCTAAGATAAGTAGATAACAACATCCTATCACAAGAAAATAATTTTGCCTATATAAATTAGTCCTTTATCATTCACATTTAGACTGATTACTTCTAATTTTAGTCTATTTTTCCACTTTAGCATTTTCTACCATTTTGGTGATCCTATCATTTACTAGGGTGTTACCATAATTTATCAAGTTTATCCAAAAATTTGATAGGTATTTATCATCATTCACCCATTTTCATCAATTTTAATGATATCTTTGTTTATCAAATGATATCTTTGTTTACCATGATGATTTCATCATTTATAAGGGCGATTCCTCCATTTTCCATGATGTTGTCATTATTTACAAGTATTTTTGACCATTTTGTAACCTCATTATTTTTCAAGGTGATATCATCATTTGATAAGGAGACATCATTAGTTTCTCACATTCCTATAATTTTGGTCTTTTCCATCCATTTTTGGTGATATCATTAATTTTGTCATGATATCGTTATTTCCTAGTAGTGATATCACCATTTTGTTGGTAGTATTTCCATATATAAGCATGATATCATCATTTATAAAATTATTATATCACTTCAATTCTTAGATCTAATGTGTAATAAATGCATTAAATTCTAAATTTCACAAAAAAAAAACCTACCAATGTCCATCTTCTCACTAGTCACTAGTCTCCCACACTCGCTTCCAACATGAATTTGGTGTAGAATACATACCATTTTCCTTATAACTCTATAATATAAATATGTATCAAATTAGTAATAGAGGAGGGTGAAAATGAATAATTCTGACCCCTTAGGAATAAATAAGGAAAATCATACTACTAGGTCCCAGGAAAATCATGTGGTAGATTCCATCATGTCTCTAATAAAACTAATCAAGCCAATTTGAAAATATTATCCATTCTTATTAGGTATCAATATTATGATGATAATGACCATCAAAATTAGTACCTCTTGGTCAAATAAATTTATGTTCCATTTGTCAGAAAGGCCATATCCTTTGATGAATCAATATCAACCAATCCATTAATTATGGAAACATAAGTAATTCCAATCAAGCCCTCCATCATGGATAGCCATCCTTATTGCGTCCAATAGATCATATAACCCATAATTAGAATTCAAAGTACATGTCATGCATCCTCTAAATTCATAGTCTCCTCTTTAGTATGCAAATAAAATGTGTTGGTTTTTGAGTGATAGCATTCAACTAGTGATAATAGAAAGACTCTATCTTCTTAGATCAAGTGCATATGCATGGTATATATCAACCTAATGATCTATAATAATTCCAACAACTCTTTTTTCCATATAGTAAGCCTTTATAAAACATTCAACCTCTAATCATGAGTGATCAAAATATAAACCTTCTCCTACCAATCACACACATATTAGCATGTTATGTCACACAAATGTTTTTCTAAGATAAGTAGATAACAACATTATATCACAATAAAATCATTCTACCTATCTAAACTAGTCCTTTATCATTCACATTTAGACTACCTACTTCTAATTTTAGTCTATTTTTCCACTTTGACAATTTCTTCCATTTTGGTGATCTTATCATTTACTAGGGTGTTATCATCATTTATCAATTTAATCCCATAATTTGATAGGGATTTATCATCATTCACCCATTTTCATATATTTTAATAATGTCTTTGTTTATCATGAAGATTTCATCATTTATAAGGGTGATTCCTCCATTTTCTATGGCATCATCATTATTTCCAAGTATTTTTGACCATTTGGCACCCTCATAATTTTTAAGGTGATAGCACCATTTGATAGGAAGACATAATTGGTTTCTCACATTACCATCATTTTTATGATTCCATCCCTTTTTGATGATATCATTTTTGTCATGATATCATCATTTCTAATAGCAATATCACCATTATATTGGTGATATTTGCATTTATAAGCATGATATCATCATTTGAAAAATGATTATATCACTTCAATTCTTAAATCTAAGGTGTAATAAATTAATTAAATGCAAAAATTTACAAAAAAAAAAAATGTACTTACTGATGCTCAGCTCTTCACTAGTCACTAATACTCTTGTACTCACTTTCCAAGATGCCTTTGGTATGGAATACATTCTCTTTTCTTTACAACTCTCTCATCCAAATCCAGATCAAATTATTAATAGGGGATGGCGAAAATGAACAATTTTCACCCTATATGAGTAAATATTTACCTCCAAATTTGAATTTTTACCCCCTTGCCTACCATTACATTAATTTGTTAAGGTGCGTTCAAATTATTAATTTTTAATAACATAAATATTGGTAATTACACAATATTATGTTAATAGAGTTTTATGTGATATATTATTTTTATGAATAATAGAAAAAATAGATGGGATGTTTTTATATAGTTTTTTAGTTTTTAGAATATATTTTAATAACAATATATTCATATAGTTAGTTGGTTAGTTGGGAGATTGTTTGTGTGAGAGATTATAGGGATCTCACCATCTTGAATATAGGAAATGTATTTCCTATATAAACATTGTAATGTTTGGAATATAATACACAATGTGAATATTATATTTTTAATCTTTATCTATTTTCAATGTTATCTCTACTTTGCACCTCTAATCTCCCCCAAGATCTAGTATCAAAGTAAGATGGGCTTGTGAGGAATTTCAATGGGCAACTCTGTGTTTTTTTCTCTTTTTCCCTAATGAAAGAGATTTTTAGTATTTAGATCATGTATAAAATATTAGATAAGATTACGATAAAACTAGGAGTATTTTAAGGATTAAAAAGGATCTAATTGACTTAGATATGTGTTGTATTGACCCTACAACAAGATTGACAAAGTGATATACTTAGACATGGAAGACTTTACTATGGTTCACATCAATAGTTCGACCAAATGTGAATCATTGGGGCAAAAGGTCCTATGTATTCCATGCCTCCATCAACCCAACTTTAATATAATATTTTTCCTTGAATTACATCCATTTTTTAGTGAATTTATCATTATAAACATTGAGACCCACATTTATAGTTGTTTGCATCCTTTGTATCAAGTTATCCTACAACATTGTCAAACTTAGTTCCAATTCTAGTTTAGTACACTCAAAAAAATATTCATATCATGCATTTGGATCATGTTTCTCAACATCTATTCAGTCAAACCCAATCATTTATTTGGTTTCTCTTCTTAGTTTGAAACAAAATCAAAATCTACATCAAATTTCTTTGGGGTATGCAATAGTGAAAATGTTTTTATATATCCTTAAGCCACCTATCATATGTTACTTTATATCCATGTGTAGATCTATCAATTTCCTATGCTAGCATAATCTCCTACCATCATGTTGTATGAAAAGTGATTCTCCATCTATAATGCATGATAGGATTTTAGTTGTGTATTTTTTTGCCAAAGTACCACAAGTCACTAGTTGATTCTTTTATAATTCAAACAAGTTTTAGGTTTTGGGTTTTTGTATGTGTTAATTATCAATATGATATGATTTGAGCTTAGTTTTTTTATTTATATTTGTTATTAATTTTATTTAAATTCATTGTAAAATATTTATCTTTAGTCATTTAATTATTTTTATATTATGATTCAAAATAAAAGTCATTGTTTAATATAGGTTTAATCAATAGGATTAAACTTATTGTCAATCAAATTTATAAGAGCCAAAATTGTCGTATGAGTCTTTTGAGTCAAAGTTAATGACTTGTGTCTTTTAAAGTTAATATAGAGTCTTTATTGTCATAAATGATCAATAATCCTATTTTTATGTTAGATTCTAAAGTTAAAGTCTTTTTGGGTCCATTGTAAAATATTAAAAATACTTATTCTACAAACACATTTTCACTTGTACACAACATCTAGATTGTGGGGGGTTTCTCCTCAAAATATTCATAAAACCAAGTTTCATCAATACATGTGCTAAGTAATTAGCATCATTCACTAGAGGATGGAGGAGACATAAGCTAAAGGCTTCATATCCTCTCATTAGCCACTAAAAATGAGGCAATTTCTACTTTAGTGGTGTATTTGATTTTTAATTATGTGGTTTTTAATTTTGTGTGAATAAGAATAGATGATGTATACATGTTCATGTTTGTAATAAGTGAACTATAAATTCCTCTATAAATTCTATAAAAATATTATATTGAATAGAGCTAGTAATTTTATTAAACATCATGATGTGGTCTACGACAAGCCACATGTAAAACCATTGTTTATGGTTTATGGTAATGAACTTGATAAACATCCCATTTTGGTTGTTGGTAATTCATATGTAAAACCATCAGTAAGGTTTGTGATTTTCCTCTTAAAATCATCAAATCATGAGTATAGGTGTAGATGTGGGATTGTTCTTTTCCCCATGTTCACACTAAGGGGGTGTAGACTAGGGGTTAATAATGTTCACAAGGAGTGAATGTTAAGGTGTGTTCACATTATTAATTTGTAATAAAATAAATATTATTAGTTACACAATATTACATTAATAGAGTTTTGTGTGATATATTATTTTTATGAATAATAAAAATAATAAACAAGATGATTTTATATAGTTTTTTAGTTATTGTAATATATTTTTATAATAATATATTCATATATAGTCAGTTGGTTAGTTGGGAGATTATTTATGTGAGATATTGTATGGATCTCACCATCTTGAATATATGATTTGTATTTCCTATATAAAAATTGTAATGTTTCAAATATAATATATAGTGTGAATATTATATTACTATTACTTATCTATTTTATATGTTATCTCTATTGTGAAAATTTAATCTTCCCCAAGATCTAATATCAGAGCAAGATGGGCTTGTGAGGAATTTCAAGGGGAAACTTTGTGTTCTTTTTCCCTAATGAATGAGATTTTTAGTATTTATATTAGGTCAAAAATCTTAGATAATATTATAGACAAACTAGTAGTATTTTGATAATGATAAAGGATCTAATCGACTTAGATATGTGTTGCATTGACCCTGCATCAAGATCAACACAGCGATATACTTAGACTTGGCATACTTGCTTGTGGCTCACATCAATAATTCAACTAAATGTGAATCATCATGATAAAAAGTCTTCTTTATTCCATGCCTCCATAAAATTGGCATTAATATAGTCTTTTTCCTTGACTCAGATCTATTTATTTTTAGATTTAACATTAGAAATTTTGAGACCCACATTTATAGTTGTTTGCATCCTTTATATCAATTTATCCTGAGACATTATCAAACTTATTTCCAGTTATAGTTTAATACACTTAGTAAAATATTCATCTCATGTATTTGGATCATGCTTCCTAATATCTATTTGGTCAAACCCACTCCTGCATTTGGTGTCTCTTCTTAGGCTGCAACAAAATTAAAATCTGCATCAAATTTATCTAGAGTATGCAATGGTCAAAATGTTTTTATAAATCCTCAAACTGCCCATCATATGTTATTTTATATCCATGTGTAGATCTATCAGTTTCATATGCTAGCATCATCTCCTACCATCATGTTGTGAAAATGTGCTTCTCCATCTTCAATGCATGATATGATTTTAGTTGTGTATTTTTTCCAAAGTACAAAAAGTCACTAGTTGAATCATTTATAATTCAAACAAGTTTTAGGTTTTGGTTTTTCTAGGTGTTAGTTACTTTATATGATATAATTTGAACTTAGTTTTTTTAATTTATATTTGACATTATTTTTAGTCAATGTCATTATAAAATACTTAGCTTTAGTCATTTGATTATTTTTATATTAAGAGTTAATAAAAGTCATTTTTCAATATAGGTTTAATTAATAGGATTAAACTTGTTATCAATCGAGTTTATAAGAGTAAAAATTCTCTTAGGAGTCTTTTAAATCATTAGAGGTAATTATTTGTGTCTTTTAAATTTAATATAGAATATTTATTTTCATCAACAAGAGTCCTATTTTTACCTGAGAGTCTAAATTCGAAGTCTTTTTGGGTCCATTGTAAAAAATTATGGGGTGTTTGTCCTTAAAATCTTCATACAATTGATCTTCATCAACACATGTGTTGAGTAAGAAAAATCATTCACTAGAGGATAAAGGAAATAGAGGTTAGAGGTTTCATAGCCTCTCGTTATCCACTAGCAATGAGACCACTTCTACTTTAGTGGTGTCTTTTTTTTTAGTTGTGTGTTTTTTAATTTTGTGTAAATAAGAATAGATGATGTATACCTATTCAAATTTTTAATAAGTGAACTGAAAATTCCTTTATAATTTCTCTAAAAATGTGATAGCGAAGAGAGCTAGAAATGTTTTTAAACATCATGATGTCACTTATGGTAAGCCACTTGTAAACCCATTTTTTGTGGTTATTGGTAATCCACTTGAAAATCATCCCATTTTGGTTGTTGGTAAGCCATACGTAAAACCATCAATAAGGTTTGTGATTTTCCTCTAAAAATCATTGAATTATGAGTACAGGTGCAGATATGGGATTATTTTTTTCCCATGTTCACATTAAGAGGGTGTAGACTAGGGGTTAATAATTTTCAAAATGGGGTGAATGTTAAGGTCTATTCACATTATTAATATGTAATAATGTAAATATTGGTAATTACACAAAATTACATTAATAGAGTTTTATGTGTTATATTATTATTATTATTATGAATAATAACAATAATGTATAAGATGCTTTTATATAGTTTATTTCTCAAATATTTTTAATAATAATATATTTTTATATAGTCATTTGGTTATTTGGGAGATTGTTTGTGTGAGATATTATATGGATCTCACCATCTCGAATATAGGAAATGTATTTCCTATATAAACATTGTAATGTTTCAAATATCATATAGAGTGTGAATATTATATTATTATTTTTTATCTATTTTTGATGTTATATCTATTATTCAAATTTGATCTTCCCCAAGATAATTTCCTTCCTCAGAGGCCTGGAGATGGCTCTATAGTCCATTTTTCCTCCTATTTTCTTCTAGTTTTTTTTAATTTCATGGCCTATTAGGCCATTAAGAGCTCCATTTTTTTTGAGGAAGCATCCATACAAATTATTTTGTAACTCATCCCTTGAGGGGGCATCTTTGTCGACTCATTTTCATTAAATTAAACAAAATTTAACAAAATGTGAACATATCATTCTTCATTTTTTACCAAATCATTTTAATTTATTTTTCATTATTTTAAAAAGTATTTCTTCACTTTTGTCTCACAAGAACTTCTCAAATAGAGACAAAATGTAGACACTCAATATTCATCACTTTCATGTCAAAATTATGATCATAATCAATTTATTATAATAGTGAATAAATCATTGAAACACCCAAATGCTCCCACACACCTAACATGAATACTCTAAAACATAATTTGGCATCCATAAATTGGAAATGCACCATAACCAACTATCATATTTATCTAATTCAATCTAAGCTAAATTATTGTTTTGTAAGTGATATTTTTGACCAATTAAATGGATAAATTATTCAAATCTCAATATTGCATAAAATATATTTAGGATTACTTAAATAATAAAATTGAATCAAATGGATAAGTATAAAATCCATAGAAATTGTCTAACTTTCTTATTTTTTAAATATAAAATTCAAAAAATATAAGGATTTATGACATCAATCAAAAAGTTGGCAAACACTACCATGAATGCAAGAAATATCAACATAAATTCATAATTTGGAATCCATACCTCATTAATGAAAAAAATTTCAAAATATTTATGGCATTAATTACTCTAAATTGAATTTAATTATAGCCAAAAATCTCATTCTTGATCTAACATCTATAATCAATCTAATCAGGCTATAAATAGATGATGACCCCTTTGCGCATAATAAGTTATTTTTGTGCAAAGAAACTCTTCATAAATCTATTGAAAATATTCAACATTTATTCTACTCTTCAACAAAATCATTTTTAGATAAGGGGATATGCCATTGAAATTAACTATCGACATTTTTGAAGACTCTTATCTCTACTATCTGGGCATAAACAAGCATGAATCAGGCTTAGATAAAGAATCCATGGGAAAGGTATAACATTTTCTTATATTTTTCTATTTTTTTTCATTTCCTTAGACCTTTCCCAATCTAAGGGATTATGCCTAAGGTGTTGATGGATTATGCCTAAGGTGCTGTGTTTGTCAATTTTTTACTTTAAATTAACTAAAAGTGAACTAGTCCCTCTTGTAATTGTAATCTACAATTTGTATGATATTTTAAATGTCTATAATACAATTAAGTCTATCTTATACATTAAGAGTTAAGTGAAATGGAAAATGAAACAAGAAGGGTAAATATGTCAATAATAAATGTTATCAAGCATTTTAATGATTAAACTTATGTGTTTACAAATACATGTAAAATTACATCCAATCAACAAGGTACAAAAAATTACATACTTTCATTTTATTTACTTTCAATTATTTCAGCATTCATTTTTAGTTATGATTTTATAATGTCTTGTTTCTTTCCAAAATAACCATCATGCATTATATTATTGTGACACGTCATGGGATTTAAGCGGGGCATATGTATACACATAATATTTTTAACTTTATCATTTACTAATGATTTCTATTGTAGTGGATCACCGATAAATCAATCTCCCTGAATGCACACCTTAAAGGGTACACAAGGAATGAGGTGGAAATGGTTCGTGGTGATTTTCAAGAGATGTTAGAATTTTATATTATTACATGATCACTACTATCATTTTAATCTCCTCCAAGTGTCTATATATATATATATATATATATATATATATCCCTTTTATCTATTTCATATGCCTATTTTCTAGACTCCCTATATCCTATGGTATTATCCTAGATAACACCATTTATTTTATGCCTTTATCCTTCCTATATTGTATTATTCAATCCGATATAGTTCCTAGTATGATTTATATAATTATTTTATTGTATCAGTCTAGCCAATACCATATTGTGCCAAATAATATTTTACAACTATATCATTCAGACTGATACCATTAGCTTATATTTTAGGGTCAACTTTGGGTATTTAAACTATATATATAGTAGTCACATTTCATTCATATCATATCATATCACATTCATACACTTTTCATGTACTCATATTTATACTGTGGGTAAGTAGTTGGGAGAGTTAGTGGCTTAGAACCTTATCTTGGAGAATTTATCTTATGATGTCATTAAATATCAATAGTAAGTCATTGTGAGTTCCTAACTAAATTTATCTAGGTATTTATCCAAATATTTGATCTCTTAAACCTATAAAATTATTTTACAAAGCTCCACTTGAGCTAAGGTGGAAATTTAAGCATTGATGGGTTTACCCCAAGGTACGTATTTTTATCCCTACAGTACTTATTTTATTTATTTAATAGGTTAGATATTTATTTTTTTATTGCATTATGGATGTATGTGTGTGTATATTCATTTAAGCTCTTCAATATCCTAAATAAGCTAGTGTATGCATAGAATTGCTTAGATTTTTCATTAATCACTTTAGGTTTCATATAATCCCATTTGGTTTACCATTGCACCTTAACCACTTACAACCATTTTGACTCATATTTTACTATAGTTTTTACCCCTTTACAACCATTTACTTTACCTCCATATTTACAACCATTTACTTTTGTTAAGGTCTACTGAAAGCTATATCTTTGTGTCATAATCTTAGGCTTTGTAAATATTTACTCTTGACAATTTTTTTTTAGGTTACACTTTGATAGATCTATGTAATTCATTGGTCCCTACATAGTCATCCAATATAAACGATCTCTATTCAATTAAGCTTATTTTTGTACTAGTCTATTTATATAAAGAGGATAATTTTGGGTCATCCTAACTCATGCATATATTTACTCTCTTGCATGATAGTATAATTTTTACTTGGATATTTTGTGTGTCTATTTGGTCTAGTTTACATCTTTATGTCTCTTTTAGTGGCCCTTGGGATTTGTTCTTGACATCTTTAGGTCCCTTATTTATTTGTTGTATCATTGTGTCCCTATTGTGTGAGTGTGCCTTTGACTTATTTATTGTGACATATTCATATCCCTTGTTTGTGACCTTTAGCCTTATGTGTAACAACTCTTGATCTTGTTGTGTTTGTTTATCTTACTAAAATTTAGTGGTAACATGATCGATATCATGCACCTTTACTATTTAATCTTATTTAATTATATATCAATGATATTTGCTATTTAATATTATATATATATATATATATATATATATATATATATATGATGTTAATATCCCTAATTTACATATGTTAAATATATGCCTTGATTTACACATTAATTACTAATATGACATACTCTTCACATCTTCACATTATTATATGTGATGTTATCTTTATACATGACATGATACAATAACTTTTATTTTGAGATAAGTGAATTATAATACATATCCCTCACCTAAAATGGATGTAAATATAGTGGTATTATCATATATACATAATCCTATATGAGTATAAAATCAGATATGATTTCAAACTTTAGAGATTCATAATGGTTCAGATATCAGATGGTATAGTCACATGATATATATTATCACATAAATATAATTTATGGGGGCATATGTCATATATGTGCACTTAATTTATAGGTAATTGAGTAAATATTCATACACACTTGGGTTTATATGCATATGCATATGCACATAGTTTTTAGGAATGGGAATTATAGGTTTTCACATACACATACATTTGAGATACATGTTCTTAAATTTAGCATATATGTGCATATCATTATATACTGGTTGGTCTAAATTTATGAATAATGATACTTATTCATGCACATATACACACTTTAATATTCATGAGTCATGATTGTAGTCCATTCACATAAAAATAATCATATTTTATAGTTGAACACAAAAAAATTCATTCAACTTCACACTTATGAAATCTTTGGTCATGATGTGGGCATGAACATTATTCTTTCTATTTTTATCATGAATTTATTATATATTTATTAAAATTAAGTTAACTTTAATGAAACTATATAATAAAACTTGTAGTCATGATGATGGCATAAACATTTTTCATGCCCTTTTGATCATGTATTTTATATTTCATGGATAGAACATGAGTGAACTAGATTGAAATTATACAATTTATTCTATAAGCCATTTGTAGTGGTTGATTAAATTTATTTTAGTGAACCCATCATGTGGTTCTATATTTATTTTTGATATATTTATTGGGTTTATTACATTACATACTTCTCCTCACATTCATGATGGTTAGGCATGTTGTGTCTTCCCAACCTAAGTGCCTACATAGTTACACAAATTTCAGGGCACAATCATCCCATCTCTCCATGTACTTCACAAATGAGGTACAAGTTATACAATTATTAAAAAATGAATAATCATATCTAATAATTTACAATGGAGTTTTTTTTTTCACCAACACACATGTGTACTCCTTCCTTTGTTTCTAAATGTTAACAAAAATCAATTTCAAATTAAAATTTTCAATCTATGGACATGGACTATATATATTGGTTATAGGTTTTGATATTGAGTGACTTGCACAATTAGATATTCATTAATACACATGTTTGTTAGAGGTTTTGTATTGAGTGACCTACACAATTATATCTTCATACCAAAGACAAAGTGTGTTTTACACACTCAGGTATATATTTTCCTTTTACTCTATCAATTTATTTACAAAAATAAAAATGAAGAATTTGTTGATACTAAAATATTATATTAATTACTTGAAAATGGTGAGATTAACACACATTTACCATGCATGACTTGAACAAACAAATGTGGTCCTAATACACCATTATCTCACACCTACATACTACCTTATGATCTTGACCATTTATTTTTATTACTACACACCTATAAGAACTTTATTGTCTATTTCAAACATATTTAATATCCTAAACATACTTCTTTAGATCTTCAATTAATTTGTCTTTGAAAAATTAGATACCATCAAGTTTGATTAGTATCATTAGTCAATAGTGACCTGATTTAGTCAATATAGACCCTCTCTAAGGAGTAAATAATATTTAAAATCAAACATTTCCTTATGGTTAGCTTATCTACCTAGTGTGTTAATGGAATGATAAATTACCCAGTTTGACTCATATATATACAAATAAAGGTCCCACTTAATATGGGACATCACACTTATCTAGTTGACATATATACACTATTGTACATTAATAAAATACTCACTATTAATAAATATTGAATCTATCACTAGAATCAGTTACATGCTAATTCTTAATCATACGAAATCCAAGTCAAAGTAAGCATTTTCAAGTATCAAATCTAAATATTTAGTTGTTTAATATATAAGGAGAAAAATTTCACAATCACACTAGGTGGGAGAACTTTATGTGGCATGATTTCCCTCCTTATAGTATCAAATAATAAGGCAATATTTAATCATCAAATGAGGATTATTGTGATAAACTCACCCCATTACACTTTCCCATTTTTTGTGTGTTTCTATCTCTCATTAAAAAACCTAGGGGTTTAAGGTGGAGGTTGATTTATAAATTTATGTGCATCATCATGGTTTGAAATAACATAGAGATATTTTATAAAAAATAAAAGGTAATTATATGATCACAGTCTCTTATTTCCATAGATGTTAGTATTACCCACTCAAGTTAGTATCAATATTAGATAGTGACCTACATCTAATTAAACCAACCTTGTGTAAACATAAACATAGTTCCTAAATTATATGAACCATAGGCATGCTTTAGTCTATTTTCCACTACCATAATATAATCATAGTTATCCATTCATCAAAAAATATAAGTACTCATCCCTTTTTTATACTTACTAAATTTATAATATGCTACTTATCAAATCATTTCAATCATTTTTAGTATTTTATATTTAGATGTTTACTTGAATGTTATATTTATCAATTATAATTAGTCTATAAGTTTCTATCATATTAGGTTTTTAAGACCAAAATATGATAAAATAAAAAGTAGTGTTATTAGTATTATTATTTAAACCTTCATAGTCATGAAAATGTATTTTTCCATCTAAAAATTAGTGTTATCAAATACATTTTACTTAATAAATGTATTTTTGGGGTACCTAA
Source organism: Torreya grandis (assembly GCA_037957365.1). Lineage (NCBI taxonomy): Eukaryota > Viridiplantae > Streptophyta > Pinopsida > Cupressales > Taxaceae > Torreya > Torreya grandis. The sequence continues at coordinate 254,733 of JARHVA010001106.1, read as the reverse complement.
CATCCTTATGTCAATTGAGTTTAGGGGATTAATAATAGTCATTTAAAAATTACATGTAATAAAAAATTCATATGAAATGATTTACATACTTGAAAAATATAGATACAATTATTGATGATTGAAAACAAAATTTAGGAAACCATCTAGTGTACTTTGATCAAACCAATAGTTGCCAATGAATGCACCAAGTGGAACATCAAGGATAAAAATCATTGGCCATGATTGGTCTTATTTTATTAAAATTTTACTTATGTAATGACCTAAAATTGGTATTTATATGTTAAGTGTGTTGTTTGAAACAACATATTCCTAGCTTATCCCAAGACTATCCTTTAGATTTGATCACACTTTTATAGCCATTATGAGGACCACAAATGGCCTTTGATAGATAAAAAACAATATCATACTTACATTCCCAAATCATGGCCCTTCATACCTACTAGCCTACTAGCTAGAAATTAACACCACTTTAAGTATAGTAGAGCCACATGGTGCTAGTGTCCCCCCAACATGGTGATAGTTTCCCTTATCCTAATTCTCTTGAAAGATATATTTTCAAACATTTACCCCTTCTAAGGTTTTATTAAGAATATTTTATTATCAATTAAAGCTATGAAACAATATAAATATAAGATTATTAGACCTATATCCACTAGATAGAAAATATATGCAAAAATCCTATTCAAACAAGAAACAAGCTAAGCAAAATCAAGGTTATTAATCCCTATTATTCCCTACTTTTAAATACTAAGATATACAACTACCCTAATCCTATATTTTAAGTATTTCCAATATCAATCATACTTAAGGCATTCAATACCACCATCATTATATAATTCACTTGCACTTACACCAAACACTAGGTGGGAGAATTACATTGGGCTTGATCCGTCATCAAATTATTGGTATGTATGAAAATATCTTCACAATGGGGTGTTAAGGATGTCCATCCTATCTTACTAATGAACACACATTTTTATCTCATGACATGATTGTAAAGAGGATTAGGGTTTACATATTAAATCAATTATTTTGTGCATAATATAGAGTTCCAAATTTCATGCACATAGGAATGGAATCTAGAAACATAGATATAGGTTATCAAAGAATTTAAGAACAACCATATAAAAAGGAAATTGAAACCATTTTCAAGACACTAGAGAAACATGGTACTACTAACCAGGTGGGGTGATATTGTCTAGGAGAGAATCTTACTCAAGGACCTTATTTATGACATTTAGACCTATATATAAACCATTTTTCAACACCTAAATATTTTTTGATAGTTATTTTCTAGATAAGTCTCTATTTTCACATATTGAGTACTATTTTTATACATTCAAATAAATTAAAATTATATAATAAAGTAGTGGTTATTTATGCATATTATTTCACTTATTTAGATAACTTATCCCTTTAATCTAATATAGAATTTACACTAGTAAAACCCTAAAAGGTTAAAACATTTGGTGAACTCGACTTAATTTAAATGTTACTCAAAACCCTAGTTTTAATTATCAAAATTTGTGTGCATTAAATTAGGGTTCCAAACTTTTACTTTTATAATTTTTTGGCATAATCTATCTCATTAAATCAATCTCACATTAGGGTTTCATTCATTTGAATATAAATTAAATTATTACAAAGTAACCTTAATTCAATAAAGTCAAACCATATATCCTCTTAGGGTTTGTATCCTTATTTTTATTATTTTCATTAGCTTATTTAAATTTTAAATTTCATATATTCCATTTTAGTAGTTCTATTCCATTTTGTTTACTATATGCCATCTAAAAAAACTCTCTTCCATTAAGAAAAAGTGATAGACTAGGTGGCAATCCTATAAAGCATATTCAGATTCCTATTATCTGAGCCTATAACATGGATAAGGAATCTATCATAACTCTAGTTATCCATCCTTCCCATCCTAATTATGTGAAATTCAATTATATGCATTGGAAGATGAATAATATAATCAAGAATAAGATGATATACACATTCAGAATCAAGACACTCTCCCTCTAATTAATAATCGTGACATAATTATGAACAAAGATGAAATATTATATGGCTTCAAAGATAGAATTTTGGAACATCCCCTTGATCATGAACAAATCCTACAAGCCATATTGGAAGTCAAGAACAAAAAACATAATGGTTAATCTTTAACTCCCCTAGTTAATAACATTATTACACCTACAGTGGGGCCAACTCAACCAAATCAATTAACACAACCTAATATTTTAATTCAAAAACCTTTAGTGATATCTACACTTATTTTGTCCAGTTCCTCCACTCTAGATGTAAAATATCTCATACTCTATAGTCTAAGGTATTACATCTCAAGAAGGGAACCACTAGGACATTACATTCCTTTGATTATAATATTCTCTTACATACCCCTTTGTCACATCACATAACAATAACTCCATTTCCATATAATTTTATAGAGCCTAAAATTACATTATATGATGGAAATGGTGACCCAGAGCATCATCTTATAGCTTTCCACACAACATGCTTAGACTATGTGTCCAACAATTGGCTTATTGAAATTATTTCCACATAGTTTAGAGTATGACCTATAATGGTTTTATGATTTAAAAAATCAATCTATCACAACATTTAATCTTATAGCCAACATGTTTCTATCACATTTGTCCATCAACATCAGTGATAAGATATCATATGCACAAGTGGTGCAATTAAAAAAAGTCAAATGAGCCTGTCACAAATTATGTCTTCTAATACAAGACTTTATTATCCAAATTTACTATCCCTATGGGAGATAGGGAGCTTTAGGACATATTTAAACAAATTCTCTTACCAACATTACATGAAACTATCTTATTTAATAATTTTCCTACATTTACAAATTTATACCACATAGACAAAGAAAGAAAGGTTAAGATCTTATCAATGGGAAAAATCAAGTATACAAATGGATCAAAATAAAATATTAAGATTTAAAACAAACCTCCATAAAAGGTAAGGGACACTGAAAATAAGAGTGATCAAAAGGCCATAATCAATAGAGATTCAAATCCATCTCCTCAATCGGTTTTAGCTCCTCAGTGTTAAATCTTCACAAACCTTCTAGAGTCATTAGCATGGGTTTTATTATATCTCTTGGAATGAAATGTCATATATATCCCTCCCATTTAAGAGGTTGATATGACACAACCTCTTCCAAATAACTATGATTCTAATGTATTCTATGAGTATCATAGAGCATCAAGCCACACAACAAATAGATGCATAACCCTAAAGCATAAGATACAAGATCTAATTGAGGCTAACATTATTCGTGTGGGCACACCCACAGAGGCACCAAAATCATATAAGATATAAGCTACGACACTAAATATATTTTCAAAACTATTTCTAAAGAACACAACATATAAGGTAGGGGTCACATCAGGTGTTCACTATACATATCAAGCACATCCACCACTAGCTTCATATTATATAGTTATGGAGGAGGCACATCCATTACATAACATAATTGGAATATACCATAATACAATTTCACCTAGACCACTCATCATATTCTCAAAGTAAGAGATTGTTAATGATGATATAGATTTACATGCACTTTTTATATGATCATACATACATCATCATCATATCCAGAATGTTATGGTTGATAATGGGTCAAGAATTAACATGTGCACTATGAAACTTTTATAACATTTGGGGTACTCAAATCAGGATACATTCCCTAAAAATATAATCATTAGTGGTTTTGTCATGTTTAAAGCTCCATCAGAGATATTTTTCTTCCATTATAGGTTGGACCAGCACATATATCCACTTGGTTCTTAGTAGTACCTAGTGTAGGTGTATTTGATATATTATTAGGTAGTCCATGGTTATATCAAATCTAATCCATCCCATATATAGTTCAAATATTCTTGAATTATACACATGCAAATTAGGTGTTCAAAATTGAAGGTCTCCTATATAAGTATACTCCACCTATCCCATAGGCATTTCCAATACAATTACCAATTACATTTCCATCACAATCACCAATTATAGTTATAGCACCATTATTATATATTGAAAATTTATTAGTTAGATCTCAAAGTATAGTTATTATGCATATATCATCGAGTTTAGTAGAGCAACTAGTGCAGGCAAGGTCTATCCCATAGTGTCAATAATATGCATATCTTACATGGAAACCATTATTAGAGAGACCCCTATGTCATAAATATGTAATAGATTTTAGAGGACCTCCTTTAATTAAGTTTATGATGAGATCAATATTATTGGGTTCTTGAGGTTCTTAGCATAGGGTACCCACATCACTTACAACTTATTATTATATCATATGAGTTCCTTAGACCCCTATGATTCATAAGGCATCATAGTTAGTGTCACATATTCATATCATCCCTACACATGTAGATATAAACATAGATTACTTTGTACAGTAGATTATGGGATCACAATTTCCCTTTTACATAGCATGCACAATCTTGGTTCCCTTATTCAACATATCTCATAGTGATATTGATTCTCTCATGAGATTAATGAGTTAGTATGGTTCTTACCCTCTTGTTCATACTTTCTTCTCTCTTGTTCTTTATATATAGTCTATTTTCATTTATTTGTATATAGATTATATCTATACAATATAAAAACATTAAAATATTACTTAAAAAACACAAAATTTATAGATTTTATGCATTTCTATATTTACAATTATTCTATTTTCTAGACACTACATATGCTAGCTATCTTAGTATAGTTAGTTTTATCATACATACATGTTTCACTTATTCTTATCGACTGTTTTAATATTACATATAGGAATACGATCCACTACATTAATCCAGACTTGTTATCATCTACCCACTAGGGGTATATACATTGATCCAAGTTTATTCACTTGTTACATCCACCCACTTGGGGGCATATCATACATAATTATGATTATTATGTTATATCCCTACATTCTATACATTCTAATTTATGCATTGATATATCTTTATATTGATCATTGCTACACATACTTAGATTTTTTGATGTCTATCACTAGTTTAGACTCAACATATGTAAATCCTAGAATTTACATAGATTTGTACTACATTCATACATACTTTCATTTTTATCTTTCCTAGTTTACACTTGATTGTGTTTCTTATGCTTCTTCTATTCGATGGAATTTGAATATTCCATTGTTATTTGGCTCTATGCCACTTCCATTCATGTATGCCTTGGAAATTTGCCCATGTCCATTGTGTTCGATTTCTTTATTTTGTATGCAAACATTTTAACATGTCTTTCTATGTTGATCTAAGCTAAATTACTTGTTGCTTGTGTATGTGGACATTTGAACATGTCTTTGTATGTATTATATTATAAGATTTAGTGGCATTTTCCCATGTCACTTTTATTTTGGCCCCTTGGCCTATCTTTGTGTGCCTCATGTGTTTTGTATGTATGATTTATTGTATATGTCATGGCCATGACACTTGTCTTTGATGATTACACATAATAATTTTTGATGTCATGTGGGACCTCATGCATCTACCTTTCCTCCTTAGGTGTTGTGATAGACATCATACCCCACCCCTTAAGTAGTAACTCAATTTTTTTTTATAAACATTTATTAAATATATAATAATACCCTTGTGCAATGTTAGATATAACATACATCTTACACTACATATTTTTACTCTATTTTTTTTAAATTGTGATGTTATGTTTGCACATTGTATTGGATTATCATGTAGTTATCATATATGATCTAGCTAACACATCTTTTAGAGATATTTTTTATATGATAGTTCTTACATAAGTCAATAACTATCCTAAAAAGAGGGGGAATTCATAGGGTTTTTTCACAAAGATCAAGCTCCTACATTGAAATTCATAGACCATTTTCAACACGCAAGCACAATTTCAAGAAATTAGAGATGGGTAAAGACACAAGAAAAAATAAGTACTCAAAAAGTATTTTAGTCACCCAAATTTTAGACTAGATATACATTATCACCTAGATTCGGACACTAGTACCATATGTCACTACTATCCACTATATGACACTACTATCTAGTATCCCCAACTTTAAGGTGGTTTAGATTATCTATAATAGTATGTTGGAGAGTTTTAAATGATGTCATGATGATGTAATGGAGGTGTATTGGTGAGTGGATGAAGTGATTTGATAGCTTAAGTAATAATGACATAGTGTGTAATGTGTTTGTCCTAGTGTGCTTCAAGTATGCTTGGTTGACTCTAAAGTTTGACAATTTAGAGATGTTTAGGGATGAGTATGGTGATTGGAGCATGTGAAATAGGTCCCTAATATGTTATCTATTCTTTGAGATTTTATTTGTATAAGTGTAATCAATTTGGTAGTCCATAATTTTCATCTAGATAGTTTCGGTCTAGTGGCAGAAAATTTGAGTAGGTAGTTTGATGACATCACCATTACCACATGGGAATGAGTCAAGGAGAGTTGGTCATACGTTTGTGATCATAGTAGTCCCTATTTTTTATACACAAAATCTTAAGTCATGCATCAAATCATGTTCAAATATATGAGGTACAAAGTTGGCTACTCGAACATAATTCATTATGTTCCCATACGTAGCCAAATTTGCAAAAGTGTTCAAGTAGAGCTAAGTAAGCATGTTGATGAGGTTATAATTCACATGCATGGTAGTGTTAGGAAAAAATGATCAAATGGGGTTTTAAATTTTTTTGCCTAGTTTATTTCCACTAATTTTTATATCGTGTGAGTATTCACATCAAGAGATATGAGGGTGCAAAGTTGGATTCTCAATTAGAATTCATTATTTTCCCATAGCCAAATTTGTAATGTGGCAAGAAGAGTTGAGTGATAATTTTGATGGTGTTATATATTACACATGTGAAAGTGTTAAGAGAAATTGATCATATGGGTCTATTCAATTTTGACCATAGATGATTTTCATTAAATTTGATTTAATGCATTGAAGTGCATCAAATTTTATGTAGGAGCAAAGTTGGTCTCCTAGACAAATTTTGACATAGTTGGATCTATGACAAATTTTTTGAGAAGGCATTTTAATGGCATTATATCTCACATACATGAGGGTTATAAGTTATTTTTGTCACATGTTTGGATTGTCCTATGTGAAGAGATCATCTGATCCAAATTTAAGATCATGCATCAAAGCTTAGAATAAGTTATTAAGGTTCAAAAATGGCTACTCAGGCATATTGAAAGGGTCCCCATAGTCAATTCTAAAAGAGTTAAAGCTCGAGCAAGATCAATGGTGTGCATTACTTCAATAAGATAAGAAGTAGTGAGATGATGATAGGTGCATAATGTTTAACAAATGGTCAAAGGTATAGGATAAGGATCTAATAATGAGAAGGTGTTCATATAGATTGATCAAATGGTGAGCATTGATCAATACAGCCCTAGTTGATCTATAGAGATTGATGGAGCATGTTGAGTTGACATTTCAAGATTACATGAGATGAGGTTAAAGTGATAAAGGTTTAACATTTAAACATTAGTGCCTATGTGTTAAATATATAACAAGATCAATGGTGTGTATTTAATCTAAGGTAAGAGGACACGAGATGAGAGAATTTTTTTTGAGGTTTAACTATAACTGTTGTTATTTAAATATTTGAATTTAACATAGGGAAAAACTAGAGCTCTATATTTTATCCATATCTTTTGATATAAGTCAAATTTATTGGTAATGTAAAAAAATAAAAGATGAAGAAGACTCCATGGAATATCTAATGAATATAATTTTAAGATTTGGAAGTGCGTATAATTAGAGATATTAATGTTCCAAGTTGATTATGCATTCGTTCTTATCTTACATGTGACCTAAGAAGGATAGTTGAGCTTCTATATATATATATATATATATATATATATATTCGATATCTCTTAATGAATTGGCTATTGGGTGATGATTTTAACTCTATGAAGATGATTTAGTGTGTATAGTCAAAGATATTAGTGTTCCAAGTTGATTGTGCATTCGTTCTTATCCTGCATGTGACCCAAGAAGGATAGTTGAACTTATATATATATATATATATATATATATATATATATATATATATATATATATATATATATATATATATATATATATATATATATATATATATATATCTTAATGAATTGGCTATTGGGTGATTATTTTAACTCCATGAGGATGCTTTATGTGGATTTTGGAAGTGTGATCAATCTATCTTGAGTATGAACAATGCTTAAGAAGTTGACTATGTGTTCTGTTATAGTATTCATGTGTATAACATCTTTATTTGAGAATTTGATCATATGTAGAGGTGATCTAAGATGACTAAGATCATTTAATGATGTTGAAGGGGACATAAAGAGTAGACCCATGTATTTTAAAATGGTCATGTGTTAATTTTTTTCTCAAAGATGAGCTAAATGGCTGAATAGGTCTCCTTGAGACCTATAAGAACTGCAAGGGCCTTATTAAAAGGTGTAGCTACTTAAATGTGACATATAGATTCTATGGATAACCTATGAAGTTTGTATTGATATTTGTATTGATGAGATATATGTTTTAAGGGCTAAGGTATTCTTAATGGCTGACTTGGTTATCAATATTGCTCTATAAATAGTGAAATTAAAGATGGTGATTTCTATATTTATAAAAATTTAATGAGAGAGTGCACCAAGTGAAGGAGATAACCTTTGAAATAGAAGGTATATGTCAGTGAGGAATACAAAAGAGATAAGATGATCAAACATGTTATTTTAGGCAAGGTGTTGAAGGTGATCACATAGGTCATTAGATCTAATAATCTTAGAAGAGGTAGATGGGTGAGTATGTTTAAGAGCTTATTTGAGAGAGACTTAGGATAGTTTTGAGAGAGGTTTATATATGTGAATTAGGGAGAGGAGGGTAGAGTGCTCTATGGATGAGTTCATGAGTAGATTAGTTTGAGGACTATTTTTATGACCTATTAGCCATAATTTTGTTGGCAAAATAGTGTTCTTGTTATTTGAGTATGAGTGAAGGTAAGGTGAAGACTGTGTGAGCTTGGTGGTTGAACTAAGAGGTAGATCAGTGTGTGGACTATGTGTATGACCATCTGGTCATGTTATTGATGATATGATAAAGTTGATACTATGAAGGATGAAATAATTATATATATTTGAAAAGTGGGGTTAGTTGGGATATGTAATGTGTCCTAATTGATCTTTGTATGTTGGTTCAAGTATGTAATGTGATTTGGCCAATAAGGTGTGTTGAGTGATAGAGTTGTTGCTAAAAGGTGATAAGAGTGATATCTAGAGATCCATCATCAGGTGTTAAAGACATTAGTCCTAAGGTGAAAGTTTTCTTATCAAAGGAGGGTCTAAAGGAGTTGGTCTTCCTTAAGGGAAGTTACTTTTTATAAAACAAGTGATTTAATAAAGGCAAGTGGTCTAAAGAGTTGATCATATTAGGGGCAGGTGCTCCTTATGGAATAAGTGTTTCACTAAATACCTTTGGTTAAGAGGACATGATCAAGGCTTGCTAGTCTAAAGGATTTGATCAATCTCTTGTTTGTAATTTCTTATAGGACTGTAGTCCACTTTTGTTATAGGCTTGAGAGTGGGGTTTATTCCCCATGAGGGTTTCCCATAGGAACTATGTTATGTGTTTGATCTTATATATGCATTAAATGAATGAGTTCTCTTATTAATTTTTCTTGATCAAGTTGATATATGTTGATTATTTATAGTTTGAAAGGGATTACAGTTAAAATTTAAATATTTGGGCTCACTGATTCACCCCTCGCTCTCAGTGATTATACCTCTAATAATTGATATCATAGAGGGTATTTTAGAGGAATATTAATAGATTTAAGGATATTTTGAGTGGTATAAATATGGCCAAATAGTTGGGGAGAGAAAATCTTGAGTTGAGATCAATGGTCAAAATTATTGAAGAACATATTATTCATATTAAAGATCAAGCATGCAAGATGATGGATGATGTGGTTAAATAATCTAAGAGGGATAAGGAGACTATCCAAGTTATTATTATTCAAATGGAGGCTACATGTTCAAACATGAAAGCTAAAAAAGTTGAAATAGACCAATTAAAGACTTATCTTGTTTTCCTATAAGATGAGTATGAAAAAATTATTATCAAGATAGACAAGCATAAATAAAAACAAAATAAATTAGAACAAGTCAATTAATATGAAAAATATAAAGGATGAGTTAGGGGATGGTAATGTAAATATAAATATAAGAAAAGAATAATGTAGACATCTAAAGTCTTAATTAGAAGAAGCAAATGCCAAAATGAGTTCAAGGCAAGGTGGGTATGATTAGGTGAATACTAAGATAAAATTGTTGAAGAATGAGTATGAAAAAATCATAGACAAGTTAAACAAGATAAGAAAGGAGCATGAGAATTCTAACCAAGTCAAAGACATTGAAAACTTAGAAAACAATGAAATAAGACTAGTTAGTTAGCCCAATACAATAAGGTATGCAAGTTTTTTTCATGGTCATTATCATTCTCGTTATCAATATGGTCATAGGGAAAGAGATTGTATAAGGATGAGTTATAAGAATTATTTCACATAGAGCTATGATAGAAAGAGTTTTTGGCCAAAGATTGATCATAGTTCAAATCTATCAAAAGGCATAAATGATTTTATTTGTTTCAGTTGTCATAAAAATGGACATATTTCTAGATTTTGTCTAAATAGTGTTAAGAGGTTCTCAAGGTATGTCAAAGGATATAGATCCCATAGAATTTTTGAGAAAGGAAAAACTCAAGGAAACCAAAGGTAATCATTTCCAATTCTTCTATTCATAAGGTTTATAAGAAAATTTCTCTAGAAGGCTATGTTGAAAATTAGGATAAGCTTAAGGATCAAGTAGGTAAGATGGTTGTAGTAGATGGAAAGAGTCAAACTATGGTATGGAGACCTGAGACAATAAAGACTAAGAAGACTAACCCTGTTGATTCCAAGAGTCTTGATGGATTACTTGCCAAGGTGTAAAAAGAATCAAAAATAAAGGAGAGTCAAGAGTTTCTATTGACAACATTTATTGAAAAATCTAAAGAAAAGAATGAAGTTAAGGATTTAGTTAAATTCAAATAGGACTATAATTCAGAGAAATATATGGAGATATGGGAATCTCCTATGTTTTGGGAATTTTAGTGTCTCTATGTCAAAGGGGTGTCTCTATATAGGCTTCATGGACACACTTCTCAGTCTAGAATATCTTTGGTGGATATTAGACATTATTTGGTAAGGAGGTATGAAAATAAGGTGAGTTTTAAATATCTATCTTCATATTAGTTTGTGGTATATTCTAGTTGTGTATGCCATGATAGTTTATAGTTTTCTAAATATGAGGTATCTATATATGAGTATTGACTATGAAAGTTTATAGTGAAGCATGAAGCTAGGGGGAGCTTTGTAATTTATCAAGTCCTAGGATTAGAGGACTGAGTAGTTAAATCTAAGAAAGAAGGTGTGGAGAATAACTTTTGTGTGCATAGGATGATAATACCAATTAGATAAGGTCTTTGGTTAAGGGGGGTCAATAAGTTCATTTGTTTGCTCTAGAGATCTGTGAAGGAGCTGTAGTATTTGGTTAGAATGGGTAATTCTAGGTGCCTTAATGAGATTAATGTATTGTCAAGAAGTGTTTGCTGATAAAAAAGTTTTGTGCACTTCTTTGTGATGTGATATAGGTATTTGGTGGTCTAAATGGTATGTAGAAGCCAAATTGAAGATTTTTGAGTGCTCTCAATTTTTCTCAAGTTTTGGCTTAAGGGCAAGCATGCCTAAAATGGGTTATATTAATTCATGGCTCCCAAAGGTGTGAAGGCTCAAATTTTGGTCTAGAAGTTTTTGATGCGTATCTTTAGGTGTGTAAGACGTTTCAAATGTGTGTGTTGACCAGAAGGAGATTTTTTGACCTTGTTTGTTTTAAGATTCTAAGAGTTTGGGCTCTGCTATAAAAGTGATCTACCTTATGAACTGAGGTATAAATATTATTAATATATTGAATGGGACAAATGGGTTTCCAAATAAAGGTTCACATATATTTTAAGGTTTTTGGTTCTCAAGTTATTCAAGTTTTTGCCAAGTTGGAGGCCTAACTGGGTAGTAGGTTTATGAAGGAAGTATGTTACAAAGGATGAGCTTGGTGATGTAAGTTGGTTTTTCTAAGGGGGAATGTTATATTTATGCATATGTGGAGTTTTAGGTCCTGAAGATGTGTCTACTAAAAGGTATGGGCTTTGCAAGTTATAGGTAGGGCTACAAGGAGTCTAAGACATGCCTAGTGTGAAGAAGAGTGCTTTTATTTAGTTTATACAAAAAAGAAAAGAATGAATGTTTCAAGGTAAATTATAAAGTTGGTTTATAATATTTTTCATAATTGATGAGTTTTATGATGCTATATTGATGTTCATGAAAGTGTCTTGAGAGAGAAGGCTAGTAAGCTTGTATAGTGGTTCTTCATGGTGTGTGGAGATATGAAGATGCTCAAATGATACAATGGATCATAGGTCTTATGGGGATTCCATCTGAGAAATTTCTTGGTGATTTACATTTGATTTTAGTTGTTTCTGTGTTCTTTCTTCATTGGTTATAGTGCTTGGTTGAAGAGAGTGTTGACATAGAGTAAGAGGAAGTTGTCAAGACAAACTGAAATAGACTAAAGGTAAGGGTGAGTTTGTATCATATTTATAAGATTATACTTTCCTTTTTGATGGTCTTTTTAGGTTCTCAAGATTATTTTTTGCCCAATTTATCATTGTATCAAAGGGGGAGAAATTTAATGTTGTGGGAGTGCTTGAAGAGAGAGAACGTGAGTTATATATTGCTATATATGATGTTTATTGACATCAATGACAAAGGGAGATATTTTTTGATATTTTATAGTGATAGCATGATGGTTTAATATAGGTATTATGGTGAGTGTGTGAATTTATTTGATATCCTAATTAAAAATGACATAGTGTGGAATGTGTTTGTCCTAGTGTGCTTCAAGTATACTTGGTTGATCTCTAGAGTTTAGCTAGTTAGAGATGTTTAAGGATGAGTATGGTGATTGGATAATGTGAAATAGGTCCATAATATGTCATATATTCTTTGATATCTTATGTGCATAATTGGAATTCATTTAGTAGTCCATATTTTTCATCTAGACAATTTGGGTCTAATGGTAGAAAATCTAAGTAGGTAGTTTGATGATGTCACCATTGCCACATGGGAATGATTCAAGGAGATTTGGTCATATGGTTGTGATAAAATTAGTCCCTAGTTGGTATAAACCAAATATAAATTCATGTGTTGAAGTAAAATTAAAGAGATGAGGGTGTAAAGTTGGTTACTCATACATAATTCACTATGTTCCCATACTTAGACAAATTTTCAAAAGGGATCAAGTAGAGCTGAGTAAGCATGTTGATGAGGTCAACATTCACATGCATGGAGGTATCAAGAAAAAATGATCATATGGGTTTGTTAATTTTTGTGCCTATTTTATTTTCACTAATTTTTAGATCATACGATGAAGTGTGTTAAGAGATATGAGGGTGAAAAGTTGGTTTCTCAGTCAAAATTCATTATTTTCCCATAGCCAAATTTGTAATGTGGAAAGAAGAGCCAAGTGAGAATTTTTATGGTGTTATATATTTCATGTGTTAAAGTTTTAATATAAACTAGTCATATGGGTTTGTTCAATTTTGAGCATATATTATTTGCACCAAATTTGAGTTCATGCACTGAAGTGCACCAAAAGCTATGCAAGAGTAAAGTTGGTCTCCTAGATAGCTTTTGACATAGTTGGCTCTATGACAAAAGTTTTTGAAAAGGAATTTTAATGGAATTATGTCTCATACATGTGAGGGCTATAGGATTCATTTGTCACATGGTTAGATTATCCTATGTGAGGAGATCATTTGGGATAAATTTGAGATCATGTGTCAAAGTACAGAAGAAGTTATTAAGGTTAAAAAATGGCTACTCAAGCATATTGAAAGGGTCCCCATAGTCAATTTTAATAGAGTTAAAGCTTGAGAAAGATTAATAGTGCATGTTTTTCCAAGAATACACAAAGAAGAAAGATGATAATAGGTGCATGATGTTTAAAAAATGAGAAAAAGTATAGAATAATGATCTAATGATGAGTGGGTGTTCATAAAAATTGATCGAATGGTGATCATTAATCATTAAAGACCTAGTTGATCCATAGAGATCGATGGAGTGTGTTGAGTCAACATTTCAATATTTCATGAGATGAGGTCAAAGTGACAAAGTTTTAGCATTTTAGCATTGGCACCTATGTTTTAAAGATCGAACAAGATTGATGATGTGTATTTAATATGAGCTGAGAGGACATGAGATGTGAGCAAAGTTTTTAAGGTATAATTGTGACCATTATTATTCAAATATTTAAAGTTAACATAGGGAAAAACTAAAGCTCTATATTATATCCATATCATTTGATTGAAGTAAAATTTATTGGTGTTATAAAAATAAAATATGAAGAGGACTCCATGGTGCATATAATGAACCTAATTTAAATATATAGAAGTATGTATCATCAAATATAATAGTGTTCCAAGTTTATTATGTGTTTGTGCTTATTTTATAAGTGACCTGAGAAGGATAATTGAGCTTATATAGATATTTTCTCAATGTATCTTAATGAAACAGATATTAGGGAGTGATGTAGACTCCATAATCATGCCTTGTGTGGATTTTGGAGGTGTGATCAATCTATCTTGAGTATGAAAAATGTTTAAGAAGTTGAATGTGTGCTCGGTAATAGTGTTCCTATGTATAAGGTCTTTGTTTGAGTAGTTTGATCATATGTAGAGGTGAGATAAGATGATGATCATTTGAGGATGTTAAAGGGGACATAAGGAGTGGATCCATGTATTTAAAAGTGGTCATTTGTTATTATGTTTCTCAAGGGTGAGCTAAATGTGTGAATAGGTCTACATGAGACCTATAAGAGCTATAAGGGCCTTATTAAAAGGTGTAACTATGTAAGGGTGACCTATAGATGATATGGCCTACCTATAAATTTTGTATTGAGTTTTGTCTCAATGATATAAATGATTTAAGGGCTAAGACATACCTAATGGCTGACCAAGGTTTTGGTTATCAAGATTGCTCTATAAATAATGAAATAAAAGATGGTGATTTCTAGATTTTTAAGACTTGAATGAGAGAGTGCGAGTGTGAAGCCAAGTGAAGGAGATAAAATTTGAAATAAAAGGTACAAGTATGTGAGGACTAGAAAAGATCAAAGAGTATTATACATGCTATTCTAAGCAAGGTGCTGAAGGTGATCACATAGGTCATTGGACCTAATAAGCCTAGAATAGGTGGAATGGGTGAATATGCTCAAGAGGCTATTTGGGAAAGACTTGGGATACTTTTGAGAGGCTTGCATATGTGAATCAGTGAGATAAGGATGGGTAGAGTGCAATATGGATGATTTTATGAGTAGATCAATTTGAGGACTATTTGTATGACCTATTGATCATAATTATGTTGGCAGAATAGTGATCTTACTATTTGAGTGTGAGTGAAGGCAAGGTGAAGACTGTGTGAGCTTGGTGGTTGACCTAAAAGGTAGATTAGTTTATGGACTATGTGTATGACCATTTAGTCATGTTGATGATTTTGTGATAGAGTTATTTCTATAAAGGATGCATTGAGTGTGCAGAGTTAAAGAGTGGGGTTAGTTGGGGTATGTAATGTGTCCTAATTGATCTGTGTATGCTGGTTCAAGTATGTAATGTGCTTTGGATAATATGGTGTATTGAGTGATAGAGTTTTTTCTGAAAGGTGAGAAGATTAATATATAAAATTCCATCATCAGGTGTTGAAGACATTAGTCCTAAGGTGGAAGTGTTCTTATCAAAGGAGGGTCTAAAGGAGTTGGTATTCCTTAGGGGTAGTGGCTCCTTGTAAAATAGATGTTTTACTAAAGGTAGGTGGTCTAAAGGAGTTGATCATCTTAGGGGTAGGTTTTCCTTGTAGAACAAGTGTTTTACTAAATACCTTTGGTCAAGAGGACATGATCAAAGTTTGATGGTCTAAAAGAGTTGACCAGTCTCTTGTTTATAATTTATTATAAGACAATAGTCCACTTGTGTTATAGGCTTGAGAGTGGGTTTTATTCCCCATGAGGTTTTCCCATAATAACTGTGTTATGTGTTTGCTCTTGTGTATGTATTTAATGAATGGGCTCTCTTATTAATGTTGTTTCATCAAGTTGATATATGTTGATTGTTTAATATTTTGAAAGGGACTATAATTGAAATTGAAATATCTAGGCTCATTGATTCATGCCCCCCATCTCAGTGATTGTTCCTCTAACATAATACACTACGTACAATATAAGTTTGCATAGATATAGCTATAAGTTTGAAAGTTATGCTTACATTTTGCTTAGATACAAATATTTCAACTTAGATTCATATTAGTTACTCAAATAAGGGGATTAATACATGGCATGATCACTCCCACATTCATTTTAGATAGATAGAGACATTCATTACAACTCAATATAAATTTAGTATGCTCAAATATCAAAATAGGGGCATGTGTGTAACATATTATTTCTATATGCTCAGATACACATAGGTTAATTGGATAGAATTTTAAACTCCATACAATGATCTAGACCATATATACTTGAAATCATATTCCAATTTATCACTAGTTTCCGGCTTTACTCCATCTATAGTGATTGGCATTCTCAAGTGGCTTAGAATTACCTAATGTACCCGAGTGGCCATGGAGCTGGCATACATAGTTAGATATACCAAGTTAGATATTTTCATCACTTTATGTAATACAATTTTAGATGCATCTACAACACATACATGGGAAATTATGGAGTCATATCCTACTTGAGTTCTTGATCCACCCATAGGAGAGGGTTATACACACTTACAATATTGTCTGATCTATTCAGATGTCATGATCCTCTAAGCAAGGGTGGGAAATGATAGAGTCAAAACCATATTGAGTTATTAATATACACACATATGAGAATAAATCAAGATATTGGTTTAGTCCATGTTATTTAATTATTGTATCACTATACACACACACACATAGGTTATCACTAGGTTCATGTATTGGTTTGCATACCCAATGATGTGTATTCATTCCTTTTCTCTTTCCCATCTCTTTACTCATGTTTACTTAGATAATTTATTCAAAATAGTCTTTTATTTATGATATCTCTTAAATAAGGATTAGTTTTTGTACATTTAATTACAGGTCATGATTCACATACACAAACCCAGCTGCACATACTCAAAATCAACTACACGGGCTTCACTTCCTAGGTAAGTCCAAGTACTCTTATTTTTTCCTTTATATTATTTATTTGAATTTTTTGTATTTATACAATAAATGGGGGAAAATGTAATCACCTAAAAGTTGAATTTGGATGCTAAGAGTGTTTCTTGAGATAATATATTCCTATATTAGCCCTACACCTATTTTAAATCATTTATCACACTTTTATAGCCATTGTGTAGACCATAGATGTCCCTTGATAGATCAAACATATTCTCAAACTTGTATTCCTTGATCTTGGCCCTTTATGCTGAGTAGCCTACCAGATAGACACTAACACCACATTAAGGATATTAGAGCCATATGGCTCTATTGTCCCTAACATGGAACTACTGTCCCTTACCCTAATTCTCTTGAATTAATATATTTTCAAATATGTACCCCTCTTAAGGTTGTCCTAATAATATTTTATTATCTACATAAACTAAAAATCACTATAAATATAAACCTATTTGACTTATATCCACTAGTTGGAAAATAGATGAAAAATCCCTATTCAAACAAGAAATAAGTTGAGAAAAATCAAGGTTATTAGTCCCTATTGTGCTCAATTTATGCATACTACCAACTAAAACTACCCTAAGACCATATTTTAAAGATTTTAAATCTCAAGCATACTCAAGGAATTCAAGACCACTATCATTCCAGCATTAACTTGTACTTTCATCAAGCACTAAGTGAGAGAACTATATCAGGCTTGATCACTCCTTACACTATTGGTATGTAGGTAAATATCTTCATAGTAGGGTGTTAAGGATGTCCATCCTATCCTAATAATTAACACACATTTTCAGCTCATTCCATGTTTGAAAAGAGGATTAGGTATTGAATATTAAATCAACTATTCTAGGCACAATACAAAGTTCCAAATTTCATGCACATAAGAATAGAACCTAGAAACATAGGTGTAGGTACTCCTATAATTTATTAATAGTCTTGTAAAGAGGACACTATTACCATTTTCAAGACACTAGAGATACATGGTATTACTATCCAAGTGGGGAACTACTATCTAGGAGAGAATGTGACTCAAGAAACATGTTGACAACACTCAGACCTATCCATAACCTAGTTTTTAACACCTAAATATTCTACAAAAGTTGTTGTCTAGATAAGTCTCTATTTGGACATATTTATTAATATTTTTAAAAATTTAAAGCAAATCAGATTTTGTAACAAATTAGTGTTTATTTATTACATATTATTTCACTGATTTAGACAACTCATCCCTTTAATCTGACATAGTATCTACACTAGTAAAACCCTAAAAGGTTAAAACAACTTACATCATGTGGATTTTATGAAATATTCCAAGTAAATTTGAGACTTTTTAAATAAACTATTTGAATATATATCTGAAATTTCCAAAATGATAACGAAGTAGAGAATGTATGGTTTAAACTTGGAAGAAGGTGAAAAGATGGTGGATCACATTAATAAGTTCCACTCTTTAATAAATTAGTTAGTTGATATTAATGAAAAATTATAGGATGATGATGCAAAATCCATGTTTTTGAACATCAAACCTAGTAATATGTCAAATATGGTTTTTAATTGTGTAAACTAAATCCTAGTTTGGAAAGTTTAATCTCTACTTGGACTGATGAGGGGAATAAAATAAAACATACACAATTAGAAAAATAATAAATATTGTTTGTCTATAATAATCCCATTAATTCTTTTAAACAAACCAAGCATGTGCCAAATTATAAACCTCCAAGAGAAAAATAGACTATTTTTACTATAAGAAGTCAAGACACTTTCTTTTGAATTGTATATATAGAGCAAAGTATCTCATTAACATAAAACTGAAATAAAATGCCTTGGTTACTAATAAAAATAGAGAAGAACATAGTGATTGGAATGAATAATATCCTTATTCAAGTGATGAAGAATGTGGGTTTTGATAATTGAATGTAAAAAGGTGTGTATGCGTGTCTGTGTGATGAAAATAAAACTACAAATAGAATTGTGTACACTTTGTTGTGTAAGCACTTCATAAGTGCCATGTCGATGAGAATCTTAGCACTCACTAGAAGTGAAATTGTGAATAGTTGTTTTTACTTATTTATTTTATTACTATAAGTACAAATTTAGGTGATATTTTAGTGAGAAACCTAACACTCACTTGAAGTAAAAATGTAAACAGTTGTGTTTAGGTATGTAAGTTATCACTAGAATCAAAGTGCATATATAGACTGATTTTTGAACAAATGTGTATGTGTTGATGTACATATTTTTTTCTAGTATGTGTGGTGTTATTCCCTTATATATGTCTATACTATATATAAATTAACATATTTTTTTACTAAAATAATATTGTGTAAGAATGAGATAATAATTAAGTGTGTAGTTATGTGAGTTATAACAACTCACTAAATATAAATTGAATTTTTTGATGACATAAACTAGATATCTTATTTTATAGGAGATCACATATGTATAAATACTTTCATATCGTGAATAAAATTATAATGAATATTGTATTATTTTAATCTCTCTCTATACTCACTAATATCAGGTGTTCACTCTGTGTGTAAATCCAAAAACTTGTCTCATCACTTGAAATCCTAGCTACACTTTTGATAGTAGGTTTAGGCTTAAAAATTGGAAGAAAGGTGGTTTGATCTGACCTCAACCACTCCATAATTAATTTTTGAGTGTTACCTATGTATCCATTACCCTAATGAGGGAATTTAAATTGCACATAGTTTTGGCCATTAGGTGTATGTGTGTAATAGTGATACTTTTTATGAATGAAACCTATAATCTATATTTCCAGACTTGATAATGGAAAAATTCACTTGGATTAGGTGATTTATACATAATTATGGCCTACTCCTTGTGACTTATTATTGAATTGATAAGTTTAAGGCACCCCCTTTAAAATGTACAAGTGATATAATAACTTGTTTAGTGTTTACTTTATAGTTATAGATGATGAAAGACCTATTGTGTATTTATACATGACTATTTTGTAATTTATCATGCCACCAAAATTAAAATTTCACATGCCAATCCATGAAGATAATTTTAATTTTAAAAATGATTGTTACTTAGCATGGGGATAGGTCCATCAAATTTGGATGCCTCCATAATTTTGTATAAGTTTGAGTCTAACTAACTCACTACAAATAGAAGAGTAATAATATGATGATATAGAGATATTTTTAGTATTATAATGAATAGGTTATTCCCTTATTAAGGAATTCTTATAAGTAATGAGTAACAATTAGGAAGCCAAACCCATAAAAGGAAATTGGTTACGATAAAATGGTGTACAAAAGCCGCATGTGTAATCATGGGTCATGTAAGATAAGGATAGATAAATAATAAAATTTCAAAGTGTATAATACTATATTTTAGTGTATACATATATTTCATTATTAAAATCTCAAAATTGATTATAGGGATGTTAGATGGTTAATCATGTAACCTTGGCACCAAAAGATAAAATTTCACATGCAATAATAAGTGGCTTATGTGTATGCCATATAAAAAATATCTATAATCACATATTTATTTATAAAATATTTTAAAATCATTAGGGAGATGAAAATCACAAATCACTTCATTCTCATATCGAACATAATCAATCTTCCCCTTATCTTTCCAAAAAATGTGTATTATAGTTACCTGCAAGTTCCATTTTTAGTCATCACTCTATGGTTTATTTTATTCAATAAAAATTTGAAATAAATTTTAGGATGAATAATCTAGTGGTGGATCAATTTATAATTAAAATGGGCCACCATTTGGACTATGGAAATTTACCTTGAAAATAATGCTAGATAGTGTGGTTTCACAAACAATCTTTTATCATATTATGACTTGGAACAAAAAATAGTTTATTATTGTGATTTTTTAATATAATTTGTGTTCATAATTTATACTAAATTAAATAATACTAAATATTAAACAATGGTCTTACCTATATATATATATATATATATATATATATATATATATATAGAGGGGTAGGAGACATAGGAGGCTCTGTGGATGATAAAAAATTAGGTTCCCAAATAGGGGAATGAGTTAGAATGCTAACTGCAAAAAAATAATGTGAATCATAACTATGGTAAAACTCATAATACGTATTTATAAAAAAAACTATGCATGGATAGCCACTAATAATGCATAAAAACTAAGTAAATATTATCATATACATTAATATGTGTTTTCAATATATGAATGCATTCACTAGGGTTTTCTAAAATACCTATGGGTTAAACAAGCATAAGGAGTTCACCAAGAACTTATTATAGATTTAATTTTTATCCCATCCATGTAAATCATTCAATCCCTTTCAAGCATCAATTAGTATCCCCTATTAAATATTATCATAATATAATGTCTTTCCTACATATTAATAGTTACTCGAGTCTTCAAAATAAGGTGTTGGCATCAGAACATTCTACTTAAGCTGTAAAATAATTTCATAAATATATTATTATTAATTACCAATCTATAAATTTTACCCTATTAAATCCTAACTCTCAATCATTAAAAAAATATTTCAAAAAATTATCTACAAGGGTCCCTAATAGTGCAATTTTTTTATGAATGTTAAGTTATTTGAACTTATTTTTAATATTAATAAAATTTAATAATAAAAAAATGGTACTTTTAAAAATATGATTTATAAAATGCCTCTTTCATTTATGTGGTCTTATTTCTCTTTCACTTTAAATCATATCTCCTTTATAAATGATGTAATTTTGTAATATATTTTTTGTTTTATGATTTTAAACAACCATTAAATGATTTCATTTAATATAATCATAATTTTAATCTAAGGTCTAAATAACTTATGTATCCTAATTATATTGTACATTTAAAACACCTTAATGACACACTTACAACACTCTAACCATAAACTTATGACATGAATGATAAATATATGACACAATTATGACAATGTTATGATAGGTCAATGAAAACATAGCAATATATTTGTGTTACATTTACTATACATTTTTACAACAAATATTTGTTAATAATATGTTATACATATGATGAACCCTTATAATGTGTTTATGACATAAATAAAGAATAATAATTTTATTTTATATTTATGATAAGTCAAAAAAAATTAAGTTCAAAACACCACATGACCAAATTTTGTCTTTAAAAAATTGACTTAATTCACATAAAGTTTAGTATTCAAATAAGGGTTAATATTTATAATCATATGAACACGTGTTCTAAATTTTTTTAATTAGTGGCCCACATTATAAAATCAAAACAAGTATATAAATGAATGTTACAAATTATTACAACATTATAATCACATAAATCAATCATGTTTCCTTTTTAGTGTACCTTGGAAAGTGCCAATACTTACAATAGTAGATCCATCTCCCTTTGGTGAACTTGTAAAACACATACAAATACCAAAAACATCATTACTTTATATCATAAATTTAGCAATGAAATCAATAAAATTTAAATTCAATGAAATTTAAAATAATATCTAATTAATACTTCTAAAATTTAATTACAAATAATTAATCAATAATAAAAAAATATAATTCTTAATTTTCCTTAAATAGCCCACTCATCACTAAATTGGTATAATTGTTATGTAAAAAAATGAACTCAAAATTTCACAATTTTTTTAAAATATTAAATCATAAATAAGTCTCATTAGTGGTCCAAAAAATATGTCATAATATAATAAACATAAATCATATTTGTGAGGAAGACACCAATAGAGGCTAATACTCTTTTTTTTTGTTAGAGATAACTAGGTTAAATCCATAGACCAACAAAAAAATAAATTGAAAATAAAACCAAGGGATACTTTCACACTAGGTTAAAATGTAATGGTACAAAGTACCCAAAATATATACTATCCTATTAGGCCAAACAAATAGTTAGAAGATAATTGAATAGATGAGAACCACTCAGTATAATAAAGGAGTAAAAAATCCAACAACATTTATTAGTCATTAGCATGAGCCAATCACCACATAATATAAATAAATCATACTAGGGCCCATATAGAAAATAACAACATGAATCAAACCATGCACTCCAAAAAATTATATCAAGTATAAAATCATATAGAACCATCTATATGAAAGCTTGAAAATAAGCTAGTCCAACTATCTAAATTTTCTCACTATTTGTATAAAATTAGAACCATATCTAAAATGCATCCTAGCTATAGTTTGTGTAAAAGTCTGTGTAATGGAATAAAGAATGGTCCATAACTAGAAAATAATGGAATCCATCATAGATATATAAAATCAAAGTAAATAGTAATTTATTTCTATTATAGAGTGAATTATCTATAGTTTATCACCAAAAGATGTTATTTCAAAGAGGGTGTTGGGAAGGAAAACTACATGGTACTCCCAAACACCATATCTTATACTATAATGTTAGAATTGAAAAATAGAAAAAAAACAACTTAGAAAATATTATATGATAATTAAATCTTCAAGTTCCACACAATCATCATTTAATTTTGAAGATACATGTCTAGGTTTGACATCCCCTACATTCCCCTGACACTCAAATTAATCTTATAAGTAGTAGGATGGAGGTTCAACCACACAATCTGAAGGGAGCTTTTTACCTAGTCATTTTTATAATAAATATTTCCCCTTGCTAATTTTTTGGAGACCATCTATAATCATATGACAATGATCCACACTAGTGAGGCCCATTAAGTGAAGAATATTTTCTAATTCCCTATCTTATTTATGTAGTGAATATGTCCCTACCACATTTGATAAAATATTTACATAGTTTATGGATTGAACAAATTCAAACACATTTTTACTAACCTTCCCAAAATTTGATCTTTCGGAACACGTATGAGATTAGGTGTCCAAAAGAGATGTGATTGATAATAAGGGACTTTCATCCTCCCATTTTAGGATTTTTGTGATAGCAATCTAGGAAGTAAGCTACAGGTATTATGTTCCATGATATATCCTACTTGAAATATATCTCTGAGAGATGTAATGCTACCATCAAGGATTCAATACTGAATTTGATAGAAGAGGTATTAGCTCATAATCTAATCCTAGTTCTGGAGTGCTACTGAGTTTCACTTCACCAATTTTATAAAGGATTGGAAATCATAGTTCAATTTCAAAATAAACATAAAATAGAGGCTAAATTAAGGTATAAAATATATTCTTGGTTTGTAAAATATGACAATGCTTCAAGAATGAGTGTGTGCCCAACCATAGTTATACCACTGTATACCAAGTTTCACAAGAAGATCAATCTTTTCATCACATAGGGAAGAACTCTGAGGAGGCAGTGAGAATGTTTTTTTATAAACTCTTCACTAAATATAAATACATAAGAGGGGCATGTTTTCAATTACACATAGGACCTTTAAATTTATCTATAGCATTAAGTACACAAACTAATGAGTGTTCCCAAGGAAATTAAAATAGTTCATAAATGAATTATAATATAAAGTCACATTTTAGATACTACATTCATCATATGTGAATAATCACACTATTAATTATTCAACACTAGCATGCACTCACAAAAATAAGAATTAGTAGACAACATCTATGAAAACAAAAAAACCATTGAAAAAAGCAGTAAAAATTATATTATTTTCAATTAAGTTTTTTATTACATGAAAATTCCAACCCATATTTAAGAATTCTTACTATTATATAAAAATATGGGATTCACGTCCTAGTAGTATGATATTCCCATCCTTTTCCATGATGTCCCTAAGAGTTAAATACAAAATCACTCAATAAAATAGTATTGCCATCCTCCTAAAATATTTCCCCAACCCACTAAGAGAAAGTGATAAATGGATAGGGGGACCACATCCTAATTTACTTAATTGTGCCTCATTAGATGCCAAGCTATCTACCACTAAATCAAATTCCTAATCTAGATTAGCAATATTCATATGTGGTTCCTAGATATTATCTTAGCCTAGGCTAACAATCAATCATGGACATGGAGTGGGGCCTCCATGGAAAATTTTACCTCTAACACCTTATTGATCTAGCCTAGATTGGGTTGTTAGTTCAAGAATTTATTCGTCCCCAATCCTTTTGGATTTTTACACCATTTTTTACATGACTTAGTTGAATTGGTCCAATTCAACCTCCAATTCATGTCTATCTTGTAGGGTGTTCTCTAGATGAAATAAGATAGTGATGTTGACCTCTTTTAAATAAGTCAACATCTTCCCCTTTCCCTTATCTAAAGGCTCAATAATTTTTTTTCATTAAAACCAGCCATTCCTCAATTTAAGTCCTCATGTTCTTGGCCTAATTTTGGTCTAGGATTAAGTCTACTAGAGGCATGATCTTAATCTTTTGGAATGTTTTATCAAATTTGGTACTTATGTGAAAACCCTAGATGGAAACACTATTATGAAAAGTCAAGAGAATGATATAAAAAAGATAACATTCACTAATTTATAACTATTTTATTCTATAAAATTATTTAAAATATAAAAACATAGTGATAAAATAAATATTTATCTAAAAATTGTGCCTCTAGGAGGAATCTAAATCTAAATATTATTGTGTAGAGAGTTCTAGTGACTAGAATTAGGACCCTAGAACTAGATCAGACCTAAAAAATAATGTTTTGAAGAGGTTAATATAGGGTTGGAACTCTTATATAACCTAGGGTGACCTTTTCCACTTTAAGTGAGAAAATTAGGGTTTTTAGGTTCTATGTGCCTTCACTTGTATAACTTGTATCTAGTGTAGGAGCTTACAATCACTTGTGGAAACCACTATGTGACTACTTTTCCTTTAAAAACCATAGTTCCTTGACATTTAAGACCATGAAATCAATAACAAAAATGGGTTAGTGGTTAAATTTGGGTGATACATCAACACCCCATGTGTTGAGCAT
Organism: Torreya grandis; assembly: GCA_037957365.1. Lineage (NCBI taxonomy): Eukaryota > Viridiplantae > Streptophyta > Pinopsida > Cupressales > Taxaceae > Torreya > Torreya grandis. The sequence goes on along the minus strand of JARHVA010001106.1, from coordinate 228,507 downwards.
TGTCTACATACCAATACTCTAAAGAGGGATCAAACTTCATGTAGTTTACGCATGCTATGGTGGTGTGTGAATAACTAGTGCAATATGCTAGATATTGGTGCAATACTAATTTGATTATATGTTTTAACCATGAATTTTGACTTATTACATGTGCTCAAACTTGAGATATGTGTTAATAGGGTTGTATGCAATTAGAATTGTGAAAAATAGGTATTTTATGTTCAATGTGAAAGTGTAATTTTGGTGATTTTTAGTGTGAAAACCTACTATGTGGTAAATGGTGTGAAAAGTTTTTACATAGTCATATAATTGAAAATCCTTTGATTGGAGATTATTAGTACATGGGAAAACCTTCTTATATCTTTGAATTTGGTAAATGAGTTGTTATTTGGTAGGAAGATAGGAGAGGGCTAGGGACACTATATTGGTTCATTCATTTCCCCTTAGGCACTCCTGTCCAATGGGTGATTTTATAATGTTGAGTATTAGGTATGGCCTAAGATATGTCTAAAGTTGACCAAGATATGTACATGTTCATTTGGGGGTCATATAATTAGATTAGAAGGCCATGTAAGGTGGTTGAAAGTGATTAAAATGGGCCTTAAGCTAGGTCTAGAGCTAAGTGTGTAAAAGAGTGGTCACAAATAAATGTTAATTTTACATGTCTAAATTTTCCTCCCATTTATTATAGTGATGAAATAAATTGAAATAACTAGAGTAAATGAAAAAATAGTGCATAATTAATTTTAATTATGGGAAAAAGTCCTATATACATGCCATAACATTGAACTATTCTCCATGTAAAAACATGCTATGAAAAATATGCAATATTAGTCTTTACTTAATTTGAATATCAAGAAGTAAGAGATAAAAATATAAAGAGTGATAAGGAATAAATATGCACCTGCTTGAGTATGCGAACCATTGTGTCTTTCTTGGTACAAAAATTGGTGTTAATGACATGTTATGTGTTTATATTAACATTGAATATTTGGGAATAGATTGTGCATGACCCAATCGTCATTTATAAATGGGCACATGCAAGAAATAAAGTTTGTTTGACTCCATCATCATCATCCCATAGTAGTGGAGTAGATTGGAATCCATGTATGAATCCTGATTATATATATATATATATATAATGTATAAATTGGTGTAGATACTAGTGAAAATAGTGAACCATCCACTATAAATGGAATGAGGTTTAATTTTGGTGAAAAAATGGCATAAAATTGGTGCAAAAATTGGTGAAAAATACTGAGTATAATGTAGGTCTAGTGTATACAATGTGGATAATGACATGAATTATCATTCCATCTATGAAACTAATGAAAAAATTGGTATAATGAGGAAATAAAGTGTCGCACACATGCCTCCCACTGATTATAGTACATATAGATTTTAAGACTGAATAAAATAACTATAATTCTAAGTAGAACATGAGTACCACCCTAGAGTAACATTATGTGCATTATTTCCCCTAAACTAATAAAAAATGAAACAAAAATATGTAATTCTAAGTAATTTTGGAAACTAAGACTATGAAATTGTTTAATACTGATTTGAGTAAATTGAGTTTTTGATAAATTTTATAAATATGTTTTTTTGGCATTTGGATAATAATATTGGGAAGAAAATTAGAGAAGATATCTCATATCTAATATGGTGCTCCTATCTAATTGAATTTATATATGTTGTCTAATATTGAAGTTATGTCAACTATCTAACCATTGTTAAATCATGTTTTTGTATTGATCTTAGAAGGTCAAGTCTCTAAAACAAACCTCTATAAATGCACCCACTTTTTAGGTGAGTTGTTGAGCCTGCCTAAGAACTTAGATTAAAATAAAAGGTTATGCATTAGGTTTTTATGATGTAAAAAAAAAAAATTGATTAATACTAACTTAAGTGAAAATCATGGCATCATTATGTATGTAAACTAAGCATAATAATAATTTGAGATTTATGTGAAAATAACACAAGGCATACGTATAGATAGATGTGATAATGAAGCACATAAATAATTGAGAAAATGAGTATATAACATTTAATAAAACTACTTAAATATGATTACATGATGTCTACCATGGAATTAGAAGGGTTTTGGTGCATGATTTCCATCATGGCATTTAAATTTGATTAAAGAATCAAGTAAAGTGTCATGTCCATGACACACACAATCAAAGTGTTTCACTCAATTTATTACTCTAATTATTTTTACTTTGAAATAAGAGAGAAACAATAGATAAGGAGTGTGTACCTATTATAAAGTGCATGCATTGATATCTAGATGAGGTGAGAACTCTTCTTTGGTGAGGGAATAATGACCTTTGCTTTGAAGAGTTAGATGGTTGAATGCTTAGAGGAATATGGGTAGTGTAATAATAACTTGATGAGATAATCACATAGACAAATCTTTGGGTTGCTAAATGCCTACAAAAACAAGAGAGTCTAGATGCACAAGTTTGAGTCCCATATCTCCTCCATGAGCCTTATATTTATATCACAAAACTTCCTAAATGAAGAGAAAGTGTTGCCAAATTGAGGGAGGGAAAGTTTATAAGTTGGTCCTGGACAAGTTTGATGGACTGAGAAAAATAAATCCATGAGTTTTCACATGGGAAAGTTACCAATTTTGTTAGTTTAAGCTTGTTTATAGCTGGAAGTTTCTAATTTATTGGGTGAGGGTACCTGAAAATCAACAATTAGGTTAACCATCGATGGTTGGGCTAACCCTCAGAGGTTAACCCTATTGGGCTAAAGAGGTATAATTTAGTGTTTTAAATACTTTTTTTAAATTTGTGTAAAAGGGGGTCAACTAAGTTAAAAGAAGAGTTAACTAGGTTAATGGTCAGGTCAAGGTCAAGAGCCAAATCAAGGTGATGTGACCTTAAAAATGATGTAAGGGATGATTTTAAGTGTCTACATTTTCCCCCTTTTTATTGTATATCTTTAGGTTAATAAGTCATAGAACAAAAAAATGGGAGGTTGAAAATCCAAGGTTATTTTCCCCAAGTATGGGAAGAGGGTATTCCTCCTCAAACCAGGAGTTGATGAGGTAAATCGAGTCACAGTTTGATAAAAAGAAATAAGGTGTAGGTATTAAAATGTAATTATATGCATAGTTTACAATCAGATGCTAAGGTCACAAAATCATGTAAAGACACAAAATGGCTAGTGTTGACAATAATAATTTAGGTTCTAAAAAAAGTGACAAGGTAACCAGTCCCCAGCATTAGTCATAGTTGATCAACATACACATCAATTATATTAGAAAGGGCCGATGTTTGATCAGGTATCTAGGGTAAGAATTGCTCTAAAAAAAAACAAAAATGGTTAGGTTATGCAAAAAGATAGGTGAAAAAGGTTCAACAAGGTCAAATTGGTCGAAGTGGTCAAGAATGATCAAAACAAGATCGGTGCAAGGTATACGAATAGATGTGAACTAAAAGAGAGGTCAACATCATGGTAGATATGGATAAATGGGTGGATTGGTTAGGTTAGGCTGGTTTGGGTTGGGTTGGGTTGTGGTCAAGCTAACTCTAAATGCCTAAGGCAAGAGGACACTACTTACATAGTCCTATAGACAATGCATCCAACATGAACTTTAAGCCAAATGTAGTTCTTAGTGGTTAGGGTCAGGTCAAGGTGGCAAGGTGGAGCTCATGAAGAGATAGTAGGTAAATTAGAAAAAAATGAGGTGGAAAAATAAGAAAAATCCACCCTAAACATTGATGGTGAGGGTGAATCGGTGATGGTTGGATAATCATTGACTGTTATGGTCAACTGTCAACGATTGGGTATAAACCCTAAACCAATGGTCAAAAAGGTAATAAAAAATAGTTTATCCTCATTAGCATGTGATATTTTATCATTTTATCTTATCTAATAATAATATATGGAGAGCATTTATGAGTGTGTGGAATCTAGGTGAGGTGTCAAGAGGAAATTGGTGCATTGAGAGCATGTTCATGGGTGAGATGGACCATAGAGATGCACCAGTGGTAGGGCATAGATTGAGGAGGCACCATTGATCATGAAATGAGGTGGGTATTTTTTAAAAAATTGATAGAAGATAATTAGAGTGATAATTAAGATGTAAAATTATACATAGTGTATATATTTGTGTGAAAATAAAACCTAGGTTTTAGCTTATTTTCGATCAGTTTTTATTGTCATGAGGGGAAAAAGAAGGGGTGGCTAGGAAACTGATTAAAATTGATTAAGGGGTGGGGGAATAAGATAAAATTCAAAGAGGAGGGGAATTTTGAGGTATTTGGGTATTTTGGGGAGGTTAGAGGGTCAAGGCCCATGGCCAATGGTCACTCGTAGGTGATCGTTGACGATTGACCCAACCAACATCGATCAACCCTAGGGAATCATCAACAGTTGGTAAAACCATCAATAGTTGACAAAAGGGTTTTGTTTAGGTTTAAATTTAGGGTTTAAGGTTTAGGGTGAGGGTTTAGGTGTTAGGTTTAGGTTTAGGGTTTAGGTGTTAGGTCTATTTTATATGTGAGAAATTATGGTCTAAAATGATGTGTGGGTGGGTGGAAGAGGATAGTCGATATCAAGGTGAAAAATAAAGGGTAGCTAGGTGATTCAAATAGTGTTTGTTAGAGAGAAAGGTGGGGCAAGTCTATCAATTGTTTTAATTATCATGTTTAGAGGGATAGGTTCATACTTAATTCATGACATGGTTGTTTATAGGTGTGAGAGTAGATTTAGTTGTAGGATCATATCCTTGAAATATTCCTAGTAGTTTGAGATGTGATGATGATCAAGGATTGGTGTCATATGGAGGTAATGGGCTTTAGGGGTATTCACCAATAGTAACATCTTCTAAGTGATGTTTTTATGATAGTTTCCCTCATCAAGAGATGGGACCTAACAACTAATACCTCCTAGTTGCTAACATGAGAGATGATGATACTATTGTATGATGTTCATTAGATTATACTATTAATTATTTAAGGATATCTCATTTATCAAATATAATGGGATGATATGTTAGGGTGTGGAGCTAAAAGCTTCACCAAGGAGCATTCATTAGCAGTTTTGGGTCTACACAGACACCAGCGTCGGTCAGGAGTGACCGATGCCAGTCAGAAGTAGTTGCAGAGACACCGATGTTAGCAGAGGGTCAGCTGACGGCGGTCACAAACAAGCAACAGGAACCGACGTCAGTTACCTGCGTGTCCAGAGAGCTATTTCCGTGGACAGAAGCGAGTGTTTGCATGATGAGTTTGAGTTGTAGTCTCAAGCTCATGTCTCTATTATTGGCAATACTATTTTTAGAGCCCTTGTTCAAGTGGCTCAACTGCTTGTTGGAAGTGCATGCTCAAGTCTCCTAATTCTATATGTAGAATTAGATCTTCCTAGCTTATTGTAGTTTTGGATAGTTTTTTGTAGTGAATTATTGTTGTAATTCATTGTATGTGAAGAACAGTACAGAATTGAATCAATCCAAGCTTGTTAGAGTTGATTGTTCTTGAGAGAGAGAGAGCTCTTGAGGAATAGAGATCTATTGAGAGATCTATACATCTAGGAGAGGTGTGGAAGAAAGAAGTTTCTTCAATTGTATTCCTTTTGTAAAGAGTTTGTTAATACAAGTTTTTAGGGTGGTTTCTTGTATCTCTTGTTCTTGTTATTATCTCATTCTAATTACTTGTCAATCTGATTTAATTCCACATTTATTGCTTTCACAAGTGTAATCTATTGTTGGTTGATCCCCAACAAGTGGTATCAGAGCCTTGGTTGCAGGTTCAGAGCTTGATATCCAATAATTGGTATCAAAGCTCAAGTTCACTAATAGGTGGTTCAGATCTGTGTAGTGTGTATTGATTACAGGTTCTCATAGGGGTTTCTGCAGAGATTTTTGTTTGAGTGGGAGAAGCAATGGCAGATGAAAGTAAATTGAGAATGGAAAAGTTCAATGGCAAAAATTACCAACATTGGAGAATGCAGATAGAGGATTATCTGTATCAGAAAGATCTCTACTTACTGTTAGGTGGCATTGCAAAGAAGCCCAAAGACATGGAGGATGAAGAATGGGAAGTTCTTGACAGAAAGGCTCTGGGGTCTATAAGACTGAGTCTAGCATCCACTGTGATATCCAATTTATCACAGGCAAAGTCTACGGTAGAGTTGATGACTACGTTAGCAAATTTGTATGAAAAACCCTCAGCTTCTAATAAGGTATATCTTATGAAGCAGTTATTTAATTTGCATATGAATGAAGGTGGATCTGTTTCTACTCATCTGAATGATTTCAATGGAATTGTGAATCAATTAAGTTCAGTGAATATAGTGTTTGATGATGAAATAAAAGCTCTTTTGATATTATGTTCTTTGCCTGAAAGCTGGCATGGCTTAGTAATGATAGTAAGTAATACTGCATCTGCATCAAATATTTTTAAAGTAGAGGATGTTGTTAGTGTTATCTTGAATGAGGAAATACGCAGGAAAAGCATTGAAGAGACATCCGGGAATGCTTTAAGTTTTGAGAGCAGGGGAAGGCAGAAAGAGAAGAGCAAGAAAGGCAGATCAAGATCCAAGTCAAAGGGGAAAGGCAAATCCAAATCCAGAAATGGTAGAAGGCCACAATGCTGGAATTGTGGAAAGATGGGGCACGTAAGCAGAGATTGTTGGTCAAAACCTAAGGAGGACAATCAGCATGAAGGAAAGGAAGAAGCCAAGGTTGCAGGTATTACACAAGATGCTTTAATTTTCTCTCTACATAATAATATAGAATCTTGGGTATTAGATTCTGGTGCATCTTTTCATGCTACCCCTAACAGGGAATATTTTAGTGACTATATCCATGGAGATTTTGGAATAGTGTATCTAGGGGATGATGAGCTGTAAAATAATTGGCAAAGGTAAAGTGCAGCTGAAGATGCAGAATAACAACACATGGGTGTTGAGAGATGTGATGCATGTTCCTAGCTTGAAGAGAAATTTGATTTCTGCAAGAAAGTTAGGGGATGAGGGTTGTACAGTAACTCTCACAACAGAATCTTGGAAGGTGACCAAGGGTGCACTTGTTATGGCCAAAGGTAAGAGAGAACGTACTCTCTATTTATGTAATTGTGTTACTAACAAATCTCCTTCTGTATTATCTACTTCAGATGTGGATGCTAAATTGTGGCACTCAAGGCTTGGCCACATGAGTGAGAAGGGGATGTCAATTCTTAAGTCCAAAGGTATGCTTTCAGATTTAAAAGACATAGATCTAGAGTTTTGTGAGCACTGTGTATTTGGAAAACAAAAAAGGGTTAGTTTTCTCAAAACTGGGTCTACTAAGAAGAGGCATAAGATGGAGCTTGTTCACACAGACATGTGGGGACCGGCTTAGGTTGCTTCCATTAGAGGATCACAGTACTATGTATCTTTCATAGATGATGCTACAAGGAAGGTATGGATCTATTGTATTAGAAGAAAATCTGATGTATTTGAGACTTTTAAAGTTTGGAAAGCTATGGTTGAGAATGAAATAGGTAAGAGATTAAAGTGCCTGAGATCAGACAATGGCAGTGAGTTCTGCAGTCATAAGTTCAAAGATTATTATTACATGCATGGAATCTACAGGCAAAAGATAGTTCCAAGGACACCTCGGTAGAATGGAATTGCTGAAAGGATGAATAGGACAATAATGGAGTGTACAAGATGTATGAGATTGCATGCCGGTTTGCCCTTACAGTTTTGGGCACAAGTTATTGACACTGCAGTATACCTGATTAACAGAGGACCATCTACAGCTCTGGATGGTGGTATTCTAGAAGAGGCATGGACAGGTGAAAAGGTTGATCTCTCATATCTCAAAGTTTTTGGTTGTGAAGCCTTTGTGCACATAGATAAAGAAAATAGAAAGAATCTTGATGCTAAGTCTATGAGGTGCACGTTTATTGGCTATGGCTCAGATGATTTTGGTTATAGATTGTGGAATCTAAAAACTAACAAGGTAATCAAGAGCCGTGATGTTGTTTTCAATGAAAGAGTGATGTATTATGATCAGCTAAGGAAGTTGAATCAATCTGAGCAGAGCAATGGTGAATTGGATGAGGTGAAAGTCTAAGATGAGCTCGCGGGAAAAAGAAATAATCACTTGCAGGAAAACACAGAGATCAACATCGGCAAGTTAGGAACTGGCATCGGCAGGACAGAAACCGGCGTCAGTCATACAGAGACTGACGTCAGTAGGACAAGTACCAAGGTCGGTCAGGCAGAACCAACGTTGGCCAGTAACAGGTCTGTAGGTGACCGAGGTTGGTCACTATCAGAGAATTTGGGTGGACAGCGTGTTGTGGACGAGTCTCAGACACCCATCAGGAGGTCAAAAAGGGTGAGTAAGCCTCCAATTAGATATTCTCCTTCTCTATTTTACTTATTGCTAACTGATGGTGGAGAACCAGAGAGTTTTGAAGAAGCAATATAGGTGGAGTCCAAGAATCAGTGGGAGGGTGGCATGGTTGAGGAGTTGGAGTCCTTAAGAGAGAACCAAACATGGGATTTGGTTGAATTGCCAGCTGGTAAGAGAACACTCAAGAACAGATGGACCTATAGGTTGAAAGAAGGTGAGAATGGATAGATGAGATATAAGGCCAGATTGGTAGTAAAAGGATTTGCACAAAAGCCAGGTATTGACTTTGGTGAGATTTTTTTTCCTGTCATTAAAATGACTTCTATAAGGGTTGTATTGTCTTTGGTTGCTTTTGAGGATTTGCATCTTGAGCAGCTAGATGTTAAGACAACATTTCTTCATGGAGATTTGGATGAAGAAATTTATATGGAACAACCAAAAGGATTCGAGGTCAAGGGTAAGGAGAAGTTTGTGTGCAGATTGAAGAAAAGCTTGTATGGCCTCAACCAAGCTCCTAGGCCATGGTATTTAAAATTTGACAGGTTTATGACTGAGCATGGCTACAGTAGGTGTCAATCAGACCATTGTGTGTATTTCAAGATATTTGATAACGGTAAATATATTATTCTATTGTTGTATGTAGATGATATACTGGTTGCAGGATCACACATGCAGGATATCTCTGAGCTTAAAGTGAAATTAGCTCAAACATTTGTTATGAAGGATTTGGGAGCAGCAAAGAAAATCCTTGGCATGAGCATTAAGAGAGACAGGAAAAATCACAGGTTGATATTGTCTCAAGAAGATTATGTGGACAAGGTGTTGAAATGGTTCAATATGCAGGATGCTAAACCGGTAAGCACACCTTTGGCTGGACATTTTAAGTTGAGTAAAGAATAATGTCCTAATTCTTATGATGAGGTAGAGTACATGAGTAAGGTTCTATATTCTTCCGCAGTAGGGAGTTTAATGTATGCAATGGTGTGTACTAGATTGGATATTTCCCAAGTAGTGGGAGTGGTAAGTAAGTATATGGCCAATCCAGGTAAGGAACATTGGAAAGTAGTTCAGTGGATCCTTAGATATCTGAGAGGAACCAGCAGTAGGCACTTGTGCTATGGAGGTTCAGATACTTCTCTACATGGTTATGTAGATTCAGATATGGTAGGTGATTTGGATGGCAGGAGGAGCACTATAGGTTATGTTTTCACTGTAGGTGGAACGACGGTTAGCTAGATATCTAAGTTGCAGAAGGTTGTTGCCTTGTCAACTACAGAAGCAGAGTATATTGCAGCCACAAAATCTAGCAAAGAGATGATATGGATGACACGATTCATGGATGAGCTTGGTAGGGAGCATGAGAGTTGCAGATTATATAGTGACAGTCAGAGTGCAATCCATTTGGCTAAGAATTCAGCCTTTCATTCAAGAACAAAGCACATACAGCTAAGGTATCACTTCATACGATAGGTATTGGAAGATGGTGAGTTGAAGCTGGAAAAGATCCATACAGATAGGAATCATGTTGATATGTTAACCAAGCCGATTACAAAGGAGAAGTTGAATCTTCATTCAACTTCTGTTGGTCTTCGTGATTGAGTTGAAGATGGAGGAGCTAGAAGATGTTGCTGTACAGGTACTGGTGCAACTGTTTATCTCCAAGTGGGAGATTGTTAGGGTGTGGAGCTAAAAGCTTCACCAAGGAGCATTCATTAGTAGTTTTGGGTCTACACAGACACCAGCGTCGGTCAGGAGTGATCGACGTCGATCAGAAGCAGTTGCAGAGACGCCGACTTTGGTAGAGGGTCGGCCGACGGCGATCACAGACAAGCAGTAGGAACCGACGTCGGTTACTTGCGTGTCTAGAGAGCTATTTCGATGGACAGAAGCGAGTGTTTGCATGATGAGTTTGAGTTATAGTCTCAAGCTCACATCTCTATTATTGGCAATACTATTTTTAGAGCCCTTGTTCAAGTGGCTCAACTGCTTGTTGGAAGTGCATGCTCAAGTCTCCTAATTCTATATGTAGAATTAGATCTTCCTAGCTTATTATAGTTTTGGATAGTTTTTTGTAGTGAATTATTGTTTGAATTCATTATATGTGAAGAACAGTATAGAATTGAATCAATCTAGGCTTGTTGGAGTTGATTGTTCTTGAGAGAGAGAGAGCTCTTGAGGAATAGAGATCTATTGAGAGATCTATACATCTAGGAGAGGTGTGGAAGAAAGAAGTTTCTTCAATTGTATTCCTTTTGTAAAGAGTTTGTTAATACAAGTTTTCAGGGTGGTTTCTTGTATCTCTTGTTCTTGCTATTATCTCATTCTAATTACTTGTCAATCTAATTTAATTCTGCGTTTATTGCTTTCACAAGTGTAATCTATTGTTGGTTGATCCCCAACATGATATGGATGAGTTTTTAGAAATGTTATATGGGGATGATGATGGTATGGTAGAGTTTCATGCTAGAGGCTTCATTATTAGACCACTATACTATAGATCCCCAAGGGATAGATATTTGCTAACTATGTTGTAGTTAGCAGTTACTTATTATGCATTGTCAGATTCAGTCGAAAGGAGATACCTTGGTGTGTTATTGGGGGAGCTAATGGACTTATATCTAGGTAGAGTTATGTTTGGATGGGCATATTATTACTAGTGTAGATATTTATGGAGCTATGGGGTTTTTGGGCACATAGACAATATGGCATCAGTGTGGGGTTTGTGTTACATTGTTGGGCATATAGGCACATAAAAGTTTTATGACTATTGGGTTTACCAGTTGGGGGGATTTTTTCAATGGATTATAGGGTCAATTTTACTATTTGAGGAGAGAGAGGGCCTTGATAGGGGTAGGTGATATTACACATGACCTAGAATATTTTAGAGATGCACTAGGGGGTTTGGTGGATGGAGACATAGTATGGAGGCTATATAGGGAGTGGCCTACATGGGAGGGCTACTAGCATCATACATTATCTTTATAGATTTAGAGGTGGATCTATGAGTGACAATAGGGAGTGATTGAGTGTATCCCATTAGAGAGGGTACGGTGATAGTTTGGATTGGTACAAGGTATCCCTCCTAATTTTTTATGATATAAGATGGAGGATTCATAGTATCCACTTCTAGAGCCAAAGCCACAAGATGAGGTTTTTGATTTTGAGGAGTTACCATTGAGGGGAGGTAATGATGTCAAGATGACACTTGACTACTTTGTGCAGTTTCAAGGTATATATGATGTGATGGATTTTGGTTTGGGAGATGGTGATAGGACCTTGATGGATGTAGATTAGATATAGGGGCTAGCACAGGGGGACCCATAGGTGAAGTTACACTAGTGGAAATGCAAGCCCAAATAGTGGCATTACAAGGGTAGGTTATGACTCTTTAAGGTCAGGTAAGAGGAGTAATGGTGGAGAGAGACTAGGACCATACATAGATCATAGCTTTATAAGGTTAGATGACCATCTTACAGGGTTAGGTGATAGCATTGATAGGGGAGTGAGACCAAGTGAGGGTCTTGATTTATTTGGTGACTTGGGAGAGAGATTCTTTATGGTAGGCTAGTAGAGTAATTATAGGTATGGCACCTCTTGAATATACCACATAGACTTAGTATCATGTAGCACTAAAAGAGTTGAGGTATAATGAGATCATTGTATTAGCACAGTGACCTAATGAGTTAATATAGGGAGAGTATTAGTTAATTTTGTCATGTGGGATCAATTTGGGGACCCCAAGGTAGTGGGCTATGGTAGTGGGTCATATAGTAAGGCCTCTACCCAATATAGGTATAGGTATAGGTGCAATTATAGATATAGGTACTAGTGAGGCTAGTGGCAGTGGTCTACCAAGGCCATGATGTGTATATGATCAATGTTTTGATACTAACCTACATGCTGAAGATGCGAGATGTATTTTGAGTGAGAGTGTATGATTTATAGACATTGTATATATATGATATAATTTTATTTTGAGATGTTGTGTTGATGATGTCTAATGTCTTATTTTATGGTTATACTTTCATGATTATGTATGCGATTATGCTTTAATGTTAATTATGCTATGATGATTTAATGGTAATGGTTGGTTAATTGATATAGGTATGTAATAAAGTATGTTTTAATAATGTTATTCATAATGAGTAATTTAATGTTTTGAGCTGATTTTGGTTAAATATGTTAGCTAGGTATGATAATTTAGCTAATTTTGAATGTTAATGCTTTGTTTTGTGGAATTATTTTGGTTTTGATAGGTAGGGTAGGTATGGGTAATAAAAAAGAGGGGAATTTTAGAGTCATTTGCAAGGATCTCATTATGCCCCACAAAGAGGATAAGAGTTTAATGAATGCAAACTCTTTATGCACATCCATTTAGCATTTCTATAGTACTAAGGTGTGTCATATAAACACCATGTTCCAAGTGAGCTCAACATCCTTTGATTTATAGAGGTGATATGATAAAAAGAGGGTAGTTATAAGTAGGTAAAGGGAGAAGTGTTATATATGGAATCATGTGTGGGCTAACCTAACCCTTTACTTAGGTGACATCTAGAACTCAAATAGACTAGTCCATGTCATTGAGGGGGTAGACTGATCAATGTGGGAAGTCTACCAATATTAAAAAAGAACTAATTATGGTCTATTTGGGATAATCTTAACTTTTGATAGGGTTGTGTACTTTTTTTTAAAAGAGGCAAAGCTAACCAAGGAGGGAAGCTTCATTGAGTGATAAAATAAAGCTAATTATGGCCATTATTATTTATCATGTTAGCTTATACATCCTTTGAGGGAGTATTCTAGGTCTAATTTATGATAGCTATCCTTCAAGGGAGTAGTCTATCATTTTATCATTTAGGTGACAGTCATCCTTTGAGGGAGCAATCTATTTCTTTTTCTTAGGATAATAGACCCAAATAATATGTATCCCAAAAATATTAAACTTTTGTTTTAGACATGGATGCATCTATTTGCAGCTTAGAGTGAAACCATTTATAAGGGAAAGGTTATGCCTCAATATGGTGGTTATGTGATAGTATAAAGGGGTCTTAAAGAACATGTCGCCATGGGATTCCATCTAATAAAAGATGAAAAGTATCCATGAGAACCATGCCATGGGTAGATTCATGGTACCCATGTTTAAGATTAGATGAAAAGTCTTTGATGGATAATCACATGGATCTAGGCAACCACATATCACTAAGAGGAATAGGGTAAGAGGATTAGGGAAGTGAGATGTTAAAATCAAAGGATGAGATTAAGTTAGACATCAGGGTGTGTTAGAGAGGCCTTAGTAATAGAAAGGGCACAAATGTGAAGCATTTAGAGGCTTAAGTTTTGGTTTTCCTTCAAGAGAGGATAAATAATAAGCTCATGATCTATACTTATGGGTTATAATATAAGGTTTGAGCTAGTTAAAGGCAAACACACCCCTTTTGGTTTTCTCCATGTTAGTGACATGTTGGTTTTTTTTGAGGACAAGGTCTCCAATGTTGAATTCTCATATTTTTAAATATTTTTTGTAGGCTCACTTGATACGATCATGATAGATACAAAGGTGATTAAGGACAACAAGGTGATGTTCATCAAGGAGTTCTAAGCATGATAAGAATTCTTGATAATAGTCACTTTATAAAAGAATCTCCTATAATGATATATAGAGAGATGGAATTTAGACTTTAAGAGGTATAACTACCTTGGCTATAAAGACTAGAGAAAAAGGTGTAGCACCTATAGCAATCTAGATAGTAGTGCGATAGGCCCATAGAGTAAATGGAATATGGAGGTGTCAATCCTTACCTAAAGCATTAACCACCTTGGTAAGAATTTTTATTAGGGTTTTTAAATAATATTTGGCCTATCCATTGGCTTATGGATAATAAGGGGAAGAGAAACTTAATTCAATGCCAAAAGCCTTACAAAGTTCTTGGACCTTTTCGTTCTTAAAGGATTTTCCATTATTAGTGATAATTTTATGACGGACACCAAAGCCATAGATGATGTGATGGGTAATGAATTCAATGATTTTTTAGCTTTGATTAAGATAAATGGAATGGCTTCCACCCATTTGGTGAAATACTCTATGGTGGTGATGATATATTGGTGACATTGAGAGGAATGAGGATTGATCTCACCAATAAGATTAAGACCTCATTGTGAGAAGGGCCAATAATATACTAATACCTAGAGACCGTGAGGAGGTACATGATGGAGCTTGTCATGTCATTGACATTTGACACATTTCTTGGCATAGTCACAACAATCTTGATTTAGTGTAGGCCAATAGTATCCTAAGTGAATAATATGATTTGTAACAACCAAACCACTGAAGTGTCTTCTATAGATGCCATCATGTGCTTCCTTAATGTTATGAGAGGATTCATTGTTATGAAGGCATCAAATAAAAAGGCCATAAAAGCCTCATTTATATAGAATGCTCCATAGTATTAAGTATTGATAGGTACTTTGAATGACATCTCTATGAGAATTTCTTGAAAGACTGGGTCAAAGGACACCAACATTAAGGTAGTCAAAGATTTGGTCATATCAAATGTCTAAATGTGATGTTTCCACTTGGAAAATGGTAGGAAGATCAAGACTGAGGTAAGATGTGGTGACAAATAGTTTAGAGTCATCAAGTTGGGGTGTAATTCAAAATGCAAGGGAAGCTATTGTGTCTACAACTTTGTTTATAGAGTGAGGGACTGATTGAATGGTATAATGGTTAAATGATGTTAATAGTTTATGAGCAAGTTGTTTATATTTTAGAAGAACATCATTTTTGCATTGATAGGATCTTATGACTTGGTTGATAATAAGCTTAGAATCTCCAAAGACACATATAGTTTTAATTTCTAAGGCTAGGGTGGTTTGGAGACCTATGATCAAGGACTCATATTTGGATATATTATTGGTGCATTCAAAATTGAGTTCAAAAGAAAGAGGGAGAGGGTATTTATTAATGGAAATGAGGAATATGTTGGAACCCCCACCATTTTGACATTTAGAACCATCAAAATACATATTCATTTGATAGGTGGGTTCTTTTGAAGAAAGAGTAGCTATAGACTCATCTGAAATGGAAAAAAGAGGAGTTTGATATGGGATTTAGCTAGTTGGTCTATAATGACCTATCCACTAATGGACTTTTATGGAATAAATTGAAGATCAAACTTAGCTAAAATCATGATCAACTTAGCCATATGTTAGTTATGATATGGATTAGAGTGGATATACTTGAGAAGATTAGTATTGGTAAGGATATAAGTTTTGTGGTTAAGAAGATAGTGATAAAGTTTAGAGGCAATGAAGACTAAGGCAAGGCAATGTTTTTCTAGATGAATGTATCAAGTTTCATAGTGAATGAGGTTGTGGCTGATGTAATAAATAGCCTTCTCCTTATGTTGGTCATTATGATGAGTGAGAATGGATCCCAAGGAATGATCAATGGTAGATTGGTATAAATAAAAGGGTTGATCTTCCTTTGGGGGAATAAGGATAGGTGTAGAAATAAGATACTCCATGATTGCATTAAAGGCTTATTGACACTCCTTGGTAAATTTAAAGGAGGTATATTTTTTTAGGAAGTGGTGAAAGGGTTGATAATGATCTGATAGATGGGAGATAAAATGGTGTATTGATTGAAGTTTGCCTTGTAGGCTATGAAGTTGTTTTAATTTAGTAGTAGGAGGTAGTTATAGAATGGCTCTAACTTTTATGGGGTCTATTTATATTCCACGTAGGGAAATAATGAAGCCTAAGAGTTTTCCTGATAAGACCCTAAAGATGCATTTCTTCAGATTGAGCTTGACATGATAATGGATAATTCTTTCAAAGATGATGGCTAAAATGGTGAGGTGATCCTGGCAATGTTTGGATTTTCTAAGCAAATCATCAACATAGTCTTCAACTATTATATGAATGAGGCCATGAAAAATGTAGGTCATGACTCAGTAATATGTGGCTCCTACATTCTTTAAGCCAAAAGGCATGACACGATAGCATAAGTTACCCATAAGATGATATAAGATGTCTTATGTTGATCTTGAGGGGAAATCAAGATTTGGTTATATCCCAAAAATCCATCCCTGAGGGATAACATTTCATGGCTAGAAGTAAGATCAACAAGTTGGTTGATGTTAGGTATGGGAAATTCCTCTTTGGGGCATGAAAGGTTAAGATCCCATAAATCCACACAAAGGTGGAGTCCCCTAGTGGGTTTGTTGATAAGAACAATGTTAGAGACCCATTAAGGATAGTTAATGGGTTGAATGAAATTAATAGATAGAAGTCACTAAAGTTTTTCTTTGATAAGAAGAGCTATACATGGATGGATTTGATGATTTTTTTGCTAGATTAGCTTAACCTCAGGATGGGTGACAATGTTATGAAGGGAAATGGATGGGTCAATACTAGGTATATCCTTATAAGACCAAGCAAATGCTATGCTATGGTAATGAAGGAAGGCTATATAGTTTCTTTGTTCCTCAAGAGTTAAGGATTGGCCAATATTGACACTATGAGGGTTCTCCTAAGTACCCAAATTAATGTTTATGGTTGATTCATTTAGCATTGTTTGGTTTTTAAGAGGGAGGTCTTTTTGAAGAGAAGAATCCTTAGAACCCAAATAGGTAAGAATAGGTTTGTCATTTTGACATTGGATGGTTTTAATGGTAGGATAATCATGCATGATCATTTTGGGGTGGATGAGAGGAATGGTTTTAGTTTGACC
The DNA here is from genome assembly GCA_037957365.1 of Torreya grandis. Classification (NCBI taxonomy): domain Eukaryota; kingdom Viridiplantae; phylum Streptophyta; class Pinopsida; order Cupressales; family Taxaceae; genus Torreya; species Torreya grandis. The sequence continues at coordinate 211,414 of JARHVA010001106.1, read as the reverse complement.
CCCTTGTTGATAAGTTAAGGGACCTAAACTAATGATGTTGATAAAAAAAAAATTAGGTGGGATGATGTCACTATCTTCAAATGGAGTTGGTGAGGGTAGAGGTTTTTCAAATTGAAAATGTGAGTTTGATAAGGGTAGAAGTTCCTCAAATGGGAGAGGTGAGGTTGATGTTTCCCCAAATGGGAGAGGGGGAATTGGTGAGGTTGGTATGGTCTCTTCTGGGGGAACATATCCTAGGCCAAAGAACTATGAGGTTTCTAAGTTTTGATAGTAGGAAGTTCATGGGGTATTTATTCATAGAGGCTAAACCCAAACCCTTTCCAAGTGCATCGATGAAGGTACATTTGAGCAAATTTTAGGTTGCTAAGATAGAAAAAGTTGGAAGTAAATGGTTGAATACAAAGCATGGTGGTAGGTGTAAGAAGTGGTTTATCAAGTTCCCCATAGACAAAATATGCTCTATTATTGGAAAGACCAAAGGGAATAAGGGTACCAATATTGGGATCATACAATGGATAATTCTAAAGGTTCCCAAATTCATGTGGAGAGGGAAAAGCATCCAAAGCTAAAAGTTGATATTACCTACATGTAAGTCATTGGAATGTGGATTGTAAGGGGTGCTCGACTAAGATTTGCAATGAAGGAATAATTGAACTAGTGGAAGCTTCACTATTGTTCAAAGTATAAGTGTTAGTGTATTGGTTTGATGTGGTGGTTTGGCTGGTGGTTGGATGTGAAGAGGGTGAAGGTGAAATAATAAAATCATTGGGATGATACATCATATTACAAGAAGCAAAGGGACTCAAATCAGATTTGATTGTAATGACTTGTCCCTCATGTTCAAACTTGATGCATCGATGAAGGGTAGAAGGGATGCATGCCATGACATGGATCCAAAGGTGAGAAATCAACACATTATATTTAAATTCACCCTCTATGATGTAAAATAGTTCAAAAATGGTTTGAGGCCCTAAATGGATGTGGAAAATAATTTTCCCTAGAGTAGTGGTAAAGGTATCATTGAATAATCAAAGAACCACTGAGTTATCTAACATTATATTTTTAGGTAGTTAAATTTAATCATAAGCATGAGAGAATATGATATTGATACGTTCTCCCCCCATCAATCATGACCCTTTTGATATGTGTATGATTGATGGATGTTGTTATAAAAAGAGGGGGATCAAGATCTTTACTATGATATGGTGGGATTTAAGATTCTTGAAAGGTGACATTGGTACCATATTGGATAGCTCCAATAAAAGATGCAAGAGGTTTGAGATCATCTAGTTAAACTTCTATGGAATGCATTTCTTTGATTAAAGCTTGATGATGTTGAGGTGAGGTGTTGATTAAGTCATAAAGACTCATTTTGATGGGTGTCTAGTGAATTTTTTTATCACTAGGTGTTGGATAAATGAAGGTGCATTAGAGGAGGAATGGACTCCCAAAATGGAAACCTTAGGATTTGATGGTTGTGAAGGTGAAGGTGTAATCTATTGGGTTTGATTAGTTAATTGAGGAGGTGAAGGGTAAGACCATGGAATGGTGGCCTTGGATTTACCCTTTTCATTTTGTTAGACACCTTTACTCTTGTCCTTGTATTGGGCACTAAATTGAGTTACCATATGGATAGTATGGATAAGGGGAATAATTAGTTGCTTTGGCTCCTCGGTTACACTCTTTGGTAGAAGTAGAGAAGGTGATGATTGGTAGAAATATTGGATAGGTGGTAAAAGAGGAAAAGGGCTTAAAGAAGATTCATCCAATAGATCATCCTCATCCAAAAGGCCATGAATGATAGTTTGGAGAGATTTATATTTCTTTGTATCATGCCTAGGGGTTATATGGTAAAGATAAATTAGATTGTCATTGAACTAGGTTGGATTTTGATGAGTGGGGTTAAAAGGCTTCATGGGGGGTAAGTTAATGGTAGAAGCTTGCAGGAGCCTTTGTAATATTGTTGTATAAGACTTTGATAAGGATTTTGTAAATGGTGGGGTTTGGTTTTTTGGTTTAGGTTTCTTGTTGGGTAAGGTATTTTTAATAAGAGGTATGGTTGGTGGGGTAAGCCTAGCTAGAATTTTTGAATGAATTGTCTTATTTTTAATTGGTCTAAAAATTGGGGGTCTAGATGATGATGGTTTAATAAATCAGAAGGTGGATGGGGAAAGGTTGGCAAGGAATGATGATGAACTAGGAGATGGGCTTGTTATAGGTAAATAAAAAGGAGATGGGTTTTTGGAGGAAGAGTATGTTATGGGAATGGTGGAAGGATGTGGTCCTAAAATAAAAGGTAAGGGTGAAATGGTTGGTATGGTTCTTCCTTGAAATTGAGGTCTAGGAAATCCCTCCTTCTTAATGGGCTTACTTAAATTAGGTTTTTTTTATATTGGTGTGGTTAGATCCAATCTCAAAGGAGGGTGAGTGGGATTTGGCATGGGAGGGATCCCTAAGGTCTTGATTGGCCTTATAAAAGAATCATAGTGTGATTTAGTAATTTTATATAGGGGTAATTGAGGTGGTCCTTTGGTAAGTTTAGGAGGAGTAGTTGGTGGAGTTGTAACAATAGGATTAAGAGTGGATTCTAGTGAAGTAGAAGGTTTAGTTTTATTTTGATACAGGAGTCCAAACTGATGCCTTAAGGTATCTCTATCAAAGTTAGATTGGGAAGTGAACTCCAAACTTTGAACTATCCAAGAGAAGGGTTTATAAATAGGAATTATTCCTTGATCATTAGCTTCAAAGTGTAAACCCTTTAGGGATGAAGAAGGATCAGTTTTAGTATTATTATCCTTAGTGGAAGGTTCTGAAGGTAATGGCTAGGTAGATAGGGGCAGTGTCTCTTGAGAGATGGCTTTCAGGGAAGATATGAATGATTCTATGATTGGTGTGGTAAGGGTAATGGTTTTAGGTGGAAGGATTGGTTTAGCTTCCTCCTTAGTTTATTTTTCAAAAGTAATAAGTGGTTTTTTGAGTTGGATTAGAGGAGTGAATAAAATGGTCAATGGAGTGACCATCTCCTTAGGTGTTTCCACCATAAGAGGGGTGGGAGGAGTGAATAAAATGGTAAATGGAGTGAAAAATCCTTAGGTGTTTACACCATAAGAGGGGTAGGAGGAGTGAATAAAATGGTTGATGAAGTGACAATATTCTTAGGTGTTTCCACCATAGGAGGGGTGGGTGAAACCATGGTTTCATCCACGTAAGTGGAGGGAATAGTCACTTCCTTCATTTAGGAATTTGAAGGGGTTGGTAGCAAGTGGTTATCCTTAATTTGGGTGATATAAGTAATAACTTCTTTGATAATGGGCATATTACTAATGACATAATGGTAAGTTGTCATAGGCACATGTTGAGGAAAAGATGTGGTTGGTATGCTTGAGGTAGGAGGAAGTTGGGAAGGTTGAGGTTGGGTGGTTACCCTAGTGCTAATTTGAGGAAGGTTTTGAGGTATGGAGAGAACTAAATTTTGAAGTAGAATTGTGGTCAAAGGATTGGTTGTAATTGAAGGCAAGATAAGAGATGAAATGGAAGATAATGCCATAGTAGATGGGGCATAGGTAACTAATGGTAAGGTTGAACCCCCATGAGGTGTAATTGGTGGTGTTTGGTTAGGTGGTGGAAGGTTGGTTTGGGTTTGGGTGGACGGTATGTTGGAAGAGATCTAAGTTAATGGTTGAGTTGAAGTAGTTCTTGCCATGAGGTGGGATGGCATACCAAGAGAATGTTTAGAAAAAGGAACTAAAGTGGGAGGGGTACAATGAGGAAAGGTGTTAAGGTAATGTTGCAAGTCATCTAGATTATTACTAAGAAAGGTGGTGAAGTATGGATCTACTCAATATACAATTGGGATTCTAGAAGGACATGGTGGTGGAGGAGAATGGTGAGTGAACCATGGGGAGTTTTTTCCACATTTGAGGTATAATACATTGATGAATATGAACATGGTGGTTTATTATTTTGATTTTTCAATTGTTGTCTAATCAAAACAATATGAAAAATCTAGAAGTGGACAATGAACCTTTCACCTCAAATAATAATCAATCCAAGAAAATCCCAAAGAAAACAAATCACACACTAAAAGTACAATTAATCCTAGGATTTATTTTAAATTGCTTTTGGTTTATGCCTTAAAGAGTGTGAAAGTTAAATTTGGCTTATGATTAAGGTACTAAAAATATATCTAAGGATGGTTTTAGGTTAAGTTTAGGTACTAAAATAAACTACACTAGACTAGGTACATGGCTTGGTACTGGGGGCTTGTTCCTTTTACTTCATGAACTTGAAGCCAAGGTGAGCCACTTAGCTAATAGATAATATTTATCTAGAGTTTATACTCTTTCATTGAATGGACTGGGTTCTCCCCTTGGTGTTGAAATCTAAGTGGGATCACTGAGTAAGGTAAGGTGATCCAAAGGGTGATGAAATCCCAATGGGCCTTGTCTCAAGTGTGTTTGGTTTTATTCTTTGGTGCAATGGTTTGGTAGTGTAACATTTATGTTCTATGATTCATTCAAAATTCCATTAATTAATCTAGGTGAACTAATCATTAAACATGTAATGAAATGGATGCACTTAATTTTATCCTGAAAGGAAATCTTTGGTTTTTTTGAATGCAAACAAGGAACAATACAACAATGCAAGATGATAATGCAACCTATCCATAGAATTAATTTTTCACTCTTTGTTTTGGTTCATTTTGATTTTATAAAATAAAAGTAAAATACATTTTTTATTTTTCATAATTTAAAGACTTGCAAAAATTCAATAAAGATGAGATTCATTAATACAACTATATGAAATAGACATAACTATGAACCCTTAAGGGGTCCCATTAAGCGTGCTAGAATGTTTCACTCAATTTATTACTATAATTCATTTTGATTTGAAAAAAGAGATAAATAATAGATAAAAGGTGTGTACTTGGTATAAATTGCATGTGTTGATATCCAAATGAGTTTAGAACTCTTCTTTATCAAGGGAAGAATGACCTTTGCTTTGAAGAGTTGGATGGTTGAATGCCTAGAAGAATGTATGTAGTGTAATGGTACCTTGATGATAAAGTCACATAAATAGAGCTTTATATTGTTGAATTCCAATAAATAAAATATGAGAGTCTATATGAACAAGTTTTGGTCCCATATTTCCTCCATGAGCCTTATATTTATAGCACAAAACTTCCTAAATGAGGAGAAAGAGTTTCCAAATCGAGGGAGGAAAATTTGCTAAGTTGGTCTTGGATAAGTGTGATGGACTAATGGAAATAAATCCATGAGTTTTTGCATGGGAAATTTTCCAATTTTGTTAATGCAAGCTTTTTCACAACTAGAAGTTTCTAATTTATTAGGTGAGGGTACTAACCATTGAAGATTAGGCTAACCATTGATAGTCAACCCTCTAGGGGTAAAGAGGTAGAATTTAGGGTGTTAAATACTTTGTTTAAATTTTTGTAAAAGGGGATCAACTAGGTTAAAGGAAGAGTTAACTAGGTTAATGGTCAGGTCAAGGTTAAGAGCTGGGTCATGGTGATGCAACCTTAAAAATGATGTAAGGGATATTTTTAAGTGTCTATACAAAGAATACATTCACAAAATATAAAACAAATAATATAAGGCCATGTTGGAAGCTAAATTATTGAGGGGGGCTAAATCAGTATTCAATAAAAATCATTCAATTCCACTTACCATACATGAACCATCCTAACAAGCATGTACATCTTATCAAGCATAAGCACCAAATCATAAAAGCATGAAACACATGAACACAACATATACATAGGAAATCCTTAAAGGGAATAAAACCCACTGATGAATATAATCAAATATAGTCCTATAATAAAAACATCAATCTTTAGTGAAACACCTACTTCACATAGAACACCAACCCTAACTAGCTTAACACCAACTCAGCTAGGCTTTAGCAAGCACCCAATTTTAAGGAGTCACAAACCCCCTAGATGACTCAGAACCAAATAATCCACATGATACACTATAAATTTTATAAACCCTTATTTTTTATATAATATATGATGATCTTCATCTTCATCTCTTCACTGACTTTTGTCCCTCTCAAACTAGACTTCTTCACTCAACTAGCCCTCTTCATGGATTGATTAAGTATTATGAATTTGATCCTCATATTAAAAAGCTATGTTAAATATTTATGACACTTATATTATGGTTTTCATGACCTAATTCTACTCATAAATGGTTTATATCATTTGTTTATTCTCTGCACTATATAAGCAGACATAAGTAAGCCTAAACTACCTTATTTTTATACAAGTCACTTTATCATGTCCTTATTAGTCAACTAGACATTAAAATATATTAGGTTGGATATGAATAGGTTTTATCATATCCAAATAACATGCCTTAATCATAAATCAATCAAAACATTAGGGTGACCATACTCAATTAGTCCTTACTCCTTTTTTATGTCTTATGGAGACCTAGTAAGCCTTCTTAGAAATAGGTACCCTTTTATATTTCTTGAAACATATTGAAAAACCTCACATGGAAATGAAAAATCATATTCCAATCCAATATACCTTATCAAACTTCACTTTAGGTCCATACCACCTTTTATTTCCAACCATCATTTAAACCCTTTCTCAAAACATTGTTCAAAAAAGGCTTGTGCATATACATAAACTTTGTCTTGAATAAGTAAGGCATAAACTCAAATTTGATAAACAACCATGGAAAAAATTCAAATATTCAAAAACCTCATGACCTTAGGGTCATTAAAAATTTAATTAAATTATTCAAATCGTGGTATATAGGCTCAAACTCTTTGTTGCAAGATGCTTACTCAAAACTACCAATTGACTTCAAAACATAGTCAAGGAACCATGAAATTTTGACACCTGATTGAACCAATTCAAAGGCTTTCAATACATGAAAAATATATTATACCATTTTTATATAATATTGCATAATATATATCATAATCTCTAATGTAAAATATTGGTCCCAAAATATATCATAATCATAAAATATACTAGACTCTACTTAATTAGACAAACCATTTTGGCTTCAATGTTCAAACCTCTTACATTGACTTCCAAGATTCTAAAAATCATGGATAGATATTTAAAGTCCCAAAAAATGTCATAAAACACTTATATCCATCATTCTTACTTGAACACACATCAAGAATCATATTTTCACTTATGCCTAATTTTCTTATTATTTGCACCACTAGGTTTGTTAGTGACTGGCCAACTTGGATCACCAATTTTTCACACCTATGTTTTGGAACATATCTATAAAAATTCATGGAAAATAGATAAAATTCTCACACTTTTGTCTTCATCCACTTAGAAACTTTAACTCGATTAACTCTACATGCTACAGTAATCCTCTTAAAGACAAGCACTTTCCTATAGGGTAGATGTTGTCATTTGAAACATGCACCCATGGATGATCCATGGTACAAGGAAACTTGGTAGTGGGGTATTGAGTATGAAGGCCTCGAGTTGGGTGTGAGATTCTAATTTTTTATACATGGAATTAGTATTGTTCATATATGTGTACAAGCATTAGTTATCTCATCATAATGATGGTAATGCCCCCAAGGCATGGGACCCTTGCACTCCTTGAGATGAGCCTTTAGAGTAGGATAGATTCTTTATATTCTAAGTACACCTAGTTTAATACCAACATGTAGGCATAAATAATATAAAGGTAAAATACTAATAATCTAAACCTAGGACATTTAAGAGGAAAAAGGATGGAGAAGGTAAGAGATGTTGAAAGTAAAAGGCGATGCACCCAAAATAGAGAGAGTGATCCTAATAATATAAGCACACTAAAAAATATTGATAACAAGATGTTTCCATATATATTATACCAAGGATACTCTAAATTCATAAATTATTTATATAGAGGTGCAGGAATGTAGCATGGCATTAAGAGGGATGAAGGTTATCCATAGATAAAACATATACAGACCCTAGTGCACATTGAATATGACCTAAAGGTGAGTTTAAAATTTAATGAGGAGGTTTTGGGATTAAATTAAAATGAGATGAGTGATTATTACTCATAAAAAGAGATCACCATTAAAAAAATAACACAAAATCATTATAAATACATAAAGAGGTGAACTTAATTCTCATTAGTATACAAGACTTAGCCAATACAAGTACTTGTGGAGGGTAATTTTTGCAATGTAAGGTTGCTAAAAAGTGTCAACCATTTTACAATGAAAGAACTAGGCTTTCATAGCGCTCAAGTATATCATATAAAAAATTCACCACTTGAGGTAGTAGATACATCATTAAATTATTTTTCAGTGTTGTGGCGATGCTTCTTGAATTTTGTCTAGTGATTGGATCTAAATTTGGTGACCAGATCTTTTTTGGATACACATGCATAGGGGAATGGAAGATTTTTTTGATAGAGTTAGATAGTGATGTGTAATCAAGTCCCAAATTCCAATAGCCACTTTTGTATTTAATTATTTTGACCATGCCTCGATCTCCTCTCAATTACCTCTAACTACTTTCTTTATATCTAATAGCTACTTGACATGTGGTGCTTCCTGACTGATCATGAATGTGGCACTATAGGGACATGTGTCACATTAGTAGGCTCATAGATGAGTCTCTTGGATTTTTAGGTAGGATCAGTGTGGATTGATATGTGGAAGAATAACACTTCTCCTAGGAAATTGTGAACCTCTTTGTGTTTGAGGAAGCATTGAGTTACCATGTGGCAATGGTGGAAGAAAGACTTTATATGAGGATGCATGAAAAGATCAAAGATCCAAGGTAATCCATTTTATTAATAGATTATTTGTGTGCCAAACTCTTTACTCAACCACTTAGAACCTAGGGGTCCTACATCCTAAATTTGTGTACCTTTTAACTTATGTGTCATAAAATATAGCACATGGCCACATATTGAAAGCTTTATACAAGTGTGAGTCATCACTGCTTTAATACACAAACTTGTGCCTTAATTTTTATCTCAAACATAGATGAGAAGAAATTATTCTTTCTTTAATTTGAATGTTCATGTCCTTGTAGGTGTGATATATCTCTATAAACCTTTAGAAGCCTTGTATTAACCTAGGGGTGACTTAAAGAGTCAACACTTCTAGTGAGCTTTATGGGCTACTTGCTTACTAAGAGAGAATATAGTGGCCTTTGAATGATCCATTGGGCATAGAGTATTTTTAACTTTTGGATTTGGAAATAATTGATATTCATCTAAAAAAACAAGAACTGTGCTAAAGGTGCTTAGAGGAAAAGACCTAAGCTAAGAAAGCATTGCACACAAGTGCTTGTAGGAATTAAAACTAGTCTAAAACAAGGTGTGTGAGGCACTTTAGGGAAATGAAAAGAATGTACTCTAATTATTTAAAAATTACATAAAACATTAATACAAATAGTGCTTGAGATGAATCCCATTAACTAAGATAGGTAACTCTTCTCCATTCATCCTAGAAATTTAGAATACATTAGATGGCTTGTAAATAATTATGGTATATGGATCACTCCATATTACATCAAACATAGCATGCATTCTAATGTTTGATCTATTTGTATTGCATTTAAGCACTAGATATCCCCCTAAAAACTCCTATCATTGGCCTTTTTATCAAAGGCTTTCTTGGTCTACACCTATTAAAGCTCCATAGTGTGTACAAATTGTGCTATAATTTCTTCAATCTCCATTAGCTTGGCTAATCTTACCTTGAGGGGATCACTCTCAAGTATATATAACTAATGTGTGAGTTATAATGAAGGAAATGTGAGGGATGATGATAATCTATCCTCCCTTTCATAAACTAACATGAAAGGTAAATTTCCTATTACTTTCTTGGACGTGATCAGATCAACTTAAAGAGTAGTTCTAAGCTTAGTGTGCCAAGTTCACTGGTTATCCTCTAGATTCCTTTTTATGATTTGGATCAAGTTCTTATTCATGTAATTATCTATGTCATTACCCCAAGGATAATAATTATATGAGGTGCTCAAGTAGACATTGTGTTTGAAGGCCCATTCATTGACCTTGGTCCCAAAGAAGGCTAGCACATTATTGGAGATAATGGTGGATGGAACACAAAATATTGTTACTATACCCTCATATAATTTAGTATGGATGTATCATTAGCCTCCTTAATCACAAAAACTTCTATCCACCTTGTGAAATAGTCATTTTCTATGAGAATCCATTTATGTCTATTATTGGATGGTGGATTAATCATGCTTATGAAATCTAGGCCCTCTTATGCAAAGGGTTGGTCATCTTGAATTACGCATAATTCTAATTCTATGAGTCTTTGTTTACCTATGAACAAGGTGAATTTATTGATATTTTTCACTTATGACTGTGTATCTTTGAACAAAGTTAGCCAATAATAGCCAACCTACATGATCTTCATAGCAGTGGTCTTAGGTGAGTAATGGCCTCCTGTAAGGCCATCATGGAATTATTGAAGAATTATGCTATTTTTCTCTGATTTAACACACCTCAAGAGGAATCTATTGAGGTCCTTTTGAAATAGTGCACCTCTTGTGAGCACATAAGGAATGGATGCAACCAAAAACATATATGCTTGGATTTATCAAGGCTAAGAAGGAATACATCATGCTGAAGAAAAGTCTTCATATCCTTCACCTAGTTAGTTATAACATCTTCATTTATGCACCCTTACTCATATGACACTAATACTATTTATTCTTTGGTCTCATTACTTTTTTCAGATACTCATAGATCCCCTTTCCTTGCACTAGCTTGGTCACTTGGATATCTATGTTGTACTCCATCACCTTTGTGATCCTTCCATCTATTATTTTGTTGATGTCCTTATTAGGAAAGAACTGATTGGTACTTGCATGCATGACCATGATTTAGATCTTGTTGTTAGAGAGCATATACCTAAACTTATTCAACACTATCATAATTATGAGTGTGTGTTTCTATAAAAAATATAGTGAAACTCATAATCCTTTAGCACCTAGCTAAATAAGGAGATTTAATACTCTAGTTACTCTTTGTTTTGTTGCATCAGGATGGCCGATATGCCTTTAGGTCCACCAAATGCATACAAGATAAAATCCTTACTATAGTTTGGGTTGATCAAAGTGGGTGCTTGCATGATGGTGTGATTGATGGAATCAAATATTTCCTTGGCTTCATGCATCCAATTAAATGTAGTGCTCTTATTTAACATCATAGTGAGGGGCCTAACCAGGATAGTGAAACTAGGCACAAACTTTCTCACAAAGTTGATTCTCTACAAGAAACTCTAGAGACTCTTCTTATGGCTTGGAAGGGGAAGAGATGAGATAGCCATGACTCACTCTAGATCAATTATGAGTCCCTATTTATAAATTATGTTCCAAAATAGAGATTCTTCATGAACTAAAAAGATACATTTGCTAGGATTTAGAGATATTCCAAACTCATGGCATCTTTGAAAGACCTACTCTAGATGACACAAGTGATCCTCTACACACTTAGAGTAAATGTTTATGTCATCAAGGTAAACCAAGATGATCTTATTGATGATATTTTTGAATGACATATCCATGGATCTCTATAAGTATAAACCTACATTTGTTAAAATTAATGGCATGAATTGTTATGCAAAGGTTCCCCACTTAGTGGTGAATGCAGTTTTGTAATAGTCGTACTCCTGCTCACAAACTTGGTTATAGCCTAAATAACCATCTAGTAATGAAAATATTTTTATGCCTACAACATTTTAAATATTTTATCCATTGGTATCTAAGGGTAGTGGTTTTTGAGGGAAGCCTTGTTTAGGTCCCTAAATTCTATGCAGAGACATATCTCCTCATTCTTCTTTCACACTAGGACCAAATTGGTGGCCCATGAGGAATGTTTGATTGGAAGTATTATACTGTCATCAATAAGTTTGGAAAGATCCTTGCACATCAATGGATCTAATTTTAGATTAACATGTCTCTAATTTTTTCACATAATTTGTGTTTCAAGATCTAGATCAATCATATGTTGTGATAAGATAGGATTGAAGCCTCTAAGATCTTTATAGCTCCATACAAAGATATCATCATATCTCATGTTGAGTTGAATAAAGCTTTCAATCTCTAGTGTAGAGAAAACCTTGCTAGATTTAAGATATATTCCTTTTGAAATAATCATAGGCACTAAGATATATTCCTGAGATATCATGTTATGCCTCTCTCCTTTGAATTATTCATCAGAATCAAAGATGTTTTCTAGGGTGACTAGCCCTCTTGGTAACTTGTTTCCATTTAATTAGATGATTTGATCTTCATATTGGCATCATAGTTTCACCTAGTTTATGGCACAAAATTATGCCTCATCCTTTATGAAATTGATTATTTACTCATCACTTTCAAGCACTTACCAATTTTTCATATTGTTAGGAACTAGCAGTCTGACCATGAACTTGATGAGTTACTTGGATTCTTTCACTAGGTTACATGGGATGTCATACTATACACCTATAATCACAATCTATCTACATCAAATTTGTTTGATCTTGGTAAGGAAATTATTTTGAACACATCAAATCCTTATATCATATCCCACATGCTATGTTTATAGGCTTTTATCAAGCTGCTCTTAGTTATGCTTTACATTCTAACTTGATTGACTAATAGTTCACTATCACCCAATACCTATAACACCTTGATCCCTTTATTTTTCACCAGATAAAGACCTTGAATTATCACATAATACTTGGTATCACTATTCATGAAAGTAAACTATAACCTAAAGGTATGAAAGTACTTTTTCTTTTGGGGTGACACCGAAATGACACCGACTCCTATGTCATTCTTACTATGAGATCCATCAAAGTATAATTTCCATATACCTTCAGAGTCCTCATGTGCCTTCATGAGATTTGGTAGAATGGTATTTTATTTCATAATGTAATATGTACCTATCCCTATCTTTGTATTATCATATGGATCACACTTAAAATGCTCACATGCCCATTCACCTAGTAGGTTATCTAGGATTTCCTCAAGTAGTGTCATGATCTCATGTAGAATAGGATCCTCTTAATTGAAAATCAAATAATTCAACTCAGCTAGGCTTGGAGAGTATGGCTTGACATGAATTTTAAGGATAGTTTCTACCCTGAATTCACTTTGGTCCCATACTTGGTTCTCAGCAATATGTGTGACCAATCCAAAGATAAGTATCCACCCATCTTTATCATGAAATCTCTAAAGATGTAGATAAAAAATTAGGGAGGTAAATAAATGGATACAATGTCTTGTGTAATATAAATATTAGGGCATGCATGTAGCATGACATTCAAAATTTTGATTATATTACAGCTTTGAGCATCATGACATCGAGCTGGACTACTCCTTTTGAAATAGGGATGTACATAATTCCAAGTGTATCTATAATATTATTTGGCATTACTAAGTTGCTTACACTAGATTCAATCATGCAATTATGTACTAGGTGTGTTTGATGATTAGGGAGACATATAATGGAGGTGTTTTATTGGTATTCTACACTTTTTCTTCTTATTATTTAGGTTGGCTTACACTAGTAGAGATAGTAGGCACTAGTTGGGGGGCTTGACACTCCAAAAAACCTTTCAGTGCATCTTATAGTAAATTTTGTTTAGATGGAATAGTGAAGGCATCCCACATTATGATGTTGAGGCTCATCTTCTTCATCTATTCTAATATATTGAAGGGAACCTAAGATCCCTTTGGTTGTGGTTTTAGAACATCAACCTCTCTTGGTATTGGTTCACTAATTTGGAATAGTCCATCTTTTTGCACCATATTTTCTAGGTGAAAAGGTTATGTAGGTGCCTTGGCTTACACAACTATGCAATTAAGTTATGTTTCTAAAGGTAAGGGTGTTGAGGCTAGTGTAGCTTCTTCTATAGCTATTATTTTGAATCTTACATTGAAATAAATTGGAGTTCTCCCTCCCCTAGGTGCACTACTTTTATTCACATAGCTAAAGTCCTCTTATTTCTAATTGACAAAATTAGACCCATCATATGGTTGAACTAGTGATTGGATCCCTTCCTCTTGTAGGGATACATTACTTGTTTGCTCTTATAACTAAGGCATGTTTTATAACATGAGTGCTTGGTTCAAGATCTCATTCATACATGTAGCTTGATTATGTGGTTGATTGCATGGGAAGCACTACTTGATATCCTACACTAGATTATTCTAGACTAGAACAAGGGTTTTAGAGGTGTTGACAACATCAACCTTATATGTATAAGGCATTCTATTATAGGTGAATTGATTTTGGGGTTACACATTGTGCTAGTAGGGAGGCTTATTTGACTAGTATTACTAAGTGAGAGGTCAATTATGTCTAGGATACTATCATTGCTTCCTTTTAGAGCAACAAGTTCATTTCAAAAACTTTGTAGTAGTGGTTTTAACTCATACACTTTACTAGGAAAGGTAGTGGATGAAGTACGTAGACTCACTATAGTGAGAATAGGATCTAATATAGGTTGTACAAATTCTTAGTTAGGGACTAGGTCTACGAATATATGCATATAGGGTCTAGGCATAATATATCCTACTTAGACTAATAAATTCTCTGTGAACTACCACTTCATAGGCATTAGGGAGGATCGTGCCTCCCATGGATTGAATCATCACCGCTGTCACTGTTAAGAGATTTTAGGAACTATAAAAATGTGGTGTTAGGGGAAGGCTTACATAAATGTGGGATTCAATCCTTGAATATTTGGAATTTAAAGCTGAAGTTAGTGATCATCTCATGTGGGGCATGCTTTATGGTCATGAGCTATTCTACCATGGATAAGTGATCACTTTGGTCTTTAAACTACTTATACAACTCTTCATCAAGTCCATCCTAATTATGAATAGAATTTGGTCTCAACCCTTGGTACCATTGAATGTATTTTCCTTTGAATGAGGAGGTGAGTAGTCTAGCTATGACATTATTTTTAGTGACATGGTGTACTGATAAGATATTTGCAATTTCTTAGATATGTTCCATGCAAGAAGTTGAATTTTCACTCATGAAAAAGGAAAAGCTTTTGAGAGATACCACTAAAATGTTATCATATTATAGAAGAACCAATAGAATACCTCTATTGAATGGATTAAACATCTAATTCATTGATATAATTATGAATGAAACAAGGAATAGACCTCACTTTCTTGTATAAAACCTTCTGAATGGAGGTGTAGATTATGCTCTAAGAGGCAACTAGCTTGCACTACATCTTCAATAGGGGACAAGTATATTTTGAGACTCTTTCTTCTTAAGGGCATTGGAAGCTCACTAAAATGTAAATAGATGCCTCTTGTAGATGATCTTGTTCTTCTTAGAATGTAGGTAAGGGACTGATCTTTATGGACCAGAGATGTTTGGATTCACTAGGTACTCTCATTAAGTGTTTGCTACACTTATTAGCTAAATATAACACTAATTCCTTAGTTTTTTTAAAGGTTATAATCAAGCATGGCATAAACTATTGTCATTTTAAAAATTCACCTATTGATGTTCCACAAAATAGGAAAGCTTAGTGATGGGGCACTAAGCATGAAGGCCTTGTATGGGGTACAAGAGTCTAAGGTGTTGGGCATGCAAGTATTCTCATGTAGCTGCACGCATGAGCATCGATTGTCTCATCATAATGATGGGAACTTACCCAAGGCATCAAACCCTTTTTCTCCTTGGATGATCCTCATGAGTAAGCCATATTCCTTTTATTCTAAGTACACTTGGTTTAAGGCCAACTTGCAGGTATAAAGAGTAGAAATGTAAACTACCACTAATCTAAACCTAGGATATTTGAAAGGAAAATGGAGGGAAAAGATAAGAAATGTTGAAATTAAAAGGTGATGTGCTTAAAATATAGTGAGCAATCCTACTACTGTAAGTACACTACAAACTCTTGATAATAAGATGTTTCCACATAGATTCTACCAAGGATACTCCAAATTATTAAATACATCATATAAAGGTATGAGAACATAGTGTAGTATTGAGAGGGATGAAGCATATCCACAAATAAATCCTACATAAACCCTAGTGTGCACAAAATATAACCTAAAAGTGAGTTTTGAGTTCAATGAGGAGATGTTGGGAATGAATGACAATGAGAGGAGAAAACATTACTCATAGACAAAGATTAAAAAACATAAAATAACACATAGATCATCAAAAAAATAGAAGTAGGTGATCTTAATTCTCATTAATATGAAAGACTTAGCTAATATAAGTGCTCATGAAGGGAAATTTTAGAATCGTAGTTTGTTAAAAAATTTCAACCCTTTTACAATGAAAGATCCAAGATTTTATAGTGCTCAAGTTTGTGTTACAATAAATCCACCACTTAGGGTAGTGGATATATCATTAAATTCTTTTGTGGTATTATGGCTATGCTTCTTGAAGTCTATCCAGTGATTGGATTTGAAGTTAGTGGTTATATATTTTTTGGATACATGTGCATAGGGGAATGGAATATTTTATTGATAGAGTTTGAGAAAGGCATGTACTCAAGTCCCAAATTCTAATAGCTGATTTTGAATTTAATTATTTTGATAATGCCTCAATCTCCTCTCAACTACCTCCAAATATGTTCTTTATAGTTGGTAGTTATTTGGCATGTGGTACTTCCTAACCGATCTTGGATGTGGTACTGTAGGGACATATGTCACCTTGGCAGGCTCACAGGGGAGCCTCTTGTATGTTTATGTAGGAGCACCATGGACATGACACATGGAAGACTTGTGCTTCTCTAGGGTAATTGATAACCTATTTATGTTTGAGAAGGTGTCAAGATACCACATGGTAATGGTGGAATGGATCCTTTAAATGAGGATGCATGTGAATATTGAAGATCCAAGGTGCTCCATGTAGTTAATAGTTGCTTCTTACACTGAACTCTTTACTCAACCGCTTAGAACTTGGGGTTATTACATCTTGAATTTGTGCACCTTTTCAATTACATGTCATAAAATACTATGTATAGGAACATATTGAAATATTTATGTAGGCACGATTCATCACTACTTCATTATGTATACTTGTGCTTACTTTACTTTGAATTCTTGGGTCTTTGTAGGTGCAATATATTTCTATATACATTTGTAAGCAAAATGTTGACCTAGGGATGACTTAAAGAGTCAATATTCTACTCACTCACCTAAAAAAAAATAACATATAGGGATATCTGGGAGAGTTGAATACAACTTCCAATCACTTATCTAGATATATCAAACCATTATGATCTCTTTAGAACAAGATCTTCAACATCGGGTTACTGTTAGGGTTCCTTGAGTGTTTAGAACAAATTCTAGTCTTAATGATCATTCATAAATCTTATATCTTATTTTCAAAAACCAATGCTTATAACATTGAGCTATAACCCTTCTTCATATACCTTGAATAGTTTAGGTTCTCATGTAGATTGTACACATGCAAACAAATACTTGAAAAACCTTCTCAAGTAGACAACTCTTCATTTTGTGCACTCAAGAAACCTAGAAACATTATCCAAGCCTTTTCTTGAAAACCATGATTTAAAACTTCATGCACATACTTACAACAACTTTACTCACCTCTATCAATGTTCACCTACTCACCCATGTCATGGAAATTGATCTTAGTACCCTATCTGGCCATCATCTCTCTACTTATTCTTTAGGCTTTGACTTATCAGTTACATTAGGTCTTCAAGATGATCTTCTAACCATTATCCAAGCTCTCAACACTTCATATATATGCCATGAAATATCCTATCATGCTTAACTACCATAAATCATTCTTCATATGTCCTGTCAATAGCTTATGATGCCTCATTAGGTCAAGTAGGATCTAGAACTATTCTACATGTAGACTTGGATTGAGGTAATTACCCTTGTAGACTTCACCTTAAAACTCTCCTAAGTGATTCAATGCCTCTTATGTATTATCAATAAACCATATATAATTAATCTTTTGTAGACCTTTAATAGATATAAGTGCACACACATATCTATAGATATTCAAAGCTATTTATAGATATTCAAAGCTGAACTAGGATTTATAAAGGTGCACACACATATCTTCAAAGTTGACCTTTAATCAATTTTAAGGCCCTCAACACCTCATGTACAAACTTAAAAAACCACTCTCATGCCCAAATACTATCAATTATTCTTTGAATATTTACTAAGAATCTTCATAGCTCATTTGGAGCATCTTCAAAGCTACTTACATATATCTTTAGAACATACAAATTCTTTATTAGATCTCATTCATTTCATCATGCTCATCTCACAAGGTCTAGACAAAGCTTTCCAATTTACTTGATACTTGACATACTACCCTATACTTATTTTTATATTAATGATATTGCTAACACTCTTCATATAATATTCTCACATCACTGCTTTCATAAAACAACAACATTCACTATACTAGCATAAAAAATTATCATACTCATACCTCAAAGATTACTTGACCATGCACCTTCATAAGAACCTTTCACATCAATGACATTAGATTGACATCAATGAAAACACTTATTCCAAATATAAACACTCAATGACAATTCTCAACAATCTCCACTTTAATCAATGACAATGTTCAACAATCTCCCCTTTTGTCATTGATGGCAAACACACTTAAAAAATTAAGTCAACCACTTTTGATGGTAATCATCTCTTAAACCTAGTTCTTGTATTTTCTTATCCTTCATGATCTTTCTCCTTTTCTCATATTTTTTGATCTTTTTCCCCCTTTGACATTAATGACAAAGGTCTTCCATAAGTATCATGTCTTTCATAATGAACTCAGATTACAAGATCACTTCAACATAGATCAATCTTAGTCAAAAACCTAAAAAATTTCCCCTCAAATCAAGTATCCACCATGATTATATTAACATTAGAAATCAAGGGTCACCTGTAACTATTGAAATCATACTTTCTCTCTCTGAGAAAATACTATCTCTCTAATATACTATTTGTCACACAATCTTTAGAAACTATGACAACCACCTATGACAACCATTCTCAAAAACTTATTTCAATCATGTCACTCTCCTAGATTATCCATCAAAAGATCAACAAATAGAGTATTTTAAGAATATCAAAACAATCTCTCCTTAACTTCATGCATATCAAAAATCAATCACTTTCTTGACAAAGAACTTAGAGCTACCAAGCTCCCCCTTAGACCAAACATATCTTGTTTAAAACAACTAGAGGCTCAGATCACTTACCTTCCTTGATATGACTTAATAAAATCAAACTCTTGACCATATATAATGATATACCATTCTTAATACCAATTTTATAATTAGGCATGTCCCCTTTATCTTCATAGATCAAGCTTAATTACTCAAACAAATAAATACTAAAATTTTACCTATCATATACCAATTATCTATATTTTGACTTTAGATACCTTATAATAGCCTTAAATATCTCATCATGCTTCCTTTTAAACTTTAAACCATAGAGATATCATCACAATAATGGATAATATCCATCTTCATCTCCTTTATTGAAACATAGGCCACCTAGAATATTCTTAAAATAAACCTTCATTGATTACAACCTCATGCTTCTACATTCATACTCACAAGAATTATCAAGCCACCAAACCTTCAATATTGAGTATAATCAAACCATGATAATCACTATAAAATTTAATTTCTCTCAAGATAGAACCTCTATGAATATTTACCTACTTCCCATAGACTTATGAGTGTCTTCATGAAGCATAACAGAGATATCCTATTCCATAGGATTTGAGAACAAGGTGAACTTAGGTGATTCTGACATATCCTCTCTTTCCTTTTTGACCATCTTGCACTTAGTATACTAATTAATTTACTTTAGATTCCTTTTAGACTTGAATTTATTATTTGGATTACTATCCTCAATATCTATATTGATAGCAAGTATGTCACTCATCTTCTTGTCTCTTATAGTCATCTTACATTCCAAAGCATTATCACTAGAATCTAACAATAGGTGTTCTTTACAAGGTTTTTACTCAATTGAAACAATTAGTTTAATTTTATATATAGGCAAATTAGGACTAAAACTCATTATCTTTTCAAAAACTTCTAATAATAAGTGTTCCTCACACACCTTTTTATTTGATTCTTCTTTTACCAAAGTAAGTAATCTATCTTGACCCTTGGGCTCAATTTAATCTACCCTTACTAACTTTAGTTTCCATTTCATTATTTGAGACTTCTCATCTATTAATAACTTTCTTAATCTACTTAGATATAATCTAGATATATGACCAATTTTATGATAGCAATATCAAACAATATCACTCATACCTCTTACTAGATGATGATTGTGATCTCATTTTAACCAATTGATTCTCCTTCCATAGTTCCATGAATGCTCATCAGCTAATACCTTTATATAGTCCTTTTCTCTATGACCAAACTATTTACATGAATAATAGTAACCATTGAAATAATTACCATACCTTATAACATTGGGTTGTCTGATAGGTCTTTTCATGTTGAACTTATTATCTTCACCAATCTTCTTATTGATTTGAGATTACTCCTTTTGGTCTTCTTTTAAACCAAGACCTATCTTGTCACTTTCATATTTTTTACTACTTGATATATCATCTATATCCTTGGTGATCTTTTCAAATTTCACAAATCTCTTCATCTTTCTAGATGATTGATCCAACTCATCTTTTAGAGATTCTATTTTAGTTTCATATTTCATGAAATATTCCTTTTTATCTTTAAGGCTTGATATCATAATCTCCATCTGGGTTTTTAATTGATATATGATCTCTCCATTCCCTTTAGTGTTTCCACTTAGTCCTTCTTCAAACAAACTAATTTATTCTTAATTGTCCTAAACTAATGAATTCAATTTCTTGTTCTTTTTCATAATATTTACCTCTTCTAAGGTACTCATGAGCCCAACTTTGAGATCCACTTTAGCTTCTCCTTCTTCACTATCATAATATACTTATTCATCTAATTATACATCAACCATAAGGCCTTTCCCATATGAACAACCTCATTGTCTGATTCTATGTCTATGAATAAAGTTTCACTATTGTCATGCTCAAATTCATTACTAACATCATCATTATTAGATGTGTTTTAATCACTTTCATTAGATGAGTTATCTTATTTGGTATAGAAACTCTTATTATTTTTGAATGATCATTTATTCCTTATTTCTTATTGAAATCTCTTTTATTCTTATCAGACTTATAGGTATTTATGTCATCTTTATGATATTCATCATGTTATTCATTATGCTTAGATTTGTCCTTATTATGAAAATTGGTTGAAAAGTGACCAATTTTTCCACATCTAAAACATTTGAAGGGTAACTTACCCTTTTACTTCCCTGATCCAAACCTTAACTTTCTAGAAAACATAGCTATGAGTTCATCATCATCAATATCTGAACATACCTCATCCTTGACCTTTTTGGCCTTTGAATTATTTTCAAATTTTAAATCTAATTCCTTCTTGGTAGGTCTTCCTTCATTAGTTCTCATCTCATAAGAATTCAAGATGTCATGAAATCCATCCATCTCTAGCTTGTCCAAATATTGCATCTCTTCTACTACAGACAACTTAGAGTCAAACTTAGGAGTTAGAGATCTCAACATCTTTTGGAAAATAGAAAAATATTTCACTTATTCTCCCAATCCTCTAATGATATTTAAAACATCATCAATCCTCAATAGTAATATGCAATAGTTTCATTTTCATTCATCTTCAAGCTTTGAAACTATCTTTTGTGGTTCTAAAACGTGGCCAATTTCACCTTAGTGTATCCTTAATATATGGTCTTAAATTTTTCTCATATATATTTATATGATATACATGAATTAAATTTACAATATATGCCTCTAATAGGCCACAAATAATGGTATTCATTGCCTTAGAGTTATTTTCATAACCTTCTTACCTACCACATCTGTTGGTGGATAAGAGGTGAAATATAACCATCGATTTCAAATATCATGTCCTTATAACATTAGATATATCTTCATTATGACTTCCAAAAGTCATAGTTAGATCCATTTAACAATGGATCCCTATTGGTGGAGAAACAACCTTGATCTTCTTGACTAGTCATCCTTGCTTCTTAGGATCTCTTTTATGTTTTTAGACCTATTTCAAAGGACTAGGCTCTGATACCAATTGTTGGAAGATAAATAACTAAGAGGGGGGTGAATTAGTCTTTAAAAAATTTCATTCAATTTCACTTACCGTACATGAACCATTTTAACAAGCATGTACATCTTCGCAAATATAAGCACCAAATCATAATAGCATGAAACAAATGAACACAAAATATATATGGTAAAAACTTAAAGGGAAGAAAAAATACTAATAAATAAAATGGACTAGAGTCCTATACGACAAAAATAAATATTTAGTTAAGCACCCACTTCACATGGAGCATGAATCCTAATTATCTCAACACCAACTTAGTTAGGCTTTAGCAAGCACCCAATTGCAAGGAGGAACTAACCCCCTAAATGAATCAGAACCAAATCAGCCACCTAATACACTTGATCACCTTCAAAAAACTTATTTATTATACAATATATGATTATCTTCATCTTTAACTCTTCACTAACTTTTTTCCCTCTCAAGTTGGCCTCTAGCCTTCTTCACTCAACTAACCCTCTTCATAGCTTGATTAGGTTTTCTAACCTTGATCCTCATATGTATAACTTATATTATATATTGATGAAACTTAGTTTATGGTTTTAATTATTGTATTCTACTCATAAATGATCTATATCATTTTTTGTTCTCTGCACTATATAATCGCACATAAATAGGCCTAAACTACCTTGCTTTTATACAAGTCACTTTATCATATCCTTTATAGTTAGCCACACATTCAAATATAATAGGTCAGCCATGAATAGGTATTATAATATTTAAATAACATGCCTTCATAATGAATCAAAAATACATTAGGTCAGCCATAACTCAATTAACCCTTACTCCTCTTTTAAGTCTTCTGGAGACCTAATAGGCCTTCTTAGCAATATGTTACCCTTTGATATTTCTTGAATCATATTAAAACACATCACATGGTAGGAAAACATCATATTACATTTAAATATACCTTATCCAACTTAAATTTAGGTTCATAACACATTTTAGGTCCAACCATCATTTGAACCCTTTTTCAAAATATTGTTCATAAAAGACCTATGCATATAGAGAAACTCTATCTTGAAAAACAAAGGTATAAACTCAACTTTTCCAAAAAAACATGGAAAAAAATCACATATTAAAAAACCTCATGATCTCAAGTTCATTAATGTATATCTAAACACTTTCCTCTATACTCTACTCCTAAACTCTACTCCTTTTATGGTCCTTTACTTGTTTTTTACATCTCTTGCTTAACAAACTTATCCTCCTTGGCAAACTACAATAACATTCTAATAATAAAATATATAATTTATTATTCACTATATTAAGGGACTACACATGAGTCATTTATATTTATTCAAATAATTATATTCATTCTCTGAGTTCCTTTTCAAGCAAATTCACAGTTTAATCCCTTTTAGGTTTTAAGAATTCTTTACATCATAACCACTTAACTCTTCAACTAGGACTCCAATGAAGTTTTAAAAATAAATAACATATACATTACTCTATTTTATATTCGTTTTTCCTCTTATGTAACCATTAATTTCATTATTCACCTTATTCTCAACTTTCACAAGTTTTAACAAGGTTTCTAGTAGCCCTATTTTTAGGGTTTTCTCCATTATATGGATACATAAAAATACATTATGAGAAATTGATAAGGGATTATTAAAACCTTTTCCATGTTAAATATATATATTATATTCAAAGGTTATAATATTATTCTAGATACCTTTTTCTACTCTTTTTTCTTTGTCATCAACCTTCATTAGGCATGTTTACTCTTTCTATCAACTTAGTCAAGTATAAATGTATGAAATTAGAAAATACCATTTTAAAAAATAATTATTTATTTATGGATAATTAATATTTACCAAACTAAAAATTATTGTTAATTTTTAATATATATAATGTGACTTATGATTAAAACCCTAATTTAGGCTTTTTATAACCCTATCTCGGGCTGAGAGTGCGAAGAATTACATAGAATGACCATCCACTAGTTTCAAGACAATATAATAGTAATATAAGGTTTTTATAATTATTACACATATTTTTATTCAATTATTAACATCTCATAAACTCTATGTCAATCACGAACTTGAGATCTCAATCTTATAAAACTGTGTTATGACTATTAGGAACAAGGTTAAATAGAGTTCCTAAATTTGACAACTT
The DNA here is from genome assembly GCA_037957365.1 of Torreya grandis. NCBI lineage: Eukaryota > Viridiplantae > Streptophyta > Pinopsida > Cupressales > Taxaceae > Torreya > Torreya grandis. Next base: position 187,111 of record JARHVA010001106.1, on the reverse strand, counting down.
CAAAGGATTATACATATAACTATGGGTTCACCAAGACTTATACAATAATTATCAACATATTCAAACATTTATTGAATATAAAACAAGTCTCAACATTTATACATAGCGTACAAAATACTATGTGTTAGGCCTACAGACCCTCAATGGATAAATAATGATCAAAATGTGACTTATAGACTATTAACCTTATATAGGTGGGATCAAGATAATATTAACTCAAATTAAAAATTATTATTTTTAATTATTTCATATAATTAATATGTGAATATGATCATTTACTTATTTGGTTACTTGAACCAGACTATCTATTGCATATTCTATAGGCAGGGTTGGCAAACTTATCAAAAGGACTAGTTCTCCATTCCATTAGCACTTTCCTATCTCATAATAAATAATATTATATGATCATAAAAAAATAAAAATATAATTAAAAAAATCACTCACCACTTGAATATTCCAATCATGCATATACTCTATTCATTGATGCAAATTCAATACAAGCAGTGATCAGATAACACAAATAGTCTTACTTTTAATAGTTTCTTTATTCCCAATACCTATTTTTAAGCATACTAAAACTATATGTATTAATTACATTAAAAAAATGAATCCAATAAACACCTATATAAATTTCATAAGTTAATCTTTAATTTTTCCCTCCAAGAGGTCTCTTTGTTAACATGGCATTATTCATATTTTTACACAATATGACCAATATGGCACCATGACATAAGACTTCTGAACTTTTAACCCTTATATATCATCTAAACCTCTTAAAAAAAATTATTACACATTACCAAATTTAAAAACATATGAAATTTCATTACAAAGGCTTACCAAATTTCAAATTTTTGAATAGTGATTTTGGTGGGAAACTATGAAGTTTGAATTTTGAACCACCTAGACAACTAGTATGGACTCCAAAAGACCTGCAAACACTCTAGAACACATTATAAACTATTAAAAACCAAAAATTGCATCCTAATGGAATATATAAATTATTCCCCTACATAATTCATCAAAATTTTCATCAAATGCTTCAACCCAAGGCATACAAGCTCAAACTCTTATATGCAAGATGCTCACTCAGAACTGCCAATTGACTTTAAAACATAATCAAGGAAACATGAAATTATAACACCTAATTAAATAGATTAAAATTATTTAAATGCATGAAAAATATCTTATACCATCCTTAAATAAACCTCCATCAAATATATCATAATATCTAATGGAAATTACTGGTCTTATAGACCAATCATTGACTTCTTTCTCACAGACTTTACATAGTTAGACAATCCATTTTGGATTCAATGTCACAAAATATTACACTAACTTCCAAGATTATATAACTCATGGATAGATTTTTCAAGTCCAAAACATCATCATACACTTCAATCCATCATTCTTACCTGAACACACATCAGGAATCATTTTTCATTTCTACCTAATTTTCTTACTATCTACACCACTAGGTCTTTAGTGACTAGCCAAATTGGATCACCAATTTTTCAAACATAAGTTATATATCATATATATATATATATATAAATTAATTGAAAAAAAATTCAAGTGTCACACTTTGATTAAACCACTTATTAACTTTGACTTGATCAACTCTATTTGCTACAATAATTCTCTAAAAGACAAGCACTTTTTTTTAGGGTCTATTCACTCACATAAGAAACCAATCACACCTAGATATTATTTGGAGAGTTTAATAAAACCTATAATCACTTTTATTTCCATATAAAACCATTATAATATCTTTAGAACAAAATCTTCAACATCAGATCATTGTTAGGGTTCCTTGAGGGTTTAGACCAACTTCCAATCTTAACGATCATTCATAAAGCTTATCTCTTCTTTCCAAAAACAAATGATTTGAAATTTGATATATAACCCTTCCTAATATACCATTAAAAATTATATTCTCATTTATATGCTACATGTGCCAATGAGCACTTGAAAAACCTTCTTGGGTAGACAACTCTTCATTTTATGCACTCCAAAAACCTCAAAACATTCTTCAAGAATTTTCTTTCAAAACATGATCTAAAACTTCATGTACATAATTAAAAAAATTAAAATCACCTATTCAAATGTTTACCTACTCACCTATGTCATGGAAATTGATCTTGATACCCCATCTGGCCATCATCTCTTTACTTGTTTTCTAGGACTTGACCTGTCAGTCACATTAGGTCTTGAAGTTGATCTTATAACCATTGTATAAGCTCTAAACACTTCATATATATTCCATGTAATATAATATAATGATTAACTACTATCAATAATTCTTCACATGTCTTTTCAACATTTTATGATGCCTCATTAGGCTAAAAAATATCTAGAACTAGTCTAGATACAAACTTGGATTAAAGTACTTACCCCTATAGACTTCACCTTGAAAATATCCTGAGTGATTCAATGACTCTTATATATGATCAATAAACATTATAAAATTAATATCATTTATATCTTCAATATATCATCTTTACGTCTCACTCAAAAGATATTCATAGCTATTTATAGATCTTTAAAGCTCAACTAGGATCTTTAGATCTGACATTTTAATCAATTAAAAGGCCCTTAACACTTTATGTACAAACTCAAACAACCTCTCTCATGCTTAAATATTATTAATTATCAATTATAGATTTAATAAGTGTCTTTGTATCTCATTAAAAGCATATTCAAATCTACTTACATATACCTTTAGAGCATATAAATTATTCTTTGGAGCTCACTCATTTCATCATTCTACCTTCACATACCATCTCACAAGGTCTAGAAAAATATTTTATATTTACTTGATACTTGACATACTAACATGTATTTACTTATGCTAATCTTAATGATATTATTAACACTCTTCAAATAGTATTCTCACATCACTGCTTTCATACAATAATAACATTCATTATGTTGGCATAAGAAATCATCATACTCATACCTAAAATATTACTTGACCATAAACCTTCACAATAAAATTTGACATTAATGACATTATATTGACATCAATGACAACACCTATTCCAAATCTCAACACTCAATGACAATGCTCAATAATCTCCCCCTTAATTAATGACAATGTTTAATAGTCCAAGGTGGAAAACAAGGGACATGTTCAAATGTCACTCAAATATAATACATATACAAAGGCATGTTAAAATTTCCTCACACACATATAAGTAAATAATCAAGGCTTAGAGACATATATAATGACATGTTAAAATTTTTTCACACACAAATAGAAAACACACACAAAGACATGTTAAAATGTCCTCACGTGCATATGATCAGATATATAAATACTTAAAAACACCCTATAATGACATATTCAAATGTCCTAAAATAAAATAGTTAAGTGCATATGAGATATGAAGCTATGAAAAATAATATAAAAATCATGCATGATTATATATCTAGATCAACAATAGCTATTTTATAATCTAATCAATATTGAGTAATTGAGATAGGAAATAATATATTAAAATGTTAGTGAATGATAAATATCATAAGATGTAATACAATGTAGGGTATTTAGCATGTGATTAAGATAATGTGGGCAAAGAAGGATAAAATATGTGTTTACCATGCCGCTAGTGAGATAGTTGATGAATGCACATGTTATAGGAAGCTTATTTGAAGTCTAGAACTAATTAGTGATAGTTCAAGCTCACTAGGACAAGATCAGGGTGAGGGACACTAGAGCACTATGCTCATGTCCTCCACATAACTCCTATTTAAATATAGTTTTTTATTGTGTGATAGTAAAATGACCTATAATTACTTCTAGAAATGATGGCTTGTGTACTTTTTAATCACTCATATACACTAGTGAAGCATGCATGATATTAAATTGGATATATATATATATATAATATTATACACAACTAAAATCATGTATGTAAAATTACATATAACAATGCATTGGTCTTGATTTTTGTTATTTTATACAATATTTTACCATTTTTGTATTTTTTAAATAATTTTAAAAGATATGTACAAGGGAAAAAATATACTAACCAATGACTCCCTTAATATTCTTATCATAAATATATTCTACATGGAATAAAGGAATGATGATCTCTTTTGGATGAAGAGTATCATGCAATTGTGTACAATTTGTATGATTACCATATTAATACTCTATATTATCAATATCATTAGGATCATACCAATCTGAATTATTATAATCTTCTTGATTTAAATATTGTGAAATGTCACTCTTTTCTTCATTACACACACACACACACACACACACACACACACACACACACACACACACACACACACACACACACACACACACACACACACACACACACACACACACACACACACACATGCACACACGCATGCACACACATGCACGCACGCACACACACACACGCACATGCATGCATGCACACGCACGCACACACACGCACGCACGTGCACGCACACACACACACATGCGCACACACACACACACACACACACACACACACACACACACACACACACACACACACACACACACACACACACACACACACAGAGAGTGTGCATGTGTGTGTACGTGCGTGCATGTGTGTGTGTGTGTAATGAAGAAAATAATGAAAAATATAAAAAGAATGAAATGCCTAAAAACCCCATATAGTGGTATTGACCTTTCTGATTTCTCTTTTTCAATATAAAGTGTCATGTGCCTCTATTGATATGCCACTACTTATATTTATTTCTATTCTAGTTGAATACATGATTTCTTTCTTGTGTTCTTACTTTTAATAAACTCTATCTTATCTTAAAACTATTACCAATGCACTTTTATGTGAAAATGTAACATAGTTTTCATATTTACCCATTGTTTCCCTTATTGCTATCATCTATGATATTCCTAATTCAGTGTTGTATTGTGCCAAACTAGGAAATATGTGAAATACCATTCAATATGTCTTTGGCCCAACTATGATAGATATCTCAATGGATCCAATAAATTATTTACATAAATTAATCTTACCCAAGTATTTCTTATCATATCCAATAAATTGTAAGACATTCATTTTGTTGGTGCTATTGATCACAACATAAGTACATTTATTGCCATCTATGAGTAGATTAAGGTTTAAAGGATATAGAAAATATGAATTTTTTTTGGTCAAATCCTTTAGAACAAAACTTAAAATTATATATTTTTTAGGCATTTCATTCTTTATAGATTATTTTGTTATAAATCATCTTTTAAGAATGGTTTTTTACTTATCTTGACTTTGATTTTACAACTTGTCTTGTAGTAACTTCACATTTGATTGTTGTAGTTTTTATAACCTTTGATTTTCAAATTATTCCCTTTCTAATTTATCTTTTTGATCTTGTTAATTGTATGCTCTTATTTATTTTAAATTAACTTTTTGACTATTATCTTTCTCTAATTATTCTTGTTGAATGTTATCTTTCTTGAATTATTCTTGTTGAACCTTATCTTTCTCTAATTTATCCTTTGGTGACCACTTTTGTACTAGTTCTAATTTTATCACTTGTGCTTTAGGAGATACACTCATAAGATTAGTGGGTTACTTAAGTGATGTATCAATTATAATATCACCACTATCACTTATATTTTGTATTTTCTACTTTAAATCCAAATAATGATTTGTATGATGCCCATGCATTATATGATATGCACAATAGCATTTTAATCTCCTTAGAAGGTGTAAAAGATGTAGTTTGATCAAATTATTTCTAATCATTGACCTTAGAATCTCAATTTAACCCTTATAATACGTTTTTATAAATTTTGAATTATTTATGGTGGATTTATTTAGTTTTAAATTATCATTTGGATATGAAAGATTAAGCACAACTTTGATAGATAAATATGTACATAAATGATTGACACTAATATATTTTATAGACATGGTATATGTGATTTTATTCTCCAATAATGTGATATTTTCACTCAAAAACTGATTTTGATTTTGTAACTTTATTATCAACTTTCCCATACTGAAGATTTGATCCTTTAGAGTCTCACAAATACAAACCCTAGGTGATTCAAATTCAACATGTAGACACACACCCTAAAGAGGAGATGCAAGAGGTGGAGGGGATTAAGGATAGGTTAATTAGCTTGATTTGGTGTTATAGGATGGGATACATCACATATTGTATTATTGATATAATGTACTTGGTAAGAGGTAAAGTAGCTATTTCCCCCTTGTATATTAAGAGGAAAAGGAGGAGATTCTTTCTTATCCATAAAATATGACACTGAGACTTGGAAGATTATTGTTATAAAAAAATATATTAGATCTAAAAATCCTAACACATCCATTATAAATAGGAAAAATAAAGATACAAAACCTATAAATGTTTGTGTTTAGGGTTTGGTAATATTATACTAATACATGGGTTAACCAATATGTTTTATCAAATTTAACATTTGTGTGAAAACTCTAGATGATAATGATATTATACAAATTTAGGAGAATAATAGAATAATGATAAAAATAACTAATTTAGAACTATTGTATTCTAAAAAATTACTAAAAATAGAAAAATGTAAGGATGAAACAAAGAATTAGCTAAAAATTGTTATTATAGGAGGAATACAAATTTGAAACTTATTATGCAAAGAGGCTTGATGACTAGAATCAAGATCTTAGAACTAGATCTAGGCCTAGATAATAGTGTTGAGAAGAGGACAATGAAAGAGGTGTAAATTCTATCCAACCTAGGGAACTCATGTCCAATTATAGTGATTAAATCAAGGTTTATAGGTTTTATGTGCCTTCATATGTAGATCCTCTATCTAGTGTAGGATCTTTTAATCACTTGAAAAAACTACTATGTGACTAGTTTTCCTTTAAAAACCCTAGTTTCTTAACATGTGAATACTTATGTAAATCATTGCGAAAATGGGTCAATATCTAAATTTGGGTGAGACCTCAACACCCCCTGTGTTTAGTACTACCTACATACCAATACTCTGAAGAGGGATCAAAATTCATGTAGTTCTCTCATGCTACAGTGGTGTGTGAATGATTGGTGCAATATGATAAATGATGGTGAAATATTGATGTGATTATATTATTTAACCATGAATTTTGACCTATGACATGTACTCATACTTTATTTTTTGGCTAATAGGGTTTTATGCAATCAAAATTAGGAAAATTATATATTTTTCTCTCAATTCGAAAGTGTAATTATGGTGATTTTTGGTGTGGAATCCTCCTATGTGCCAAATAGTTTTAAAAGTGCCTATATAGTCATGTCATTTAAAATCCTTCAAATGAGAATTCTTAAAGACATGGTATGACCTTCGTATGGCTTTTTATTTGGTAAACTAGTCATTATTTGGCAAGAAGATAAGAGAGGGGAGGACACTAGAGTAGTACACTCTTATCCCCTACGGTTTTCTTGTCCATTGGGTGACTTTATCATTTGTAGTGTTACATAGGTCCTTAAAAATTTATATATTTGAGAAAGATAGGGCTAAGTTCATTTTAGATTAACCCAAATCTAAGTTTGTAAAAGAGTGGTCAAAAGTGCAATATTTTAGATTAAATGTTGATTTTACATGTCTACATAGAACATGACTTTATGAATAACCATATTGAGCCTTATACACTTAGCATCCATGTGAGTCACTCTTTAAAAATATGCCTAAGTGTGTTGGAGGTGTTATTTAATTAAGGATAGGTCCTTGGTCACCTTTATAAGGGATGTGAATAATTGTGCCAAGGACTCTATGACTTTACCAATTAGGTCTGCTAGTAAAGTGTTCCTCACCTATGATCTAAGAATATGAACCTCATCCTACATATCTTCCTTGAGTTTATTAATGAGTTCATTAGTATCTTAAAACACTAACACTATATCCTAAGTTACTTTTGCTTCTCCACTGGGTGTCCTCATTTTGGTGAGGGAGAAGAGATCTTACTCAAACGTCCAAACCACATGGTTACCCTCTTGAATGAAAGCTTTTGTGATCACCCTCTTGATTCTCACCAATGATATATAAATATACCATTATACACCTAAGTCCCCATGATAGACCTTCTCTATTCTTTATGCACTTGATGACTTAGTGGGCCCAACCCAACTTGGTTCTACAAATGTCCCCAAGCTATTAGAAGGTGGAATAGGAGGGGTCTTAGTAACCAAAGTGGAAGGTTAAGGTTTAGGAAGATGAGGGTGAGATGAAGCAAAGGGAAATATGTAATAAAGGAGTGGAGGAAGAAGGGTCATGAGAATGAAAATAGGGAGGATGAGTGGGGATCCCCATAGGAATACTTGAACATTCCATTGGTCCTAGGTCATATTAACCTATAAACCAATGGCACTTATGAGTAGGGTGCTTAATAAGAATGTGGATATCAACTTGTTTAATCTTAATCCTTGGGCCCCTATGATAATTCAAAATTATGAATGGGGATCTAAGTGAGGGGAAAATTCAATAAAGGGATGATAAGGATAAATCAAAACTTTAATAGGGGTTATGAGGGAGTTACCTTTAGCTTTTTATTGGGCCTCTTTCCTAGATCACTTGGATATATGAGTGTATTTGGATTACTTGAGGTGGAAAATAGAACTTAGGGATCCTAAGGAACTAGAAGAGTGATTTTAGGGGAATAAATTTGGGGTTCACCTAAATTATACACAGGGGTGCATTTGTCCCTAAAGTAGCCATTAAAACTATTAAGGTGGGAACACTAGGAGGTGTCCATGTTAGAGGGATAACAAATAAAGCCATTGACATGGAAGCCATAATGTATAATGGCATCAAAAATTTAGGATTCACTAGGATATTATCACCTCCCAAGACTATAGATGTGACTATATTGAACCTGATATTAGAGTGGATGAGTGTTATGTAATTGAGGAACATACATACCAAAGGGGGCTATGGGAACTCTGATGAGAATAATGAGATGATCAAGAGAAATTTAGGAAGTGAGGATGTTAAACATGGTATCATCCAGGGTAACTTGAGGGAATTGAGGAGTGAGTTCAATATGAATAAGGGGAGGTCCCATTGGGAAAGGCCTTATGAGAATGGGGAATCCTAGATTTTGTCCCATGGGATACCAAGGGATGGTGGTAGTGAGGGAATGGATCTCTAGTGGTGTCTATTATTAGTTCCTTTCTAAGCTTTCCTCAAGATTGATTTCAATGTTTAAGTTCAACACTTTCACCACCTATAGTTGAGTAACCTACAATCATGGAGGAGGTATCATTAGGGCAAAAATTGGGAGAGGTAGAGCCCTTGGTGGTAAAGGTGGTGGGATCCTCTATATGATCCTCTTAGAGATGTGGGGTATAATCCCCTGAATGTCTCCTCCTTATTGAGTGAATATATGGCCTTGGGATAGTTATGGTGTAGTTTTTTGTATTTAATTAACCTATGGAGGTGATGCATGCCTCATTTTTATGAATGTCCTAGATTTCCTACTTCCCTTTCTTCTTCTTCACATTGACCCATACTAGCACTTCATTATTGTTGGCTGATTTGAGATGAATTTTTTCATCCTCATGGGGATCATTATGGTAAATTATGTTGATCTAGGCCATGTATTTCACCACATGATCATGAATAACCCCATGAGTATCCCTTTATCTATACTTTATCTTTCTTAAGGTGTAATAACTCATGTTGGTTTCCATATTCTACAGTGAGGGGATATTCATGTACTCATGGTGGTGAATGATGATTTGTAATTTTGAGTATGTCTCATATTGATGATCAGTTGAGAACACCATGACACCCTTGACCAATTAAAGATCAATTTATTTCTGAACAAGGTGATTAAAGACTTGGTTGGGTAAGAATATAGGGGCATGTTAGATTCCCTCTACTTGAATGATGGTCTGATCTTTGTAATACCATCAAGACCCTACGGGTAAGACCATTCTCTTTATCTCCTTAAAAATTCACAGCATAGGATTCTCATTTATAGCCTAGTAAACCATAGGGTATAAGTGCTCATAAAGGTCATAGATGTATTTTTGGTAGTGTTGAGCATATAAATTATACAATATGATGTGGACTATAGAGTATTTAGGGACCCAGGGTGGAATGTCATGATTTTTAATGAGATGGTGGCATAGATCATGTCTATAATTAAGACATGTAAAAATTACCTCTAGCCTAAGCCTTAGATATGATCTTGATGAGGTTGAATTTTATCACATTTCCTAGGTCTAGGACCTCATTTCCCTTGAATATGATACTCAACATGAGAACCCATAATATGTTTACATGCATGGTATCATTAGCTCCAAAAAAGTGTTTCAAAAAGATCATCCCAATATCAACCCCTTATCAAAAGAGGTGGATGGGTTAACTATTTGTTAGAGGTAAAAGATAAATGTAAAACCATTTTTATGTATGAGAACATCCTAAGAGAAATATAGTTATATTTTTTTTGCAGGTTGTTAGGAATTATTCCAATAATATCTATATTGGTCAAGACTCAACTAAATGTGATATGGAGAACTATTCTCATCATGGTAAATCTGGAAGTTACAACCATAGGAACTAATGCCTATATGTATTTGTAAAGAATGCAATAAAAGGATTGATGAGTGTGTGAGTAAAAACAATAGTGATTATTATTTTGATCTGAGATATTTTTCATAGAATATTGATAGAACTAAACCTTGATCTATGTAGGTTTCCTTGTTTTAATCCTTGGTACTAGATCCTCTATTATGAATTCTAAGTATTTATACTCTTTTATGGTATAATCACAAAGTTCTTTATGTTATTATGAAGGTTTCCCTTATTATTTTTCTTTGATGTGTATTATATATACATATATATATATATATATATATATATATATATATATATATATATATAAGTAGTTTACATCATACATTGAGATAATAAACAAGTGTATTTCTCTATGATAAACCTTGCATATGTTTCAAAGTCTTGATTAAACCATCCTTTAATATTTTGATGTAACTTTGTAAATTCTATCCCTATAATTACCATGTTCTAGTGAGCTTCAGACAATGTTATGGTGGTTCTAATGCTATTTGGATGAATTTCATAGTTAAAGATAATAAGAAGGATCTGTGAGTAATAGATTATAGTTTTATCTACAAAAACACTATTCCACATACTTAGATTCTTAGTACCAAATGAATCTCAAGTAAGATGGGGTTTATTACCCTATAAATCCTTTATAAGGTTGAGTATGATGTGTGATTAATGACAATAAGATTTCCAACATAATCTGATATAGATTTTATATATCAAATAGTTCATATTGATCAAGACTACACATAACCAAATCTAGAGGGTGTTCTTCCATGGGATAGAGCTTATTCAATAAGTGGAGACTCAAACACCCATGTATTCAACTAGGTGAAAGGAGATCATGAGCTATGACCTTTATAAATGGTCTTTTTGACTGAGTGATAAATACCATAGAATTTTACTATGAAGGATGTTGGTGAGTTCATCCTATAATTTCAATAGTATGTAATAGATGTGAACCACAAGGTTAGTGCCCTCAACTATGTGATGAAGGGAATTCATAAAAATGGGTGGGTAATCTATAAGGATGAGCATTTAACATGGGAAAAAGCATGTGGACTACTAATATATAAATTCTAGCTATCAGAGACTATCAAAATATAATGGCCTATCTATCATGAGAGCATATTCCCAAAATTACATGTGTACAAGTGTATTGAGGTATGGATATAAAAGGGTATTAATCCTAACTACTAGCCACATAGCTTCATATATACCCTAGATGTTTTCCCTATAGCATGGTACATCCATCAAGAGTGAAGAAGGGAAACAAAGAATTGGTCATAGATCCAATACAATTTCATTCAAATTTTCATCTTTGAGAGTGATAACCCTCAATTACAAATAATTTTACAAAAAATGAAATCCTTTCTATTCCATGGAAGAGTTGAAGGCTTACCATCACCACTAGAACTAGGTTCACATAAAGTCACATAAAAAAACCCAACACACATCCTATAACTTTAGGAAGTTGGCTAAGGTGAGGTCCAAACATGGATTCAACCCTACCATAGGATATAAGATGAGGATGATCAGTCCTCTATGATAGACTATGAGGACTACATGGTTATAGGCGATCTCTTTGATCTAGAGAGAGTTTTATCCTCTATAAAAACCAATCATAGAAGCAAAATAATTGTGACATATACATTTCCCATAATGTAAATGAGAATGGATACTCTATGACTTCATTCTTGAATAAGAAAATAAGATGTACCAAGATCCATTAAAGGAACACATTGTAAACATTGACATAGAATATGAACCAAAAATGGCACATGTTAGAGACTATTAGATATAGGTAGATATCTCAGAGGTTTTATAGTTTATCAGAGACTATTAGGATGTATTTCCTACAACCTTCATAGAATTCAAAGGTGTTGATCATTATATAGGGGAGATGCACATAGAAACAAAGGAGTGTGTATGGCCAATCAAGAAGACACCATATAGGCTTAACCTAAACATGAAGATGAAAGTAAAATTTGAAATAGCTTTGATGTAGGAAGGAAGCATTATCTTCCTAGTCGATAAAAATGATTGGGTTACCCCATGGTAGTACAACCTAAGAATATTATGGAGATACACATCTGTAGAGACTATCGCATCCTCAATAATGCTTATATCAATGACCTATTTTCCATTCCCTTTACAAATGAATTTTTAGAGATTATCATAGGGCATGAAGTGTTATCATTCATAGATGGATTCAGTGGTTACCATAAAATACCCATTATGGAAGAGGATAAGACCAAAACTACATTAACAATAAAATGGGGTTCATTTTCTTACAGGGTTATGCCATTTGGACTAAAAAATGCACCTACAGTATTCTCTAGGGTTGTGTTATCTATGTTCAAAGATTTCATCCAACTTCTTATAAGTGTACTTGGATGACTAGGTAGTGTTTTCTTTATTAAGGGAACATTTATCAAAACTTAGGTTAATGTTAGAGAGATATATAGCATTGTGAATAGCACTAAATTTGAATAAATTTTTAATTTTCAAACACTTTAGTGTCTTATTAGGTCATGTAGTGTGTATAAAGGAATTTTTGTAGACTAGGCTAAGATTGCAGTCATTGTAGGGATGACATCACCCAATAATTAAATAGAAGTGTGATATTTTCTAGGACACACAGGTTACTATAGGAAATTCATCAAGTGGTATATCACTATTTCAGCCCTTTAAAATAATTTATTGTAAAAATGAGTCTATTTTGTCTGGATAGAGGACTGTTAGGCCATATTTAATGATTTAAATAAAATACTAGTGACTAATCTGATCCTAGTTTTTCTAGATTAGAGTAAATATTTGCATGTGCATGTGGATGCTTCAAGGCTTGTATTTATATTATTATGTGCATATCTAGTAGAAGAAGGATTCAATCATTTGATCCATTTCATAATCAAAAAGTTGAAAATCATAAAAAAAAATTATTCAACAACTGAGTGGGAAGCCTTGGTGATAGTGTTTTCACTATAAAATTTTAGGTAGTACTTGTTGGCCACACCATTTGAATTATTCACTAATCATAAAACTCTACAATACATAGTGAACAAGCTGATGTTGGGAGGATAAATATCATACTGGTTGATTTTTTTTAGGATTATTAATTCTAAATTAATTTTAGACTAGGTTGGGAGAATTTTGTCCAAGACCATCTCAGCTAGCTCAATAATGGTGTGGAACCTAAGGAACTCCAAGATGAGTCATTGGATGCACACATATTCAGTGTGACTATGATTCTAGAGAAACTATAAGAGATCACACAATTTTTGGAATAAATAACATTCTTAAAAAACCTTACAAAGAGAGATGAGAAATAGGTTATTACCATAGCTCTTTCATATAGTATTGCTAATGGATTTATGTACTAATTAGGCAAAGATGAAATGATATGTAGAGTGGCTCAAGATCATGAGCATGCACAGATAATGGATGAAGTGCATAAGGAAATATTAAGAGGTCACTTTGTAGGAGATGCAACTATAAGGAAATATTAGAAATTATAATTTAGTATCCCTATCTATTTTATGATATGTGAAGAGTATCACAATAGTGAAATTTATGCCAAGGTATGGGTAAGCTATATTAGTAGGATGAAATGCCTTTACATACCATATTAGTGAAACATCCATTTGAATAGTGGGGGATTGACTTTTTAGGACCAATTAATCCTCTAAGTAAATGTAACAATGCAAGGTACATGATCATTATGATAAACTAATTTACAAAATGGGTAGAAGCTATTGTGACTCTAAGTTATAATGCAAAGGACACAACCAAGTTCATGTATGAGAAAATAATCACTAGGTTCAGTTGCCCTCTTAAATTGGTAAGTGATAGAGGGACTCAATTTCTTATTAAGACCATCAATACCCTCATATATGAGTTCATTATATTGTATCATAAAATCATAATTTATCATCCACAAGTGAATGGTGAAGCTGAAGCTACAAATAAGGTTATATGTAAGATGCTTACTAATAATAGTGATGTGAAGTGAGATGACTAGGAGGATAGGATAATAGTAGTCTTATGGGCATATTACACACATTATAAATATGTGATAGGTTTTACACTATTCCAACTAGTCTATAGGTTATAAGTAGTGATTCTTATGGAATATGTTCTTAATCTGAGTCACAAATGTGCTACGAATGGGTGATCAGGAGTTGATAACTAATAGGTTTCTAGATTTGTCTCACATAGATGAAGTCATACATAGATTAGTATGGACATAAGAGATAAACAAGTGTATATATAAGACATAACATGATAAAAATCTCAAAACAAAGGAATTTTAGGTAAATCAACTTGTTCTTTCATATGATAGCAGCTTCAAAGCTTTCCCTAGAAAGTTTAACATCAAGTAGAAGGGGCCCTACATCATCCATGAACTTTCAAAACCTATAACTATGGTCTTAGAATATTTGTAGATAAATTTCTTACCAAGGTGGGTAAATGGTTTTAGGTTAAATTCTTAATACCATTAATTTAGTAAAACATGTAATAAAGGTGTTATATCACACCAAATAGATGGTAGTCATGATTGAAAGCATTGATTTTAGAATAGTTAGGATTTTATTTATTTTTATCATGTTTGAGGAAAATATAAGTATGTGTGTATAGAGTTAAGGGATAAGAGGGATCCAAGATTAAGCAAAAGGTTACATTACTAAGGATGCATTAAAGGAATGAAATATAGTGTCCAAATTAGTACAACACATGGACATCAATTAAGTCCAAGAAGGACACATGTGTCTAAATCTTATGCAGATAGTGGAGTTTAATGGTCAATCCATTTTAATTAATAATTAAGTATGGGGGAGATTGATAAATATATTAGAAAAGTTATGGGTTAGTGTTAGAAATATAATAATAGCATACGGATGAGGCCTAATTAAAGTGATAGTTCAAAAATCATCAACTACTATCAATATCAAATGTTGAGTTTCCAAAAATAATGCCACATCAACCAAAATGAATCCACCTCATTCAAATATTGCATGTGAAGGATTGAGTGACAAAATAGCTAATTAAGATATAAAAGCATAGAAAGTAGTGAAAGAATATATAAATTTGGCACTAGGGTGGCTAATTTCATATCCACTACTAAGTATAATAAAGTGATTGAAAAATTTCAAGGCAATTATTACTATCAGATGAGTCTATACTTTACAAATCCAATGTAATTATTTCAGAATCAAATCAAAAGACATAAAATGGCTAGATTTGATAGATCACAACTCATCCAAGGATTCATTAAAGCATAAAATGAGGATATAGGCATCAACATTGTGTTACAAAAATGTACTTTATAGACCCAGATGGCTATGATTTTGTTTAAAATGTTGAGCTATGGATGTTTGTGTTGGATGAAGTTAAATGGGTGTAACCATTAGCATTAGTGCCACCACACACACTCGATAATATAGATGTGTAGTAGTTGATCCAATTGTGTACTTTTGGGTAATTCAAAGATGTAATGGAGGTATTGTTGAGTGATGTAATGAGGTCAATATTTATATTTCCTAAGAAATAACCATTCACATTAATATGAATATAATGTCAAGGGCAAAAGGAATGACTATAAAGGGGAGATATATATCCCACTACAAATTAAGAATGCCACTAATATTTTCATATATCTAAGAAAAGTATTCTTGAAGCTCATGAAAAATTCCATTGGAGTAAATTGATGATGTGCATTGTATATTCTAGTAGAATTCATTTCACAAATATTCTAGTAGATAACCAAGGATGCTAATTAGGCTACAAAAGGGGTCATCAATATTTCCCATTAAATGATCACATTGAATGAGGAATTTAATTGGTCTAAATTCTTGGTGAAAAAACTCACTCTGAATATCAATAGAGTCTTGGTGATAGTGAAGAAAAATTCTTAGTACCAATTTTTGGTATTATTATTAGTATTTAGACAATAGAAGTCACCCAAGGGTGAAGTTCATGTTGACATTGACCATTGGCTAGATGAATAGTTTAGGAACCTTACTTGGAACTTGAAGTGTACCTATTTTAGGTACCAAGTCAAGTTCACCAAATGGTGGAATGATTTTATGGAGGTAATCATAGCCAAATTGTTCATACCATTTGATGTCATGTAGTATTTATTCCAATATGTGGTTATCACAAAGTTACCAAAGGGCATTGCCATTAGAATTCATGAACTACCTAAGGTACTAGGTCTTCTACTCCCATATTTTATTGATGTATAGATAGAGTAAAATGAGGTAGCCAAATAAAAAATAATTGTAGCAATGAGAGTAACTCCATTGTATATGATACCACTACTTTTTTAAGACCTTATAAATACAACTATGTAACTTTCAACAACATTTTCACCAATCAAAAATATAGGAAATTAAAAAGTACCTAAGGGTAGAAGATATTTGTCTCTTCCAAGGTGAAAGACTCATAGCCAGATCAACTTGTTAGATGACCTGATCATACCCAAAATTGTTAGGCTTTACTATTTTTTGCACATGGGCACCAATGAATAGTAGGTCTAAAAAATTGTGATGGTTGATATGGCCAGCTATTGGAGGAGTTAGTGTAGGTTCATTACCCATATAACTAATTATAGGTGTGAAAAATTGTACTACATGGTCATTGTGGAATATTTCAAGTAGTTTCAATTCCAATCAATATGCATGAGAGGTGGTGGGTTGCTCAATACCTTATAGAGGCCTAATTACACCTTAGTCAAAACTTGTAACTTACATATGAGGATTCGTTAACCATATTTTGGCATGGTCATGATCTGAAGGGATTCAAACACATCATATGAAACCTACACTACTCTACCTCAATGCCTAAAGGGCCCATTTATGAGCACCAATGCATGGAAAGACATTTGAAGGACTATTATAACTGATAATAACTATATATATTGTTGAATATTGTCAGTTATGACCTCTAATTCTCACCTCCATGCCAATATCCCTCTATTTTGTTCTCATTATACTATATATTCAAGACTTAAGGCCTTGATTTGTATTCCTCACCTAGGTATGAGGAGACTATTCCTAGATTGGTCCTTTGTAAACCTTTTAGACTAATGAATAAACTATTTTAGCTTCTCTATGATTGATATCTCATGTGTTTATTCTTTTTGATATGCATATGTAGTAAATTTTCCTCCCATTTTAGGTCCTTGTCTCATCTAGGTGTTAGTAGGTGTGTTATGCAGGTTACATGGTGTGAAAGAGTGTTGGTGATTAAGTTTGAAGTGTGATCTAGATAGTAAGTGTCTCATAATATACCTTCCTATCATGACCTTCATACTCTAACTACCTAATATAGCTTGCATGTAAAATATAATTGCATAAGGACTTTTAGATATATAAAATTTAGTTCATGATTAGTTCACTATTGTTGTTTAAGTTTAATTTGAGTGGATGAATGATCATATTTTTACATCACACCCCCTAGATTAGGTTTATTTTATGCACTCATTTTATGCTTTTTCACCCCAAATTAGTAGGTATTAGTGAATTGAGCCCAAGTGGATGCACCAGGGGAGATAATCCCATAATATAGAGGTCTAGCCTAGTCATAGATCACCCATAGCCTTGGTATATTCCTATGTTAGTCCAAACTTGAAGTTAGGCCTAAACAACCTCTTTTAAAGGTTTTAGGTTAGAGAGCTAACACTATCCTTACAGTGTCCCTCTCTTATTTATATCTCTAAGTAAAATTTGTATAGTATTCCATCTACATGTATACATCATGTGTAACAACACCCTCTTCTATCAACCTCCCACATCAATTTAAAAACATCTCTATGTAAACCTATAATCTCACTATATGAGATTAGATATCATCATGCAATCTATCAATAAGGGTTTGATCATCTTGTGATCTACTTATATGTGAAGGAAATACTATGTCTCCTCTATCTATGTGTGTCTCATGCATTGATATCATATCTCTCTCTCTCTCTCTTTCTCTCTCTCTCTCTCTCTCTCTCTCTCTCTCTCTCTCTCTCTCTCTCTCTCTCTCTCTCTCTCTCCTCTCTCTCTCTCTCTCTCTCTCTCTCTCTCTCTCCTCTCTCTCTCTCTCTCTCTATATATATATATATATATTTAATATGTACCAGACCTCATCTATGTGTCTCCCCCCATATCAATGCTAACCTCTCAAAGAATCTTATCTCCCTCTTCCTCTATAATCTCTACATCATGTAATTTTATCTCTTAAAAATCTGGTTATATGCTCCATCCTCATTGACTTCCTATTTATCATGTAACATCACTCCTAATATGATATCCTAAGACCATGATTAATGGATGTCTACTAATACTATCAACCAATATCTACCTCCAAGTGTGTGACATGTATAGAACTATCAATATCATTAGCTATTATCTAGCCCACCAATATATGTACATTCACTAATCCAACATCAATACCATCCATCATGTCCATCCATGTAACTATCTATAACTACATCCAATTATGATATGATATAGTAGGATTAATAATCAAACCCCACTAAGCTTTTTCTCTAACTACCTATGTAAATATGTGAAGACCTACAAGAATATGTTGTATAATATCAAACTATATCATCACCCAATAAGGGTGATATCTATATATGATATAATCATACATACCCATAACATGTCACTTTATCATCATGCAATCCATATATAATTCATCCTATGTCCACTAATTAGCTATCTCTTTGTAGGTCTCTAGGTGATCTAGTCATCACCTATCTCATCTATAGCTCTCTTATATAGCTCTAAGTCCCCCAAAATGTGGTATGTGTGTGACTATGATCATAGACCATCCATACACTAACATATCATCAACTAAAAATGTGCTCATATGTCAAACTAACCTCTCCAATGTAATGTGCTCCCAACACTAAATATGTGATAGCATGGAAGGACCATTCTCATTCCCATATGTGTATAATGCATAGTGTAAATCCATATATAAGTCTACAAATATGCATGGTCACCATGTGAATATCTCTCCCATCTCTGTCATATCTCTAATGACATATAACAAACTAATCAAAGATAATATCCCACTCATATCAGGAAGCATAATGCCACCGATAATAACCATGCATACCATGGTAAAAAAATCTATCCCTAACTACATACAATAGTAAATATCCACCCCTCCTCTCACCAATAGAATCAATCCATCCCAAAAAAATCCTATACAGTGTAGTCTCCAAAGGCCCCTGACCCTATTATAAACATATAACCCATATCAAAATCCCCAAAATATGATACATGTCCTCTAGTGTTAAAATAATCTCACTTGTTCGTAGGTAAAATATGTTGGTCTTGTTATGCCACCTCTTGATCAACTTATTCAATAAAACACTATCTATATATATCTCAAGAATTTGTGTGATATATGATAGCCCAATATCCTATAACACTCTAAATTCATACTCAATGAATCCTACTATTCGTTCTAATGCTTTAGGTCTCTACTCTTATGTCACAAGTACTATTAATACCTCTTGTAATCATAACACATTATCAAAATTTTAATTCTACCTATCAACATAAATATAAATTTACCTCTAATTAAAAACATTAAAAATAAAAATAAAAACCATCTTCCTTCATGTTATTTTTTGGCTATTTGATGTTCTACTTATTTATTCATTTACTAACTTAACCCTTTTCTTCTAAACCTAGTGTTTTCACTATATTAATTCACATTTTTACAATCCATTTTGTCAAATTTGAGCTTACAATCTTATATTTGACATTTACAATGTTTCCCATATTCCTTTTAGCATTTTCACTATCCATATCTTCAATTTCACTACTATGACATGTAATTTTGTAAAGGCCCTAATCTATTTCCCTCCTAGACAATTTTCCTACCCTTTTTGATGAAATCACAATGCATTTTCATGATTTAAAACTATGAATTGTGAATTCTCCAATCCTTAGTTTATTTCCCACCCCAACAATTTTGTAGCCCTGACTTGCGATTTTGCTATATGATTCAATGATTTTATAATTTTCCCTAACAAATTCACAACTTTCATTGTCAAATTCATAAGTAGCCTAATTATGAGTTCATTTACATCAACTATAAACCCTAATAAATTCATTTTAAAAAAAAACTAAGGCATGAAATTTAACTTACTAGAGTCCTACTCTTTGGTCTCTGGTGTCTCCTCATGTGCTCTTTGTAGTGCTAGTTGTGTAGAATACAGTCCATTTTCCTCCAAGATCTGAGAGCAAATATCCTCACTTAAATCTTACTAAAAAATCAATCTAAAAATAAATGTGCACAAATGAATTTATTAATAGTCATCCTTCTATTTATATGCCCCCATTTAAAATATTTTCCCCCCATCCATCTATTTTGTTCATTTTTCATCCATTTTAATTTAAATTTCTAGTCAATATAAATCACAACATTTTGAATCTATATCAATCACTTGTAATTATCACTCTCATAAAATTTTAAAACCTATGATTTTATATTTTCTAATGCATAACTTACCATTGTTGGGATATATCATTCCCATATCCACTCAGGTGACCCATGTGTCATGAGTATCTACTAAGTGTGCAATCTTCAAATGGTAAAATATTTTATTTTCAATCAATACTCTAGTTTTCACAATTAGTGGTAACCTATATACACATATCTTAATCTTTCCAATTTGATGTTGATTCTAGTAATTTGATTTCTTGATGGTCTCAACCACTTAATCATTTTTCTCTTTCATTCACTTTGATTGTTTTTCTTTTTTCTTATATGAAAACTTGAGGGGGAATTATCACATTTCATTCTCACTCATTTGGATCAACTTTTTCTTCTTAATCATCAATGCTCTACTTCTTATACTATTAATTGAAAAGGTATTTCTTCACAACACCATTTAATAAAGGGAAAATGTAGACACCTAAATTACATTTAGTGTCAAAATACACCTAAACCTATTAATTAGTCTTCCTAAATTCAAATTATAATTGATGACATTTCCCTCCTTATTTAAATAATTGAACAAATCAAATTTAATCAATTGTGCATAGTTTTAATCCAAATTTGATTAGTAATTTTGTATATTACACCTCACCCAACATCTTTCACCTTTATCTCCCTCACATATTGACTCATCCTAACCATTACCATAACTTCCTCAATTACCTTTAACTCATCCATTGAGTCTTCAAAAAAATTTACACATTCTTGGTGACTCAATTAACCATCTCCATATTTATCTCAACCATTTTAAATGGTCATAATCCTCATGGATGAGGACTCATTATCCACCATAGATTATTTGGATAATTTGAAATATGCAAATAATCCTCCACCATCTGATCTTTCCTCTAAAAACCTATAAATAAGTATGAAGTCCATCACTTTCATCATCTTGAATTATGATAACAAAGTGATATTCAAAATCATAAGTTAATCCAAAGTAAATCAAAGCCATCAAAGAGCATTTTTGAATCAAAATGCTACCCATTTTACCTTGCATTGGAAGAGTGAGCAAACACAATTCAAAGAGAGCTAATCAAATTCACATTACAACGGAAGAAGCTTTTTAATACTATGTTATAATTTTGTGTTATTTCTTTTATTTTTAGTTTTATCTTAGGTTAAGTTAGTTTAGATTAATATTTTTTATTCTAATTTACATTTATATATTTAATTTAATACACAATGGATCCTTATGCACACACATGCCAACATGTAGGGGAGATTTACATAATTTTGAGGCCCTTTTTAAAGTATTAGATATGTAGGTAGTGACCATTGATATATGGATCCTTAGAGAATATCTACACCATGTTCTTACTAACACATTTTCCCCACAGTCACTCTAAGGGCTAAGAAGCTATGGTTTAGTCATTTGACAAAGATAAAAAACCTATGTGCATGATATGTACACATTATAATAAAGGTGAAATAAAATCCAAAACATTCTATTTATTTGCATATATATCTATTTTTTATTCCTTAATAGACACTTACATATAACTTAAAAACCAACATAAATTCAAGCATCTAGATTTAATGCAATTTTTTGAGGCCATAGAGTGAAAAAATATAGAATTTGACAACTATTCCAAAATCATAATCCAATCTACTTGTAACATGTTTTAGCCTAAATCTACCTATATATAGTAAACCATCTAAGTACTCTGATTTTAAATTTACTAAAATATCAATAAATATATGTAATTTATATTTTGGCATATCTTAGTATTATAAATTTGTAATATTTTTTACTTGAGTTTTCAAATTAATTAGCCTACTAAAGATCTATTTATCACCATTGTGCTTATTCATCTATATATATTATTAACCCTATAGTACCCTTATACCAAATTATATTTTAGGGTTAAACAATAATCTAATATTAGTAAATTTATAATTCTTTTAATCTTAAACCAAGTCAACAACATAATTATATTTATCTTACTTATCTTTGATCTGCTAGTCTTGATGATTGACCTTAACTTTCATAAATTTTATTGTTGATAGATATCCATTCAGCCTTGGCTTACAATTAATAATATAATTCATAGTAAGAGGAAAATACACACACACACACACACACACACACACACACACACACACACACACACACACACACACACACACACACACACACACACACACACATACACCCTTATTATCATCTTGTAAAATTTTGATGGTTTGCTTAAAAAATGCTATGTTGCATCTAATATGGCCATCAAATTTAGGCCTAGGCAATCTTGCTAGTATTGTAATTTTTGGATAAGGGTTATGTAGTCAACATTGTCATTATATATATATATATAATTTTTTAATAATAATTTTAGCATATGATAGCAAATGTTTTTAATTAAAAACTTTAAACAACATAATTATAAAAGATGGTTTGGTTAAGTATTAATGATATTGGTTGATATTGTGTACAATTACACATGTTGCACCAAGTTGGAAGTCAAAATTTCAAATAAATGAGTTAAATTATAGTATATGGGAGATAAAATAATTTTTAAATAATTAATACTTTGTTGAACATTTAATTCTTTCACCCTTTTCAACCCAAGTGGTTAATGTGTCTCTTGCCAAAATTTATTACGAAAATTTAAACTAAGTGATAAGATGTGTTTTTGGATCTATTAAGGTCACACCATTATTTCATATATAAATAGAAAGGTTGATAAATAAATAATGATGACTAAGTATAAGGATTCAATATTTTGAATGATGAAAAATACTAGTGCTCTTATTTGAATAAAAATAAACTAGGGATTTTTACATTGTAATGACATGTTATAGATCATATTCTAGATATGCCAACTACATATCTATTTACATGTGATGTGTTGTGTTGTTGAAGATCACTTATTATTATTTTAATTACAAATATGTATTTTATAATTCTATATTCTAGTTATTATTATAATGCCTTACCTCTATAAAATCATTAATTTATATTTTACTACGTCTTAAACCATAAATGACTATTCTTCCTTACCAGGATGCACCTTGTCTTGAATTAGTTTATATTTTAAAATACATGAATTTTTACCTCTATTATTGTGCCCACTTGTGTAACTAAAATTTTGGGATATTTGATGAAATCAATCACACTATGCCTTATTATCTTTTAAAAATATCAATCATAGCTTCATTATCTCATTATAGTATGGTTTCATTAATTTTACGTTTCAAGTCAAGGCTTACTTAATTTTCCTATTTGAAAATTGAATAATATATAATTTTTGAAACTCCTAGATATTTTAACATTAGAACTAAAACAAGGATTTAGTAGTTCATTATAATCATAAAATAGAATTTTCATGTATATAACGTCCATAATTAGTGGTTGTTTGTATACCGTCATCTCTTGATGGCTAAGGTAAATTATTTGTGTTTTTTTTGAAATTTGAGGAGTTTGGATAAATTATTTTGTGATGGATTTATGTCAAAATAATAAGGGATTACCTGATAAAGAGAATCTGAATGTTATATTGACAAGGCAATTCTTTATTTCCTTTGGTAATCCTTATGCCAATGATTAACTTATATTATACTTGATTATTTTCATGTTGTGTAGTAACCTATGATAAGATTTAGGTAACATAAAAAATATTCTTGTATAATTTGGGATATTAATTAGTATTTACAGATTAAAATAACTATCTCCTAGTGCCTCTTGATTACTAATATGTTTATTTCTTGAATATGTCTTTAACAATTTTTAATTCAATTTACTAGTGTTATAAAATTAAATATCATAATTTTGATTTGAAAATTTAAATGTCTTTTGTGTGTGCACACACGCGCGTTTGTGTGTGTGTATTAAAATAATTAATATTATGACATAGTAAATTGAATTTGAAATTGTAGAAGACCAAAGTGAACCATCCATTTGAAGAATGTATACTTTGATTTTTTTTCTCAAGACTTTAGTAATTAATGTTTCTTACATGTTGGAAACCCAAGATTTAGAATAATGTTACTAAAAAATAGTTTTGGTGTGGTGTTTATCTACTTAGTATGGATCACACCATATTTGACCATGCAATTGTAACAAAATATTATGGTTAGGATCTCCATAGTTGGCCAAAGCTCATTCCTTTATTAGATTGTCTAAGTGGCTTCATACTTATCCTAATGATTCTTGTCTATCATTTTCCTATTGGATAACATAAAAAAAAATTGTGTGTTTTATGAGATATTTTTTGTCTTTCATTGAACTCTTTTATTAATTTTTACATGATTTATCTCTGATTTTCTATACTATTATCATGCCACTCAAATTATCTTATAAAACTCCCTAGTCTAAGATGAGAATGCAATCATAAACAAAGTTTCAAAAGTAGTCTCTAGGTTGAGTTTGAATCTATTGATGTTAAAATTTATGGCATATAACTTCTCTCACTTTGGTCAACATTATTTGTATATTTCAAATGAACATGATTCATCATTTTTAATAGAGTTTTTAATAGGTATACATGTTACTTAATGTTTTTATAAAACCATTTCTTAGTGTTAATGTTGGACTAAAAACACTAACACAAATTAGTTATGAAGTACTAAGTTTGTCATGTTAATTGGTTTCTTATTACCTCTAGTTTTATAGTGCCACATTATTCATATAAAAGTCTTAAAACTATATAGTTTTAGTTTGATTTTTTTCTCATGCAATGATTAATTAGTTGTAATTTATAAATTAAAATATTAGGAATACAAGGAGAAATATAAATAGAAAGGTATTGAGTTATTCTTAATTTTGAAAATATATTTTATTTTGAAATTGATTGGAGAAAAATATAAGTGTCCCTTATGGAATTTGCATTGTTAAATATACAATGAATAAAAAGGCAACAAAATTTGAACCATATTTTAGGTCATAAGGATTTGAATAAAATGTATAAAATTTTGAATAAAGGCCTAATGAAATATGTGCTCAGAGCATGACAAAGTCTAATATCTTAATTTATTTGTTATAGTCTAACATAACTGGTCATATAGTTATCACCCTGATCATGACTTATTTTCCTCCTTATTAACAATAAGCTCATCAAAATCAATATCCCTATTTTTTTTTAAATATATGACTAGATTTTATTTTAACAAGTCATTTAATAAAATACATAGGGTTTCTAATGTAATTTATAATAATATGGCCTTGAAAACATATAATTTGAGTCTCTGGTAAAATGAGATACATTAGATAACCTCTGTATTTATTTATTTTTATGAATTTAAAATTTAAAATTTATAAATGATCATTATTATCTATACTTTTATTTTAAGAACAATTCCCAAACCTATCAATATTAGTTTGATAGTTTTTTATATGAATAAATTCATTCTGACCACATTTACCCAATCTTGTGTGGATTTTTAGATAATACATTTGGAGATACAAAGTTTAAAAAATTATCGCACTTTATAAATGATCTATGAATTATATTATTTATGCTAAGGATTTTATAGTTTTATAAAATTACCTACTCTCATTATGGTTTCCAAATATGGAAAAAAGTGAATGAGCTATTTTAATTGCTTAGAGTAATATTAACATTGCTTTATCCTAAGTTTAGCTAAGTTTATAAAGCATTTCTCATGAGGAAAATGACTATAAAATCAGTCTAAAATTGTGATGAATTAGGAGTAGGTGAAAATAAAGTATTTTAAACCATTGCATAGTCTAGTGGTCATTAAGTGTAATTGTCAAATCATATATAAGTAAGAATGTTGAGTATATGTTTTTATAAAATTTGGATGTATAATCTATTTATAAGTGACTAATATGTAATATACACAATCAATGGATATCAATGTAAAATTAGCAAATTGGCATTGGATGTATGTGAATATTGACATAATAAAAAAATGTATGTGAACACATAATATTAAATTGGTTATATTATATATAATGTTAGGGAATATGTTATAAATTTCAACTTAGATTAGTTAATGTTCATATATTAATAGTTAATAGGGAGCATATTGTATTTCTCATTTTAGTTTTTTTTTAGTTATAACCTATATGATGTTATGGAGGAAATTATAACCACATCTAATGATAATAAGTAGACCTCTAAAAGATAGTGGTTAGTATCATAACCCTAACTAATATCTAATATTAGATGTGCTACAACACTATTGTAATTTTGGGTTACCAATATAGTTGTTGAGATTTTATTAGGTATAGAATAATATTTAGATAAGTCTTTTTGTTATAAATAAATTAAATTCTAAATAACTCAAAATATCTAGATTAAAATTTTATGAGAGAAAAAGATAAAAATATAAAATAAAATAAATTTGGATGTTGGATTACCTTGCATGCTTCTCTCACTAAAATAAAATATAAAATAAAATTGATTGAAATTATTATCAAGTTGTGATCTTATGCACAATTTTTTAAAGTCAATAAATTTTGGTGCATACAATCTTACCCTTAATAAAGGTCTAACTTTCTCTATTAGAATAGTATATTTCCTTGTCCACACTAGCACTAACCAAAGTCTAAGAATTTTATGCTTGATTTTTTTGAGATATTAGAGCTTATATAATCTCACTTGAGTCATGTTTAGCTTGTTCCTATTTAGATTAAAGTGCCAACCCATTTAGTGAGGATGTCTCATATAGACGAGCTATCTCTTCTCAAAGAACTACATCTAACCCTAACTATAAGGAGATATAATGTAAGTTGCCTTATTGAGGTGGGGAATCAATCTAGGTCTTTATGCTAGGTTATAATCATGATTTTGTTAACCCTCAAGTTATGTTTACACTTTTTTTAATGATCTTCAATTTAAAATTAATGCAAGGAACCCTTGTGTAAAATTATTATGGAAGACTCTCAATTTTACAACTAAAATTTTAGTAAAATTAAAATTATTAACTATTTGATTTACCATTGTATAATAAAGTTCATTTTTATATTTCACTCTATAAAAAACATGATTAAGAGGTTGTTTGATCTGCTTAATCAGTTTAAGGTAAACTAGTTGAATGGGGTCAACATTAATACATAGTAACCGTGTGACTATTTACACATTGTTATTCATGTCATGTAGACATTTTAATATTATAACAACAAATTATGCATATAATGCCACATAAGTGGTTAGATATATAATAATGTAATTTTTGTTATATGTGTTGTTTTTAATCTTTAAAAATAAAAAATTTCTACTTTTTTGGTGTGTGATTCAGTCATGTGAATTTTGGCCATGATATTTTGATATCAAAGGTTGGGTTCAACAATGGGAATCTAGGAAAATAAATATTTTTGGTTTAATTATTTTATGCAATATAAAAATAGTATTATTGGCTAGATATTTAGAAATAGATGTAAGACATTAACATCTTTTTATGAGATAATTTTGAGACACTAAGAACTTTTCTGTAGGATACCTGGTTGACATCATTCTTTTCAAATACATTTCTGATCTATAAATGTTATATGCTAACATTGGTGACGTGATTTATATAGTTGTGGATTGAAATGTTTACAATTTACATCATGTCTATGTCAGTGATTTAACTTTATTATGTTGTTATCTATTGTACTTTCCCTACTCACTATTGTGAACCCTTGTAGATTAATGTTATTAAAGTTATTATTTTACCACTTTTTGACCTTAGTGGAAATATATGTATGTATAAATGTGATAATTACTATTTTATCCCCTACATGGTCATATAATTGGGGAAAATCCTTGAAACAATATCATCCTCTCTAACTAACTGTATGGTGTTTGATCATGTTGTATGAAATGGTAATTATTATATTTATTTAATTATACTATGTTAATGGAAATATATTGTGTTATGTTTTGTGTTTATTCCACCAATGTGAAATGGCCAAGTAATTAATTATTTAGTTTTTAGTGAAATTTCATGTACTGTAACCCTACATAATTTATCTATATTTGAGTATGATGTAAGTGTGGGGTTTGAGGGAGGGGTAAACCATGTTCATGCTAGCTTGACTAGGTTATGGGCTAGGAAGTGAAGATTCTCATAGATTTAAAACACAATTTACCCATTTTTTACAAATCTATGCCCTTAATTTTGGGTGAGCACCATAGTGATTCATGCATAATGGTCACTTTATGAACACTATGTCCCTCCACTCACCCTTAATGATTTTTAAAATACAAACTTTGTGATTATATTCTATGTTTTATAGATGTGGATAAATTGATGCTTCTCCTTATTTATTTTTAATGCCTAAAACATTCATTCTCAGCAAACAATTCCCCTATGGGAAGATTTATAGATGTGGGATAGGAATTGTGATCTATGAAGTGACCTTCAAGACTTTAGAGGCTGGCTCTTCAAACAGTTGAGGAGGAAAAGTGGAAGAAGGAAATGTAAATAAAACTAAAATAAAACTATCGAAGGTGATGAATTAGAACTCTTAATGTATCTATTCTAAATATTTCATAATACAACTTAAACTCCTTAAAATATTACAAATAATTTAAAAGAGCATATGCATGATTTAAAGTCTATAATAAAGAAAAAACTCAACACTATAGAAATAAAAAATAGAAACAATAGACAATAATTGATTCCATATAATTTGACACAGAACACCACATCCTCTTCATTGTTAGGCAGAGAACAAAATACAAAAGGCCTAAAGACATAGTATAGACTATTCAATCCTTCCCATGAGGGGCACTTGATAAGGCATTATAATTAAATAAAATAATTATTACTATTTATATTCAAAATTAAAACTATTATAATGGCTATTCTCTAATAACAATCATGAAAACAATATATTGTTAGCTAACCCCCTCCTTTACAAAAGAAAATGATTCCTTAATATATAGTCATAATGGCCTTTATGAGACAAAAAGAACTAAAACCTAGAGCCTAACACTTGCATACATGATGAGGCCTTTACAACTAAAAGGGTGGATTTAGCTCATAGTGTAGATGGTCATCAAATCCTGGATATGGTGTAACCTTGACGCCTCATAATTTCCATGACACTTAGAATGAGTATTATGGTGACATATGTCTCCATTTGAACTACCTAGGGAATTCTTGTTGGAAATGAGGCCCACTTCCCTTAGCCAATGATGTAGCTCAAAATTTTGACAAAAATAATCCTACCTTGGATAAGTGTCATGATGCCACATGGAAGGTTCATTTCCTTTTAGTTATACCCTCATAGTAGGCCATACCTATTATTTCATCAACCAATGACACACACTAAAGTTTTAACAAAATAACCCTTTACTCTCAAGGAGAATTATGATGCCATGGTGTGAATTGACACTACTCTTGGGGAATTTTACAACTCTTTTGTGAAGGATGAGTGTGGGGGTGCTATGTGGCACTAATGGAAAGAGCCAAGACTTAACCAAAAATAAAAAAAGGGGAACCTAGGAAAGAGGAGACCAATACAAATCCACCCACTCTTATAGCATGTCCATAACAAAAAGGCCAACTAATCTAAAAACTTAAAAACATGGATTTCATCCACATTTCCTAGTGACTTGTAGGGGAATCTACCTATGGATGGAAGAACCCAAAATTTATGGTTTCATAGACTATTCGAAGACAAGCTACAAAAAGGTGAAGCCTTCAAAAATCAAAATTTTTGAAGAGTGGCCTTTAAAAGCATTCACTCTTCCTCTGTAGGTTGAGTCTTCTTTTATATATCCTCAAAGGCTCTATCTAAATCAATTATTTCCTTGAAGGAGATGTTTTTTAGGCCCTACACAACTTATTGCATCTGAAATTTGAGTTGGGAAAAAGGTTGCATAATAGTCTCCACCTTGGAGATGTTTGGTACTTAACCCATCTGTAAAGATGGTATGGTCATTTTTCTTCATAACTAATAGCTCTTTTATCTTATCCTCTAAAAGGATTGTGTTATTTTTGAGGAATGAGGAAAGGATCCCTAACTAGACCAACTATTCAATGTGTCCCTCCATGTCTTGGACCAATTACTCTAAGGCATTCAAAAATGCCTTAAACAATGTGACTTTGCTACAACATAAGAACTCATTAACCTTGACTATTGACTACCTTTTATTGGCAACCCATACTATCTTGAACATCCCATCCATTTCACTATACAAATTTTGGACTAGATGTGAATCTTGGACCTCAAAGGATATGAAGGTGAGGACCTGATCCATAAATGTGATTACTTATGCACTCAACTACTATGAGTCTATAATGAACAAACCATATATCTAAATAAAGGAGTTAATCCTATATGCCAATAAGTGTTGGATTTAAGTTTGAGGCCACATTATTTATCCTCTCCCAATATGAAATGTATAATTGATGGATCATTGTGATGATGTTTATGGTCTAGGAGTGGGAGATGAGGTCATTCTTTAGCTATAGAATATCCTAGTCTTTGGCTTGGGAATCTTGCTACATTTCCTATTGCATGATTGTAGAGTCTAAGAGAATCTTATGAGCCTATGTGAGATCTATTTATTTTTCCTTTAGCTTATTTTCTATGGTCTCTTTTTACTTTTTTAGGCCATCTAATTTGACCTTCAGTTTTGCTACTTAGATCTGTAGCTGGGCTCTTTGGTTAGCTTACAATTGGAAGCTCTTAGATGTGATGTAGCTCTATAAGTCAGACCTCATCTTCATGAGCTCCACATCTTTATCCTTGGCCTCTATATCTAATTTTTTGATGGTGGATTTAACTCTTATAAGTTATTATTCCTTCTTTTTCAATCGATGTCTTTCCTTTAGGTAATCCATTATCATGAATTTCAAGGTCTCCTCTATTATTTTAAGCCCATCATGTGGCCTCACCTCACTGAGGTTCATTCTAATAGTATGGATAGAGTAATATCCTAGATACATCTATTCCTAAGGCTTGATTAATGTCAGTGTCATGTGTGTAATCATAAAATATTATTATGTAGGGTCAAAAAATTACTGCATGTGTGGTACCATTGGGCCCTTAGACACTTCTCTTCTTTTTTTACCCAAGCTTCTCAAGCCTTCCCTATAATCTCCAACTACCATGGAACTATTCTTATGATTGAATAGTTTCCCATGTGAAGGAGGATCCTTGTGGGAATTTGAAGGGATAGTCACTTACTACTATCAAGCAATAGATGTTGTTCCATCAGGGATAAGAGGGTGAATGGTCAATGTGGAGGGAGAGAAAGGTAAGAGGCCATAGAAAGGGATGGAGGTTAATTATGTCATGATGGATGTACTTATGGTCAATAAAGGTGGAGGGGTAGAAGTGGTATAAGTGTGGTGAGTGGCTGATCAGTGGAAAGTGGTGTAAGCATGGTGGAAATTGTGGAAGGTGAATAAGAATAAAATAATGAAGTATAAGTGGAAAGGAGAGGGTGATACAAATGATACTTTTTCTATTGTGGATTAGGAGGAGGGTTGGAGGCTTGTGCCTTAGAGTTAGGTTGAGCTACCCCTACTTTGGGTTACCCTATAA
The DNA here is from genome assembly GCA_037957365.1 of Torreya grandis. Taxonomy (NCBI): domain Eukaryota; kingdom Viridiplantae; phylum Streptophyta; class Pinopsida; order Cupressales; family Taxaceae; genus Torreya; species Torreya grandis. The sequence continues at coordinate 154,622 of JARHVA010001106.1, read as the reverse complement.
TAGCCTACTCTTATTATTGGGTTATTGTATATAAGGGAGGGGGCTAGGAAATAGGCCTCTAAATCTTGAAAATATCATCTTCTTTCCCTAAGGGGGCATCTTCTTCTTCTTCCACCAAAACTTCTTCTACCCAAGCATCTTCCTCATGATACTCATCCTAAATATTCTCAAATTTCTCATCGATCTCCGAATCCTCAAAATTGAGCTACCTCTAGCTGATTTCCTACCTATACTTCTAATAGGATTCTATTTTTCCTTAATCTAGACCCTCTAGATGAGTTGTGATCTTATAACCTTGGTCATGAGATTTTTAAGTTCAAAATCCTAGGCTAGTTTATTAAAAGACTCCCATGGTTGGTGGGTATCTAAGGGTATTTTTGATAGATATACATAGAGTTAGATATCATCTTCTATCATTGACTTCCACTCCTCAAAGTATGATCAAGGCTCATGAACAAAGGGGGTGGCAATCTTAAGGATGGCTATGTGGCCAGATAAGTCATAACTCCATTGATTATTAATCTTATCTAGGCCAAGCTCTACCAGTTTAAGTATAATTAGATTCTCCTATGACCTCCTCATAACTATAATGCCTCCTCTTGAAAATGGGATGTCATATAGGGCCATATTATTTTGACCCATACCATATACTAAATCTACCACATCAAGCTGGTAGGCCAAATCTAAGGCCAAGGTCTTATTTGTGAGCATGTGAAAGAGATATAATGGATCCTCCTTGAATCCATAGACCCTGATGAATGTAAATTGGTCTTTAAATAACCAATTACATATAATTTTTTAACCAGTGAGCCATGTTATTTGGTGGTCTATCATTTGAAAGGTAATGACTTCTTGATTGAGGTAGATTAAGACTAGAGATAAGAAACACTCTAAAAACTCATGATAATCTTATGTGATTAAAATAATGTGGGTCCATATGGATAAAGGGATCACCATATATGGATATGTTCTCATATCATTTGAATTGATGATAAAGTATGACAAAAAGAACCTGGTGCTCTAGTAAAGGATCATGTGGATAAGGAAAGAATAATACTTGAAGACATTCTAAGCCAAAAAAATTATCAAGTAATTATGAATGACATCAATAATGGTGTTGACAAAGTGTATTATTTAGGCCTTCTCCCTACTCACTATCTTCAAGTGAAAGACTACACCCAATTGGAAATCATGGACATTAGCATCTAAGTTTAGTTTAAAGATGAATGCCAACATAGAGAGGGTGTCTTTCATATCTTATACCTTAAAGATCAAGATACAAATGCATATAGGTGGCACTTTGGTGTAGTTACTAGAAATATATGAGTTTAGAACCTTCAAAATTTTGACACAAGTGTCTCATACACTCTAGAAGCACTCCATATTGTAAATATCTATATTAGGGTCATTAGGGAGCCTAAACATCTCCCTCACTTCTCCATCACTAATTTCTACATTTAGGTAGTGGCTTATGATAATTTTAATGTTGGAATTGTATCTTTTTACATAGATATTAATAAGATATAGGCATAGGTGCATGAGAGGAACCATATATTGTGCCAGGGTATAACTCCATATCTTGAATCCAAATGACTCAAAGTCATTATTTTAAACTTTTATGAGCATGTAGGTATGAGCACCATCCCTTATATTCTTCATACCTTTTTTGTTATCAATTTGGGATCAAATATCCCATCTAAAAATTCAACTACTAGTGTAGGGTCCTTGAAATGTACCTTTGAGACATTATTCACATTTGGTATCATGGGATTCAATTGTGCAAGGGTGGAGGCACATGATTTTGTTCTTTTAAATTAAGGGGGAAGGCCTCCATAATCACTTGGACCATGAGACCTTTGATTTCTAGGATGTCTTCCATTAGAAAAGGACCCATAAGGTTCCATCTTATAATTCTTCCCAAATAACCTTTAGAAAACACTTGATACTAGCTTTTGCTCACAATTCTTCACATAATTCTCCATTCAAGACATTCTACTCAGCTCAATGCTCTCAAAAATTCTTAGGGTTTTTAAATGTTTTATTTTATCAAGAGATGGGAATTTATAGGCTAACACTCTTATCATAATCATCATGTATCATTTTTTAATTTGGGTGACCATAAATGAGAAGGGTGGTATACACACTTGAAGATCTAATCATAAAATATTTATGGTGATCCTTATAGGAGATTATGTAATTGGGGGCACCTTAACATTAATTATAGGTGGAGTGGGATAGATAACCATCTATTAGATAGGATTCAAAATGAGGGGATCCAAGGTGTGGAGAATTGGTAATGGGATAGTAAAAACTTGTGCCAATGACATTTATGAATGGAAACAATAGCAAAAGGGGAAACTAACTTACTATGTACAAGGTGAAACCAATAAATTAGTTAAAGTGCTTTAAGTGGATTCTATTAACCATAATATCCAAGGAATTTCCTTATTTGTCAACTAATTCAAATGCATTTACATAACTATTCTTTATGATACAAAAAGGTCCTCTCCATAGGGAATCAAATTTGTCATGTTGACCCAGTTTCATGGCCCTTTCATCTAATTTTAGAACCAAGTCTCCTGGCTTGAAGCCTAGGTTAGATGCCCTTTTATCAAACCACTTTTTAACCACCTATTTTTGGTTGACCTTAGTGCCACTGGATTGTTCTCTTGATTCTTGAAGATTGAGAAATTCCACTAACCTAACCTCCATTGTTCCATTTTCCACTATTTTGATAGTTTTCAACAACTATAGAGTGGGAATCTTCAATGAGATGGGAATTGCCACTTCTTTCCCATATACTAATTCATATGGGAGTGTTTTTATAATTTGATTATGAGTGATTTTATTTGGCCACATAGCTATTTTTATATGATTATGTCATTCCCTCTATCAGTCAATGCCCATCTTCTTAATTAACCTTATGAGGTTTTTGTTGGTTGATTCAGCCAACTCATTCCCTTATGGGTAGTAGTTGGGCAATTTTTTAAGAAAATGCCATTCTTGAGCATAAATTATAAAATATTTGAACTAAGGAAGGCCTTTGCATTGTTAGATATAATTTTTTTAGGATGGTTGAACCTTACTTATAATTCCTCTAAGAAGTTGAGGATCCTTTCAAAGGAGCTGTTTCAGTCCATCTTGTTAAGTACTATGTGTCTATGATTATCCACTTATGTCCCATGCTAGACATAATATTAATCACCCAATGAAATCCAAGCCCCATTACATGAAAGGTTCATCAGTCATAATTAGGTTTAGTGGCATGGTTGAATTTTTTTGCTTGCTCACAAAAAATTGGCATTGATAGAATTTTTTCACTACCTAATAATAATATGAAAATAAGGTCAGCCAGTAGTATCCAGCATGCATGATTTTGGTTGTGATCATCTTTTTTGAGAAATGTCTACTTAGAGGGGTAAAATTCATATATTGTAGGATTTTTCCAACTTGGTGATTGTCAACACACCTAAGTAGATCTTCATCAAATTTATTTTGAAAAGGACTCCCTGGAATAGTGTACAACTAGTTCCTTCCAACCTATAGAATTTCCTTTTATGTACAGGGAGATTGTCTAGATATCATCTAGTTTTCATAAAGTAGGTTTTATCAATAACCTAGGAGCTAAAAATTTCATAATGACTTACTAAAACTATTTTTGGTGTATCTTGTTCATCTATAGGGGTATCTGAACATTGGGGCAAATACTCACAAAGTCCTCTACCTCAAATCACCTTGGTCAGTTTGAATTTAACATCATATTATAGGATCTTAGTGATCTAATTAGCTCTCTTATCAATGATTTTTCCCTCCATGATTTATTATCTAACACTAGAATGCTCCACATATATCATTACCTTGCTTCCCACCATTAGGTATCTAAATTTATTGAGACCTTTAATGATGGTGAAAGCCTACTTAATAAAATTATACTTAGTCTCATATCCACATATGGTTACTGAATAGAATGAAATAGGATGCTCACCTTTCCCTTCATCTTATTTTTGATTTAATATAGTTCTCAATCTATGTTTACTCCCATAAACATACATGAAAAAATCTTTAGAGAAGTCAGGATTGATTAGCATAGGAGTGGTGGATATTGCCTCCCTTATTTTTTCAAAATGTATTCTTCCTTCATCGGTCTATTTGAAATCATGGTATTTATTAGCCATTTATTTAATTGTCCTTACCAACCTTATTAATTTAGATATGAATTTGTTAATAAAGTTAATATTCCCTAGGAAAGACTAGACTCCCTTCTTATTAACTGGTAAGGTTAAGTCCCTGATGGCCTTCACTCTATTTGGATCAATAGAAATGCCTTCTTTGGATACCATGTATCCTAGTATCTTGCCTTTTGGGACATTGAAGATACATTTTTTAGGGTTGAGGGATACCCCAAATTCTTGGCACTTTTGAAAAATATTCACTAAATGATCAAAATGATCTTCTTATTGCTTGGAGAACACTATAAGGTCATACAAATAGATGAGGATGATTTTGTTAATCAAACCTTGAAATTATACATCCATGGCTTGATGAAAAGTAACTCCTACATTAGAGAGGCCATTTTCACATATGTGAAGGTTTCCCACTTTGTAGTGAAAGTGGCTTTATGTTGATCTTCCTCATTAACCCATACCTAGTTATAACCTGAGAACCCATCAAACAGAGAACAATTTTACACCAACTACTATTTGGAGTATTTATTCCATTTAAGGAAGGGGATAATGATCTTTTAAAGATTCTTTGTTTAAGTCTCTAAAGTATATGTATAGTCTAATTTCCCTATTTTTCTTTCTTAATGGAACCAGATTGGATACCTAAATTGAATGCTTGATTGGGTATATAATCCTTGAATCAACTAATTTCCTTAGTTCTTAAGCCATGAGAGACTCAAATTTTGAATTTATCAACCTTTGCTTTTGGCAGATAGGATTAGTTCCTTTATTTAGATATATGGTTTGTTAGATCAATTCACCTTTCAAATCATTTTAGGTCTAGGACACAACCCCTTCATAATTATTGTAGAAGGATACCAATCGATCCTCATCCTTTTGGGAAACTTTTATCCCCCCCATCAATTTTATTCCATATCCTACATTAAGCTTGAATTAATCACTTTTATTTTCAACAAAATTTAATTTGTCATTCATTACATCATCAAAATCCAATAGATTATCTAAAGTGATCAGTCCATTTCAGAGTTTATTAGACTTCATTTGTATGATTTGATCTCCATAGTCTTATTAAATCTTTAGATATAACTACTCTACAAACTCACATGCCTACTAGAGAAACATGATAATTTGGGCATTGCTCTTAAATACCTACTAGTTTTAATCATTATCTAGGATAGTAGGTCTGATATTCACTCACATCACTTGTTTATTGGTCAACAAATTAGTTAATATATCAAATTAGGTGACATTTACTACCATTCTATTTGCCTCCATGTTCATAGATTTGGGAATGATTTGAATATTAAATGATTAAAATACCTAAATATAATCTTATATTTGATGGTTATAAGACCTCATGCAAAAATTATTTGTAGTTACAACTCCTCTTACATGCTTTACTACTAGTTTGGAATCCTTGAGCATTTTTAACTACTTCATGCCCATACACTTAGTAAGGCTGAGGCCATGGACCAGGGCTTTATACTTAGATTCATTATTTTTGTAGATAAGTTGGAAGTGAAAGGATCTAAGGGTATCTTTTTTAGATGGAGACACTAATTAGATACCATCTTTGGAATTAGTTTTTCATTTCACACCATCAAAATGCAAAGTTCAAAAATTAGACGCAATTTCATGTTCCTTTCTTTGATCCTCCCTTTTCTTCATGAATTTGAGGATGGCTTGATCTTCATCATGGATTAAATAATATTTGATACTGGTGGCATCAAAGTTTCCAAAGATATCATTATTTATGAATTTATTAATTAGGACCTCCTCCTCTAGGCTCTTATTATATGACACTCTTTCTTCCTCAAGCATTTCTATACAATACATCTCTTTCTTGGATCAAGAAGTGTGCCTTACTTCAAAATTCATTATAGAATCATCACATATGTGTTATGGATGCAATAGATCAAAAAAAACCTTTAATTTTTATTCATATTTAGTCCTTAGGATTAAGTGAGACCAATCCAAAGATAAGTATCCACCTATCTTGGATATGAAATCTCTTGACAAACATAACCTAAAGACTAGCAAAATGTCTATTACCACAAATTATTGGGGGATTGTAATACTAAGAAAATAATACAAAGTTAGGGAAAGATCCTTGATAAAACCTATGGTCTAAAATTTCTTCCCATCTAACTATATTATCCCTTTATCCAAAGGTTCATATTAAAGTTATAGTGTTTCCATAATTTATTTGGGCATCACTGTAGTGATGGTGCCAAAATTAATCATAAAATTGTGCAACATCTTGTCCCCCAAAACGAGAGCTAAATAAAATGGGGTGAATTTTGTTTTACTTACCCCCTCTTTGGAGTTGATGAATGTGGATGTAACATGGGGTTGTGTATTATTTCTAGCTTTTCTTTCATTGGTTTGTGATAGCTCTGTAGCTAGGTTACCTTATGCAAGATATTCTTGGTTTTCCAATGCCTCTCATAGTATATATTTTTTCTCAAGGATAGACAAGACATCCTAGAGAGAAACATTGGCTAGGGCCTTGTTCAGTGGTTCTACCACATTTAATGACCCTTGAGGTTAAAATTCAAGGTCCTTTATCCTATTTAATGTTATTTCTTTCTACTTTTGATATGTTGGGGGTGATTTTGGTGGTTGATGATTTTTAATAAAAGTCACTTTAGGAATTATGAAATCATTTTGGATCTCATTTAGTTTCTTTTTGGATCAATTATACTAGTTCAATTGGACTTGCAACACTTTCAACATGGGGGTCTCATTTGCATAAACTACATCTTCATCTTCCACCCAAGAGAAAAGTGCATATTATAAGGTTATCTCCTTCTCTTTATCTAAGGACATTACTTAAATATAAGCCATTAAGATATAATTTTAAATTCTTGGGGACTGGTATCCATAAAGATTTGAGGTAGGTGTATTCCCTTATCTTCATTACTTGATAACATTTTGCTAAAGATTATCTCTAAGGAAATCTCAAGCTTATGCATCATTACATGGGAAGCAGCATGAATTTGAGTCATCTTCCAAGTTGCTTTGGCTAGTGACCAATTTTCTATTTGAGTTTGGTGAGACCATTAACAAAGGATTATGAACTAGGATGATTTGATTTGCATGTTTCACCTAATGATTCGGCCTCTATCCTCCATAGTATTGGTTATGATAATATAATGCTCTTCCACTTTGGTAATTATAGAAAGGGGGATTTAAGGGCATAGATTTATACTTCTTAAGATTTATGATCTCATTTTATAAATTATTCAAGATGCTCTTCATGTCATTCATCTCCATAACTAGTATGGATGAAGTAGATGTGCTTGTTTGAGAAGTTGGATAGACATACATAGAAGGCGATGCTTACGAGGTGATTGGGACTTCTTCTTATGGTGACATTTATATTTATGATAACATGGGCATCAATGGTCATGGGGAGAGTTTCCCATCATCTATCAAATTATTCTCTACTCTAACAGCTAATTCATATGCATATAACAGTGTTTGACATCCAAAAGACTAAATCATAATAGCTATGTCTAAGTCAAAGTATTTAAAGTAAAAGATAATGGCCATACCTATGAGTAGTTAAGATGCTACTAGGATTCTTTGTCAGGGCTTATTAACCCTAGTATTAAAATTGATAATAACCTCTTATGGGGCTCTTTTAATAGTGATTAACTATTACAGGCGACATGACCAATCTCCTTTCTTATTGAATCAATCAAAGAATCTATTACCTAGTTCATACTAGGTGGTGCTGGATTTGGGTGGTAAGGACTGATACCAGTTAATAGATCACCCTTTAAAATAGGTAGCTAGAAACCTTAAGGATACATTCTACTTGGTGACATGATGCATGGTATAAACATTGGAAACATTTTGAGGATGTTCTACTACACTTTTTAAATCCTCCCTTATGAATTTAAGGAGTGCCTTCAAGGTGTTATTAGGAATAGGATCCCATGTAGCTATGGATATTAGAGGGATGAGTGGGTTATCACTTTTCCATTCTAAAAAGTTCCTTGGTGCTCCTTGGATAACCATTTGCTATGGTTGTTATGTTGCATTAGAACCTATGGTTCTTTGGTAAGTTTTAACCATCAGAGGTGGTATTAGTAAGCTTAGATTCTACACTATTAGTGACCTTGTGATGGGCCTCTATATTATAAAATTTGACTTCTAATTAGGTTTATTGGTCCCATCTATCATGTTATAAAAGAGAACTATTGATGCCTAAAATTTTTGTTCCTATCAAATAATTCTCCTATTGGAAACTTTACAGAGGTGGGATAAGAATTGTGATCTATGAAGTGACCTTCAAGATTTTATAAGATAACTCTGAAAAATATTTGGGGAGGAAAAGGGGAAGAAGGAAATGTAAATAAAAATAAAATAAAACTATCTAAGGTGATGCTCCATAACTCTCAATGTTACTATTCCTAATATTACATAATGTAGATTAAACTCCTTAAAACATTATAGACAATTTAAAAGACCATATGCATGAGTTAAGGTATAAAATATAAGAAAAATTCAACACTATATAATAAAAAAATAAAAATAATAGACAATAATTGATTCCATATAATTTGACATAAAACACCACATCCTCTTCATTATTAGGTGAAGAATAATTTATAAAAGGCCCAAAGTCACAATATATACTATTCAATCCTTCTTGTGAGTGGTTCTTACTAAAGTCTTAAAATGAAATACAATAATTAATATTATTTATATTCTAAATGAAAGCTGTTATAATGGTTGTTATATAATAATAGTCATGGAAGTGATCTACTATTATATGACCCCCAACCTTTATAAAAGAAAATGATTCCCCAATATGTAGGCATCATGGCCTTTACAGGATAAAAGGAATCGAAACTTGGAGCCTAGCACTCGCATACATGATGATGATATTATAATTAAAAGGGGAAATTCATCTCATAAGTGTAGATGGTCCTCAAATCCTAGATATAACACAACATTGATGCCTCATGATTCCCATGATGCTTAGAATAAACATTGTGGTGATGCATGTCTCTATTTGAACTACCTCTATAATTCTTGTTGGAAATTGGGCACACTTCCCTTGACCAATGTCACACATCAAATTGATGACAAAAATAATATTTCCTTGTATAAACACTATGATGCCATGTGGAAGGTTCACTTCCTTTTAGTTATATCTTTATAGTGGGCCCTACCTATTTTTTCATCAACCAGTGGTACACCCTAAAGTTCTGACAAAAGAACCCTTTGTTCTCGAGGAGTGCTTTAATACCAAGTGGTGAGTTGGTAATAATCTTTTGAAAGTTGAAAACCCTTTTTCAAAGGATGAGCATGGGGGTGCCATGTGGCACCAATGGAAGAATATGAGACTTAGCCAAAAATAGAAAAGTGGAACCTGAGAAAAAAGAGACCAATACATAATCTACCCACTCTTCAAGCATGTCCATGATGAAAATAATAATAGCTACAAAAAAATTGAAACATGGAGTTGATCTACATTTATCTTACCATTAAGAGATAACTAAGACTTATATGATGCTTACTTATGTTTTTCTCCCCTCAGGTGGATTATTTAGGCTACATAGTCCACTCAATATGAATTATTTGCAACACATTTTATTAAAACTTATTTTAATTTGATTGATAAATTAAGTTTTTAAAAAGCAACACCTTTTTATTATTTAAAAATTTAATAATTTATGTGATCAATAATTGACTTGATTTTTTTTAATTATAAAACTTTATTTTTTGGTTTTAACAATCTTTTTAGGCTACTTGGTCTTAAAATAATTTTTATTTTAAATGGTGGATTTTGAGTTAATTGTTGATTTTAGTTGATGGTTTATTTTATGTAAAATAATTTGCATAATTTTTTCCTTTTACATGGTTGGGTGAGAATATTATATCTTGTATAATAAGCTATAGGGTCATAATGGGACCTTGTATGGATGGGTTCATAACTCCATCCTTCCCTCACTAGATGCGGTGTTTTATTTAGATAGTGATGGTTGGTGGAATCTTAGTTCATAATAATTACACATGGTAATTTGGCATGTTAAAATATACACATTATCTTCCATATCCAAGATATGTTAGAATAATATTGAGGCATCCCCATATTCTTATTCTCCTTTAGCAGGCTTTTTATGTTTGAAATCTATCTATGACAACTTGGTTATCATTATGGTTTTATTAGAAAAGGTTTTCAATATTTATTCATATTGTTAAGTATTTATCAATGTGGTCTTGAAATTAAAAATCACTTATCTCAAAACACTATTATTTTCACTAGAGTGGCATTTATACTTTGTTTTAGTATAATTTACATCATATTGGCACTTGTGATATCATGCTCATAACATAGGTTATTTGGGTTTCAATTGTTATATGGTAAAAATATGGGTATGAGTTTATTGTAGTGGTATTTCAAGGATATTTAAGATAAATTTTGTCTTTCTTTTCTTTATTGTAATTTTTCATTGAGGATGATGCTTCTTTAATAAGGGGAGAATGTAACACCCCTCATGTAAAACTTGTGCTCTTTGTCGATCTTAGCATATCATTTTCATATGATGCCCTTGTTTGGCCATCTTGAGAAATATATTGAGATATATATATTTGAGTATCAATATAACCATATTTCATTTATCATTATTCTAATATTAAACTAGGTTAGCAACATAACTATATTTATCTTACTTTCCCTCATTCTTCTAATATTGATAATCAACCTTTCTTTTCAATAATTTAATTGTTGACATATATATATTTGGCCTTGACTTTAAATGACTAATATAATTCATTAAAATAATAATAAAAATTATAATATATAATCATATTATAATTTTTTGATTATTTTCTTATTAAAAAACTTTACCTTACATTTAATACAATTATAAAATTCAGGCATGTGCAACTTTGATAATCTTGTAACTTTTGGATAAAGGTTAAATAATCAACATTGCCATTAAATACTATTTTAGTGAATTAAAATAATTATAATAATTTAAAAACATTTCATATGAACTATAACATATGATAGAAAATGTTAGAAATTAACCTTTTCTAAAAATCGTAATTCTATAATACAATCTAGTCAAGTATTAATGAGATTGGTTGATATTATGCAAAATTGCACATGGTTGTGATTTGGAAGAAAAATTTCTAATTAATGAGTAAAATTTTGGTATATGGGAGATAAATTAGTTTTTAAACAATTATAAATTTGATGAACATTTACTTCTTTCACCATTTTCACCCCAAGTGGTTGATGTGTCTCTTGCCAAAATTTATTATGTTAATTGAAGGTAAGGGATATGAAGATGTTTTTTGGATCCATTAGGGGGAAAAAATTATTACATATGGTAGGATAAAGGCTTAGAATAATATAATGATGAATAAGTATAAGGATGTCATATACTGAAGGAGGAGAGATAAGGGCACTCTTATCTGAAGAACAATAAACTAGGGTTTTTGTTTACTTCATAATGATAGATTAGAATGAATATTATAGCTATGTTAGCTATGTTTATATTTACATGTGATGCACCTTGGTGTTTAAAATCACTTCCTAAAGGACAAATATGTATTTTATAATTATATCCTCTAGTTGTTATTAATGTATCTTAACATTACAAAAACATTCATTTTTATTTTATATCTTAAGCTAGATATGATTATAATTCCTTACTAGGTTTCACATTATCTAGACTTAGTTTATATTTTAAACTATGTGAATTTTTATCTCCATATATTACATCCACCTATATAAATGGCATTCTAATCTATTCTAAAAAAATCAATCTTACTATGCCTTTTTATCTTGGTAAAATTTAGTCACAACTTCATTATTTTGATATAGTATTGGTTCATTAATTTTATCATTAAAATTAAGGCTTATTTAATTTTAATTCATAAAAATTGAAAAATATGTAATTTTTGAAGCTCCAAGATTTTGAGAGTGGTGACATGAAAATAAATGTTTTTGGATCTATATAATGGGGAGGTGAAGAGTCATCCTCCATTGATGGTATCATAAGATTTCTTTCATGCTCACCTTGGTTGCCTTTTCTCCCTTTGTGTTGATGTGCTTTTAATTCTGGTTGTCCTTGGTAACTTTGCTTAGTGTAATGCTCGTGTTTGTTTTTATTTCTTGTTAGGTTTTTTTGGTGTTTGTTTATTGCTTAGTTGTCCTACATTTTCCTTCATCCCTCCACTTAGTTTTTAATGCACATGGCCCTTAGAAAAATAGAGTTAAATGTATTAAATGCATTTGAGTATGATTAGTGATGGAAAATATGGTCTTGAGTGTGTGAGTAGTGATCCTAATTATGATAAAGATTTCCATATCAAGGGTAGTGAGACATTTTATGTTGAAGGAGGTGAAAGAAATATTGGAGATTTGAAGAAATTGTTCATTGAGATTTAGTGGCAAAATAAGTTTCTAAGCATTCAAAGGATGTGAATTTATTGTCAGTGTGTCTAATGATCTTGACCATGGAGTGAGGGAGCACATCAACGCCCAAATTGGTAATCACCCTAGCCCTAGGAAAAACCTTACTATGATTCTGAATGTTTCAATGGAGAAATAACTTTTGTAGGAAGAAACTTGTTTAAGAAAATGTTGGAGTTTTTTTGTCTATTTGAATAAAAATTATCTTTCATCTAGGAATTTATTTGATATTTGGCTCAATTTAGTGTGGGGTAAGAAAATGGAAATTTATATTAGTTTCTATAAAATGGTTCAAAATGGGGGTTTTATTATTTTTTTAAAAACTCAAATATGCAGAGGAGGACTATTAGTAAACCCTTGTAGAATGTTTGTCAATCTATTTTTAAGGCGGTCCCATGGAACCCTGACATGGATTGTAATGACTTGGTCTAAAAAAATGACTCCAAATGGGTAGACATTAAAAATGTTCCTAATAAAATATGTAATTTTATACCCCAAGATCTAAATCATCTTGGTTAAGCTCTTCTAATTGAGGACACAAGAAGGTTCTTGGCCCATATGAATTCTAGGGTTCTGATTTTCCTGGAACTACTTAATGTATTCCCAAAAATCCATTAATTTTAAAATCAAAAGCGTATATAATATGTGTGATATAAAATTTCATGGACGTATAAATTCTTATTTATTCTATAAAAAATATGGGCATGTTAGAAATAATTACCCATTACTATCAAATAAGGAGGTTGGTCTTAATAATAATAAAAACCTAGGTTTCTTAGAAAGACGATTGTGTGATGGGCCCATTTCCAATATAAGACCTAAAAATGTCTGAAAAATCCATATTTAGTGGTGAATATCTCAAGGTATAATCCTCCCTTGATGATTATTTGGTTAAAATGTCTTTAGTGGAACCTAAATAGAAAGACAAGGTTTACCTATATACTCTCCCTAGATCTGCAACTCTTCCTTACTGCCTATTGATATAGAGGCTTACATTTTTGATATGAAAAATATATTGAATAATTATTTATAATAGGATATCCTTAATTAGAGGGTTTTAATGGACTCTTCTAATTCCTAATTAAGGACTCTCTCTTTGATGAATATTTTATCATCTTCATGGATCCCCCTGATGTTAAAAAATATACCCCTAGTAGTTTTTCACCACCCAATTTTATTGAAAATGGAGATAAATATTATCCTATGATGGTTTCAATTGTGTTGAAGTAGCTAAATAACATAATATCCTCTCCTACTCCTAAGGCTATTATTTATTTTTCCCACATGGGGCCTAATGTGTCTAAAATTTGGAAGTCTAATTGAGGTGGAAAAAGGCTTAAGATTAAAAATTCCATTATTCCTGATAAGATGGCTCCCAAGATTAATAATAATAAATCTAAATACCTCTCCATTAATTGAAGTGATGTGTCTATTAAGAAAAAACTCAAAAGATAATAATGTCCCTGAGTGTTTCACAAGGCTTTATAAAAGTAGGGTTAATCCCCAAGGATAGGGTAAGTGACCCTCCCCTAGCTTATCTATGTAGGTTATTAGTTGGAGTGTTAGGGGATTGGATTAACCCAATAAGAAACCTATTATGAGGTATATCAAACACTCCAAAGAGAATTTGGACTTCTTTATTTAAGATTTCAAAGCTGCAAGATCATATCTATCTCTGGTCCTTAGCTTTATTTGTTGAAATGCTATTTAGTTTTATACCAATAATCAAAGAGGCAAAGGTGGGGCCTCCATATTGATTAATCCTAGCTGGTAGGAGTGCATTATTGATCATGAATTCTCTCCTTGTAATAGATTTGTATAGGTTCTATTAAAAAAATAAAATCAATGTTTTGGTCTTTGTAATATTTATTTTCCCAATAACTATAGATAGAGAGATGAGCTTTGGAAATGGATTGTATCCAATCTTAATAATGTCCCCTAATTCTTTAGAGGTGATTTCAACATGAAATAGGAAAATTAAGACAAATTTGTGGGGACCCCCAATCATGTAAAGGTAATGAATTTTTCTTCTTGTATACATTTAAGAGAATGCATAGACTCGTTGACACTCTTAATAAAGGCAAGAAGTAGAGTAAAGGTGTTTGGTTCACTTGGTATAGTAATTAGACTAATGAAAAATGTCTCTATTATAGGCTTGACATATTTTACTTGAAAAATAACTTCTTTTAGGTGAACCCAAATAGTTCTATTAATGTTATTAATGTCCTAATCTTCATAATATTATATCATCATCCCATTGAGATTGATGTCTTCTTGATTGAAGTTACTAGGAAAGATACTATTTCCTTAAAAGGTCTCTATAAGTTCAATGTCTCTCACCTAAATGACCAAATCTATATGGATGATCTCCACTCTTATTGAAATATTAAGGTGCTTTCTTATGGATCTTCCTCTATCAATGTGAAATGTAACTTCTATATGGAACTGGTAAAAACATTGAAAGAACCTATAGATAGTTTAATACTAGATAGAGAAGAAAAATTACTAGGTTATCTTAGGAAAAGCTAATTTTGAAGGAAAGTACCCTTCAAATTGACCCCTCCAATGGAAGGATTTTAGATGAGATCAATTATCTAAATCATTAGATTAGGCAATCTAAAGTCTACCTTTCCAAAGGTGCTCAAATTCTCTCCCATTTTTCTTGGATCAAACTTGGTGACAGAGGATCTAAATTATTCTTCTGTTTCTTGAAAATAAAAATATGGAAGAGCAAGATTACTAGTATTGAAGTTTAGGATATTCTATCTCATGATCCTATTGATATGAAAAAGGCATTATGTGATTTTTACTCCAATTTCTTCTTGTCTAATGTTACCAATTCTCCAATTGAATAGAACATGATTCTTTGTGATCGTTTTATCCCAAGGAAGGTTTCATGGGAATAATCTAGCTATTTAGATAATGCTATTTCTCTAGATGAATTTAAAGAGTATATTTATTCAATATGATAAAGATCTAGGTATTTATGACTTCCCTACTAAAGTTTATAAGGCTAATAGGGATTGGATTTCCAATGATTATCTTGAGGTATACAATGAAGCTATTTATACTAGTTCCTTAGGTGTAGATATCAATAAAGGAAAAATTAAGCTCATTCACGAGTCCATAAAATGGCTCATTATATCCATAAAATAACATCATTTTTCTTACATTAAAAGTGGATCTATATGTAGTTTCTAAACTTATAGTGTATTTAGAATGAAATAGTAAGTATATATCAGGGTTATGTCTTCAAAATTCCTTGTTATCTATTGGTTAGCTATTTCTAATGATTATTGGGAAAAAAATGTCAATGAGTGTGTATATAGTTCATAATATGATAAAAATGATTCAAAGTATGAAGAGTAACCATGTTTAAGTCTTCTACAACAAAATCCAGTATTTTGGTCAAGATATGGACTCCAACAGGGTTGTTACAATAGCTCTGGATTACAATAGGCTTGTTACAGAAGCTATGGATTATAATAATCTTGTTATGGACTAGCTATAGATTAAAATAATCTTGCTATTAACTAGCTATGGATTACATCAAACTAGCTATGGATTACATCAAACCATCTATGGATTTCAATATGCTTGTTATAGATTTTAGCAGGTTGTTATAGATTGCAATAGAATTGAGATGGACTTAAAAAAAACTACTATAGACTTGTTTGGAAAGTATTTATAAATGTATTATAATGTTCTAGCTATCATGAAGAATTTTTTCCATTTAGATTCTTTCTATATATATATATATATATATATATATATATATATATATATATTTCTATGTATATACTTTCCATTACATATTATATTCATTTATGTAATTTCATTC
Organism: Torreya grandis; assembly: GCA_037957365.1. Taxonomy (NCBI): domain Eukaryota; kingdom Viridiplantae; phylum Streptophyta; class Pinopsida; order Cupressales; family Taxaceae; genus Torreya; species Torreya grandis. Next base: position 138,154 of record JARHVA010001106.1, on the reverse strand, counting down.
TAATAATTATCTCTCTCCATATTAGGTGGAGATTGAGATTAAGTAGTAATAGATTTATATATTAGAATAAATATCTCTCTCAATATTTTATGGAGATTGAGATAGGATAGGATATCTCCTATTGTTACTCCCAAATAAGGTGTTTGGTTGGAAGCATGAATATAAATGCAACCTTCCATACTTGAATCAATTCATTCATTCAATCAATCAATACATTTATTTTTTCCATTATTCTAAGTATTCCATTCTAAAATTATGTTCTGAATAAATCCTCTTCTGAGGAATGAGCTAGCCACTCATTCCAAGAAAGATGGATCAATGTATTTAATGTTTATTTTTTTATTCTATAATTCTTCTCTTTACTGTAAATTATTATTTTATTTTTATATTTTGTTGTAAAAATTTATTTTTTATAGACTTTTGTAAACCTACAGTTGTTTTGTGTTTATCATTTATTTTTAATTCAATAATTTACTTTTTTTAAATGTGATTTACTTTTTTGCAAGTGTGATTTAATTTCATGTAAGAGTATTTTAGTTTTTTCAAGTGTGATTTATTTTTTGTAGGTATGAATTTAAATTCTATCAAGTGTGAGTTTCAATTCTATCAAGTGTGATTTTCAATTCCTACAAGTGTGGAGTGTGATAGAAGGAACCATTTGTGAGAGGTCTCTTTCTCCTTTTTCATACAACCTTGGAACACCAGCCCTAGATTGACATTATTAAATAAAGGGTATTGAAAACACCCATCACTCATATGTAAAGACAAATAATCTACTCAAGTCAAAAAGTAGAGACCTTTCACTCTCATAAATGTCTCATATAAAATATTGGAAAAAATCCTAGCCAAATGTCTCTCTTCCCTTCTTACTTTGATTGTTTATGAAACTCAAACTAGTTTTATTGAGGGTAGATATATTCTTGATAACCTTATTACTAGTTGTGAGGGGATTTATTAGGAATATAAATCCAAAAAATATGTTGGCATGATTCTACTTGACTTTGAGAAAGATTATGATATAATTGAATGACCCTTCATTAAATGAATATTGAGAGCCTTTGGGTTTCAAGATAGATTTTGTAGAATGATTAATGTTCTCTTTAAAGATGACTCTAAATTTGTTTAACATAATTAGGAGCTTATTTATACTATTTTTATTCAAATATCCATTATCCTTATCTTGTTTTGTGCTTACAATAGAAGCGCAACACTACTTCTTAAGAAGTATTGAGATGGGTCTCCTGGTTAAAGGGATTACTTTGCCAAATAGATATTATTTTATTTTTGTTATTTTTGTGGATGATAACACTATTTTTATCAAACTTGATAAATATAATTTGGTTGAGTTTTCCTTAAGAATTGATATCTATTACTCTTCTTTTAGTTCTAGAGTTACTATGCATAAGTCATTTATGTTGGGTTAGAAGGACACTTCTCCTAATTGGGTTGTTCCTTTTGGTTGGGAGTGGAAACGTCCTAATTAGTTGGTTAGATATTTGGAATTCTATTTTATCTCATTCCCTCTTTTAAAAATATTATGGGAATGGGTTTTTGTCTAGACTAATACAAATATTAAGAAATGGCTAGGCTACGTACTCTCTTTGCCTAGTAGGATTTAGGTCTATTAAAAAGTATTAGCTTCTTAAAATATATATTATGCTTATTTTTGGATATTTATTACATCCCATGTTAATATGATTCATATATTTATTAGATATTTCCTTTATTTAGATGATAAATGAAATAAAAAAAGACATGTTATTTCCTAGAAGTTATATTGTAAGCCCAAGACAATTAGTGGCCTTCATTTGAAAGACCTCAAGATTTAAGGTATTAATATTGATATTAAAATAATTATCATAGAATTCAAAGAAAAATGTTCTTGGAAATTATTAGTCATAAAAAATATTTTTAGAGGCTTCCCCAAAGGTAAACCAAATTAGAAACATCTCAATATTATTGATCTTCTTATAGGGCTTTTTTTAGTTAAAGTGGCTAGTTCCCCCATTTTTGGATATATTTCATCAACTTAGGATTCATTAAAGCCTTTCATCACTAATAAACATGTTTTTATTTACCTCTAGACATGATACTAGGGGATAGATCTTTATGGTAGAATATCTATGTTAACAGGTGGCCTCTTGCACTCACTAGGGGATGTTTTACCTTTGATTGGTTCACTAAAGTGTTGAGAAAATTTAGAAACTAGTACTCTCAATATGGATAAACCTCTTGGATGGAAATTTAAACAAGATATAAAATTACCTCCTCTCAACATAGGACTTATACTTTACTTATCAAATATTTATAAGGTGTTAGCAATATCTTAGTTATGGATGATGAGGATGAGTTTTGGGACATTGTTAAATGGTTGAAGGGACTACCCCTCTGTGACTTATCCACTAAAATGTTGTATGATAAACTATCTTTCTCCAAGGTCCCTTATCTTACCCTTAATCATATTTTGCATGTTTGTATCCTTTACATTCTTGGTCTTTTAGATTCGATGTGATTTGGGCCTCTTACATTAAGCCTAAGAAATCCTACATTAGATGGTTGATGTTATATAATAAACTTGTTATGGGTGATGTTTTTGTTAAAATTGGTTCTAGTAAACCTTTTTTTCTAGTGATATTAAGTACATTGAAAATATTTTTTTACCTATCCATATGCTACTAAAATTTGGAATTGTTGTCTTAAAGGTTGGGCCTTGATCTTTGATTATGAGATTGGTTGGTTAAATATTGTGTTTGGTTATGTGTATCCTAAAAAGAAAGTTGATCCTTTTTTCACAAATTTTGGCTTATTTTTTCCACTAAAATATTTTGGGTTATTTGGAGGAAAAGGAACCTTTGTGTTTCCCAAGACAAAGATAGAGTGATTACTAGATTCACTATTGAAGTCATTGTTAGCCTTGTTTCCTTAAAAAAATTTCTTCAGTTGAAGGTGTCATAACCACAACTAGAATAGTTATTGAGGACTAGTTGTTTGAAAATTACGTGAATTATTAATTGACTCTAGAGGCTATCCTAAAATTAGTCCTCATCTAGACTAGGGAATTTGTCATGGTTGTGTTGCTGAAGTTAATTTTTTTGAATATGAGTAGGGCTATTTTAAAGAGGCTTATTTTGACTAGGTAGATGATCATGTTCATGCATAGGTTAATTCATATAAGTCAGATAATATTGGTTTTGATATATATATATATATTGCTAGCAATAATGATGTCATTATGGCTAGTCAAAACATTGATTTGATTTCTCATAAAATTTTAGAAAAGGATGTTGTTGATGTTGTGGATTGCACTTGGAGTAGGAGGCCGAGCTCTTTCCTTTCCACACACAACAATGGAAACTCCCCTCTCACCTGTGGGACCATCGAAGTTGGAGGGAAGAATCTTTAGATAAGGGCTAGCTCCCTCTAATGTATCTTTTACGCCCTAGTTTCTCCTACTGCTAACAAATAAAATGAATAAAGGGGGGATGAAAAGAGAGAGAGAGAGAGAGAGAGAGAGAGAGAGAGAGAGAGAGAGAGAGAGAGAGAGAGAGAGAGAGAGAGAGAGAGAGAGAGAGAGAGAGAGAGAGAGAGAGAGAGATGCTAAAAATAGAACCTAAGCCTAAAGATGAAAAGGTGATACACCAAAAAAATTTGATCTACTCCACCCAAACATACACTTTCCACCAAGAACCAGTTCCCATACACTTCATCTGATATGAGAAAACCTTCTACATTAGTGGGTCAGGGGTCCATGGAGATACAAGAAGGAAATAACTACTAGAGGCATTCTGAGACACACTGCAACAACCTATCCACTTCACCTATACTCCTCTAGGGACACTTCTAACAGACCTATAAACAGAAACTCAAAAAATGCACTAGACATGTTGAAATCATTCTACAAAAGCATTAAGAAAATTAATTAACATATAATAAAGGCATAGAGACATACTAAAGATGTAAAACTCAAAATGGAGGTAAAAATTCTATGTTTTGATTCAAGGTAAAATTTTGGCAGAGCTCTGCCTTACAAGCCCAAGAGGTTTTTTTGGGTAGAGTTTTGCCTTAAGGCTAAGAAAGGATCCTTTTCTCAAAAGAGAAGTTTAAAATATATAGAAAGAGGAAGAGAACTTGGCACTTCCTCGGAAATATTTTGGTGCCCTTTTCTGCTAGTGGCCCATGTGCATTCTGAACCTTGGGAAGAGGAAGCCACTGTTATTGATGTCATTCTTCTAGAAGAGGCCTACTGGAACCATGTTGTACAATTGCCAAAATGGAATTTGGAGTTCAAGAATTAATGTAAGAACATGGCCACACCTCTTTTCTACAAACAGACTGCAATTTGTCCCCTCATTAATGCCAATTAGAGAAAATAGGCTGCATCGCTCGTCTAGCAATAGCATGCCTTCCCTTTTCCACTTGGAAGCTTTGTCTTTTCTGCTCCTTATCTTCTTCCTACTCTTTTAGCCCTCAGGGGTGATCTTTTGGTGGGTTGCTACATTCCTTAGGCTCTTTCCATGGTTGGTGCTCAGGTAGTTCAAAACAAATGGCTACTTCACTATGTTAAATTTGATGCCTGCACACCTGTCATCACTTTAAAACAATAGCTAATCTACCTTCTTGAAATTGATAGTTTTTGGGATGTCACCATTCTTGGAAAATTCCTTCAAGTCCTTCAGTGGGATTTTTTTGTAGGTTTTTTGATTCAGGTTTTTCTTATAGATAAAAAGTCCACAAGAATTGTCCCAGTCTTTGTCCTTTCATTTCAGGCTCTTTGGCTTCTTTCTGCACTGTTGGCCTTTCCCCGAATTCCTTTAAACTTTTTGTTCGAAGGAATTCCTTCGAACAAAAGTCTAAAAGAATTTGGACTTTAAGTCTTCTTCATGCCTTAAAAAATCATTCAGTTGCCTTGAAATGTTTCTTGCCCTCCACAAGGGCATTTGGATTAAGAGCTACCCTCTACAAGGCCACTTGCCCTTTGGCTTTGGGGTGCACCCTTGAACCAAGCTGTTGAACCAACTCATTGAACTGGTTCAATGGTTCAATCAGTTCAATGGTTTAACACTACATGCTGAGCTAATTAAGCCATTCACTTGAACCACTCGTTGAACTGATTCAATGGTTCAATGATATGCACTGAGCCTCTTGAAATAAGCTGATAAATTGATGGCATTAAACTAAGCTGATTGAACCAATCTATTGAACTAGTTCAATGGTTCAATGTTGCATGCTGAGCCCCTCTTGAACCATTCAATGAACTGAATGTGATTGAGCTAAGTGTTGAACTTTACCAATTGAATTGAGCATTGAACCTGAAGCTGCTTGAACCAAGGGGTTGAACCAAGCCAAAGCATTGAACCAGCTCATGAACCAAGGCTGATGAACTTATACAACTTGAAATTGACTGGCTTTGAATAGCAAGGGAAGAAGGGGACCAATTTTTTGGCCTATTGGGCAAAAAATGGTCAACAAATTAGCAACTCCCAAGGGAAGCATGCCTGCGATGCTTAAAGACCAGTTGCCTTGTAGTCCATTGGGCACAGAGTCAGATGTAGCTTGAACAAAGATCATCAATAGCCCTAAAGATCCAAGAATCAAACATGAAGCTTTTTACCCCACACACAAAGGAAAACACACACAAGGCTAAAAACACTAGTTGTATAAACTGCACTTAGGGAAAGCAAGAAAGATAACTAAAAGCAAACTATTATGTATAACTAACCAGGTGTATTTGCTTTCCTCCTGGATCAAAAGGAAAACTTCTTAAGTCCCCTTCCTAGCAAGAAGACTTATGGTGCCAAACAAGTGGTTGAATGAAAAGGAGAGTTGGTGACCTACTCCTCTTGCCTGTCACCTGAGTTGGCTTGTAGTCAAGTGGATCAAATTCAAACATGCTTCCAACATATATGTATTATGTTTGTTCTTGGAAGATTGTTGAATGCTAGTCCTTCATGTTAGTGCATATCACCAAGAAATTTGTGGCTACTGGCTCATCACCATAAGCCCTTTGATATGTATAGCTCCCTTGTAGTGGATCATGGTCTGACCAATTTCCTTTTACTTCATTAAAGATCCTATTAGACTCATCCTCTGCTTCTTCTTGGCCTTCTTGAAGAAGGGTGATAGTTGTGATGTCTAGAATGGAATCACAAACTGATTGCTCATCCCACAGAACATCACCTCTCTATTTAAAACTTTCTTCTTCAAGGCTTTCCTCAAGGAAGACCAACCTCTCCTTTTCCTCCTCAAAGATCAGGATCTCTAGATGTTTAAAGATACTCTCCTAATCCTCCTCAAAGATCAAGATCTCTAGATGTTCAAAGATACTCTCCTGATCCTCTTCCAACTCAGGCTCCTCAGCATAGTAGTCCTCTTCATCAAAACAACAAGGAAGTTCATCAAACAAAGGGGGAGAGAGCTCAACATGCTTATGTTCCTCCTTTTACTACTAGAACATCCACATGTATGCATGACCTGCGTCTTCTCCATTGTTGATGAGGTCTTCACAAGGAGCATCAATGATGATTTCTTCTTCATTATCACCCATGACAGCCTCTTGGGAAATTGTAGATTGGATCTTCTACTCCTCACTTGCCTCCTATATAATAGGTTCCTCCTTGATAAGGGGTGAAGTGAAAAAACCATGTGGAAGAGGAGGCAGTCCTTGAGCTAGAATCAAATGATTCTCCTCCCTCCACTTGGTCAGCACTTCATCTATATCAGGTGTGGCCTAATAGCTCTCTTAGAAGTGTGTATATGGGGTGTGTTTAAACATAGAATGTGCCATTGGGTCTAAACTGTCCATCACACACTGGCTAAGGAAACTCTTTGGATTTCAACTCTACAATTCTCCTGGCCATATCCTCTTGGAAAATCCTTTCTTGGAGGTCACCAGCATTATCATGAGTAGGGATATCCCCATCTTCTTCAAGGTTTTGAGAAAAACCTTCCTTTTCCTCCTTCTTGCCCCATGATTCTACTATTTTTCCCTAGTTTAGGATCTCAAAATTAGAATTTTGCTCCTGTGAATAGGCAGTAACTTTGTTTTCTCTAAGGTCCTAGGGCTCCTCCATAAGGTCTGGAAGTTTTATCTCTCTTTCACGAAGCAACCTCATCTTAGCCTCTAATTATTTAATTTTCTTGGCTAGATTATCTTGAAAGAGTCTTTCTTGGAGGTCACCAGCATCATCCTCTTCAAGGCTCTAGGCTAGTTCTTGGCATTCCTTCCTTTAAATCAAAATCTGCACATCATGTTGAAGGACTTGGGGAGGTTGAGGAATGCTAGGAAGATACTATTGATGCACTGAAAGAGTCTCTAAAAGAGGGATGTGATGGCTCATGGTATTTCCCCCAATGGAAGATTCACAATATAAGGAATTAAGAAGATTAACATCCATGGGGGGGTTTTTTAATGCCCTTTGATGTTAGAAAGCCAGGCACATAGGATTGAGAGTAGATGCATCAGGTGAGCTGGAGTGAGCAAGTGCTATTTGATATAAAGGATTTGGTGCACAAAAGGGGGATTTCTTTAGAATAGGAGGGGGCATATAAGGCTGACTACCTTGAATAAATGGATTTTTCCATTTCACTACCTCCTCCTCCATGGATTACAAGGCTTGAGCTTGCCTAAACAAACACTCCTCTCTATACATCAACTCTTGCTAATATCTGTACCACTCCTCTAGTATGTCAATCTCTAGGGCCACTTCCCTTATCATTGTAGGGCAACTAGGAGAGTTGCTTGAGGGGATTGCATAAATATTTGGATCCTGATCATAGTCATATGAAGGAACACAAGGTCCGTGATTTTGTGCAAAAGAATTATACATATAGAAAGTGATTTCTGATGGCACTAGGCTACTTAACTAGCTGATTTAACTCAGAGTTGCCATTGGTGTTGATGAAAAAGCCTGCAAAGGTTGGTTGGTTGAAGAACACACCAAAAATTCTTCAACTCTTTAGATAAAACCTATCCTAGTTGGTCCCATCAGGCGTGCCAAAAACTATTGTCACCATGGATTGCACTTGGGGTAGGAGGTTGAACTCCTGATTTTCCACACACAACAATGGAAACTTCCCTCTCACCTATGGGACTAGCGAAGATGGAAGGGAGAGTCTCTAGATAAGGGCTAGCTCCTTCTAATGTATCTTTTAGGCCCTGGTTTCTCCTAATGCTAATAAATATAATGAAAAAAGGGGGGGATGAAAAGAGAGAGAGAGAGATGCTAAAAATAGAACCTAAGCCTAAAAATGAAAAGGTGATACACTAGAAAAGTTTGATCTACTCCACCTGAACATACACTTTCCACTGAGAACTAGCTCCCATACACTTCATCTGATATGAGAAAACTTTCTACATCAGTGGGTCAAAGGTTCGTCGAGATACAGGGAGGAAATAACTACTAGAGGCATTCTGAGACACACTACAATATCCTATCCACTTCACCTATACTCCTCTAGGGACACTTTTGATAGACCTTTAAAAGGAAACTCAAAAAATGCACTAGACATGCTGAAACAATTCTACAAAAGCATTAATAAAATGACTTAACATAGAATCAAGGCATAGACACATACTAAAGATGCAAAACTCGAAATGGAGGTAAAATGCTATGTTTTGATTCAAGGCAAAATTTTGGTAGAGCTCTACCTTATAAGCCTGAGAGGTTTTTTGGGTAGAGTTTTGCCTTAAGGCTGAGAGAGGATCTTTTTCTCAAAAGAGAAGTTTACAATATATAGAAAGAGGAAGAGAACTTGGTGCTTCTTGGGAAAGATTTTGGTGCCCTTTTCTACTAGTGGCCCATGTGCATTCTAAACATTGGGAAGAGGAAGCCACTGTTACTGATGTCATTCTTCTAGAAGAGGCCTACTCGAACCATGTTGTACAATTGCCAAAAGTGACTTAGGCATTCAAGCATTAATGTAAGATCATGGTCATGCCTCTTTTCTAAAAGTAGACTATAGTTTGTCCCCTCATCAATGCCAACTAGAGAAAATAGGCTACGCTACTCGTCTGGCAATAACTTGCCTTCCCTTTGCCACTTGGATGCTTTGTCCTTTCTGCTCCTTATCTTCTTCCTACTCTTTCAGCCATCAAGGGTGATCTTTTGGTGGGTCACTACATTCCTTGGGCTCTTTCCATGGTTTGTGCTTAGGTATTTCAAAATAAATGGCTACTTCACTATGTTAAATTTGATGCCCACGCACCTGTCATCGCTTTAAAACAATGGCTAATCTAACTTCTTGAAATTGATGGTTTTTGGGATGTCACCATCCTTGGAAAAATCCTTTGGGTCCTTTGGTGGGATTTTCTATGGGTTTTTTGCTTTGGGCTTTTCCTGCAAACAAATTTTTTTCAAGAATTGTCCCGGTCTTTGTCCTTTCGTTTCGAGCTCTTTGGCTTTTTTCTACACTGGCGGCCTTTCCCCAAATTCCTTCAGACTTTTTGTCTAAAGGAATTCTTTTGGATAAAAGTTTGAAATAATTGGGCCTTTAAGTCTTTTTCAAGCCTTCAAAAATCATTCAGCTACCTTGAAATGTTTCCTACCCTCCATAAGGGCATTTGGACTCAGATTTGCCCTTCGCAAGGGCACCTACCCTTCGACTTTGGGGTGCAGCCTTGAACCAACTTGTTGAACCAGTTCAATGGTTTAACACTACACGCTGAGTCAATTGAGCCATTTTCTTGAACCACTCATTAAACTGGTTTAACAATTCAACACTGCATGTTGAGCCTCTTGAAATAAGCTAATGAATGGATGGTGTTGAACTAAGATGATTAAACCAATCCATTAAACTAATTTAATGGTTTAACATTGCGTGCCGAGCCCTCTTGAACCATTCGATGAACTAAATGTGATTGAACTAGGTGTTGAACTTTATCGATTCAACTAAGCATTAAACTTGAAGCCACTTAAACCAAGGGGTTGAACCAAGCTGAAGCATTGAACTAGCTCATGAATCAAGGGGTTGAACCAAGCCGAAGCATTGAACTAGCTCATGAACCAAGGCCGATAAACTCGTGCAACCTAAAATTTACTAGCTCTGAATAGCAAGGGAAGAAGGGGACTAATTTTTTAGCCTGTTGAGCAAAAAATGGTCAACAAATGTTGAGAATACAGATGTTTCTATGGATCTAGAGGTTGACATGTGCTCTACTAGAAATGTCATGATTCAATGACCTTATCCTACTACTATAAATTTCTTATGATAGACCTATTATGAGAAAAAGGATCCTTGGGATTTATCTATGACAATGTGAATGTTATTGATGACAAACTTGAAAAGATTATTGAAAGGGATGGTTAATTTGATGTTGAAGAGGTTCTAGAATATGTTAAATCCAAAAATATGAAGTCTTTGATTGGGAAGGTTGAATGTTATATTCCTCTTCCTAGTGGCTCTTTGGATCATTTGGGACCTATGTTGGGCTCAAGTCTTGTTGTGTGACCTATTACAATAGACAAAGGTCTATATGTTGGTTGTTATATGGATAACACTGCCAATAAGAGGGAAACTAATAATTTGGTGAAGTAGTTGGTTCATGGTGCCACCATCTTCTTTGGGTGGTTGGCTGTGTGTCCTTTTTTTGCCTTTTACTTTTTGTTTATGCCACCTATATGGGGCCATTTTTATATTGTAATATTGATAAATATACTTTGACTTATGGGAGTTTACCCTCCTTTGGTTCTCTTTATTTTGTATCTTTTTGGTTGTTTTACATCTTTAAATCATAGAATTTTGTTCTTGACAATCCAATATAAAAAAAAAATCAAGATTTTATAATAACAGAACCAAAATAAGTATGTAATAGTTTAGTATTCTCATAAAATGGACTTTTGTTGTATAGAACATTCATGATTAGTAGTTATTTGCACTCCATCATCTCTTGAAAGTTGAGGTAAATTATTAGTGGTTATTTGTATTTTGTGGAATTTGGATGAATTATTTTATGATGGATACCTATCAAAATAAGAAGGAACTACATAATAAATATAATCTAAATGTTTACCTTGACAAGTCCATACTTTATTTCCCTGGGTATGATTTATGATGAATGATTAATTTATTTTATACCTAGTTCTTTTCTTTTTGTGTTGCATCCTTTGGTAACATTCAGGGAACACAAAAATATTCTTATGGAAATTGGTATATTTATTAGTATTTATAGATTATAATAACTATCTCTTGGTGCCTTTTGATTACTAAAACACACACACACACAAAAAACACAATATTTAATCTTATGACACTAGTATATTGAATTTTAAATTATGGAAGACCAAAGAGAGATGAACCATTTGAAGAATTTATAATTTTTGTTTCTAAAGACTTTAAAAATGGATGTTGCTTACATGTTCAATACTTGAAATTAGAGGAATCTTTCTAGAAAATATTTTTAGAGTGGTATTGTTCTCCTTAGTATGTATGATACCATAGTGGACAATGTAATTTTAGAAAAAAAATATGATTAGGATCTTCACAGATGGCCAAAGATCATTCCATGATTAGAATATCTAAGTGGATTCATGTGTATCCTAATGATTGTTTTCCATTCGTTTCCTATTGGATAAAATAAATTTTTTTCATTGTGTCTTATGAGAATATTTTTTTATCTTTCATTTCATTCGTTTATTTATTTTTGCATGTTTCATCACTAATTTTATATACTATTATCATGCTACTCAAATGATCTTATAAAAATACCTAGTCTGATATGGGAGTGAAACCACAAATAGAATTTACAAAAGTGTTTATGGGTTGAGTTTGAATTTATTGAGGCTAAGATTTAGGGCATATAAATTATCTCCATTTTTTCAAACTTAATTTTATGTTTAAATTGAAAATGATTCATAATTTTTGAATATATTTTTAATAGAAACAAACACTAACACATGTTAGCTATGAAGTACTAAGTTTATCATGTTATTTGGCTACTAATTACTTCTAGTAGCCTAGTGCCTAATTATTCATAGAAAAGTCTTAAAACTATATAATTTTAGTTTGATTATTTTTCTAATGCAATGACGAATCAACTATAATTCAAAAATTGAAATATTAAGAATAAGAGGAAAACTATAAATAAAAATGTAGTGAATTTATCTTAAGTTTGTAAATACATTTTATTCTAAAATCAATTGGAGAAAAACCTTAATGTCACTTATGGAATTCAAGTTTACAAATATATAATGAATTAAAAAAAACAAAATATTAACCATTGTTTAGGTTTTAAGGCTCTGAATAAAATGAAAAAAACTTTAAATAAAGGCCCAATGAAATCTTTGTTTAGAGCACAACAAATTTGAATATCCTAATTTATATGTTATAGTCTAGCATAGATGGTCATACAATTATTAAGTTTATCATGACCTATTTCAATCCTTACTAATAGTAAACTCCTCAAAAGTGACCATCTTTTTTTCATATATGACTATCTTTTACTTTAACAATTCATTCAATTAAATCTATTAGATTTCTAAGGAAAGTTAAAAATATATGCCATGGAAACATATAATTTGAGTCTCTAGTAAAATGATATGTAGTGGATAGCCTACGTATTTAATTTTTATATGAATTTTCTATAAAATTTCAAAATTTCAAATGATCATCCTTAACTGTATTGTTATTGGAGGAATAATTCCTAAACTTACCAATGGTAATCTGATAGATTTTATGATGGATATATTCACTCTGACCATGTTTATCCAATTCGGCATGGAGTTTTGGATAAGACATTTGGAAGTCACCAACATGTTGATACATAACTAAACAAATTATCTCATTATCTAAATGGTCTATAAATTATAATATTTATGCCAAGGAATTTAGCTTTTTATAACATTCCTTGATCTCATTTTGGTGTCTGAATATGGTCAAACATGAATGGGCTATGTCAATCACTTAGAGTAAGCCTAACATTATTTTATCCTAAGTTTAGTTGATTTTTTAAAGATTTTCTCATGAGGAGAATGACTATCAAATTAGTATAGACTTGTGAATAATTAGGAGTAAGTGAGAATAAGATATTTTGAACCATCACAAAATGTAGTGGTCATTAACCATAATGGCCAATATTATATAAATGATAATTTTAAGTATATATATATATATATATATATATATATATATATTTTAGATGTATAATTCTATATATAAGTGACAAATAAATAATATACACAATTTATGGATATCAATGTAAAATTAGAAAACATGCACTAGATGTATGTGAATATTGACATAATAAAAGAATGTATGTGAACATATGATATTAAATTTATTATAACATATATAATGTTAAGGGAATACATTATATATTTCACCTAGGAGTTTTTAATGGTCATAACTTTATATTTTATAGGTATTAGATTATAGTCCTCATTATATAGTTGTTTTGGTTATAACCTATATAATGTTATGAAGCAAATTGTAACCACCTCTATAAATAACAAGTAGACCTCTAAAATGATAGTGGTTAGTGTTGTAAACCTAAGTAGATCTATTAGCATATGAACTACAACACTATAAAATTTTTGGGTTACCAATATAGTTATTATGTTTAATTGTGTATAGATACTCTATTTGAATTCAATTAAGCAATTTGATTAGAAATAAAACATAGAAAATGAATGTACAACCATATACAATAAGGTAAAATATAATATAATATAATGCCAAAATTTTAGAGTGAGTTAATAATAGTATTTAACAAGGTAAAGTGAGTATTTAGCTTATTTTAGATGATTCATTGAAAAAACAAGTTATTTCCAAATTGAAAAATGAATTAAGTAATATTATGATTGCATCAATTCCTAAAATAGGTGATCAAAGTATAAGGGGAAAGTGCATGATATGTGTACATATCCACAATGCATCATTTTCACTTATTGTGCTATTATTTGTGTTGATTGTGTACTTGATTTTAAAGTCAAAGTTATTTCACCTCTATGTGCACTTGTCCTATTTCTATATAGATATTATCTAGGTATGTGAAATGCCTATAAAATTAAAACCATAATTCATGCACGCACGCACGCACGCACGCGCGCACACACACACACACACACACACACACACACACACACACACACACACACACACACACACACACACACACACACACACACACACACACACACACACACACACACACACACACACACACACACACACACACACACACACACACACACACACACACATTAATTGATGTTAAATGCAAAAATGGAGATGTAGGGGAATTAAAATAGTGGATATATCCTTAGAAAAACCTAGGTAACTAAGTGTTTCATACGTAGTCCAAGTGGACCTTAGGGAAATGTAGTTATCCCTCTTAGTTGTGTGTATGTAATATGGATGTAAGACTAGATTTTATTTTTACTATGAGTACCCTTGGTACAATAAATTCAAATTATATATTCAAACTTAGGAGCTATAGACAAATTAGTTATTCAACATGTATATAACTTTTGTTAAGCTTCTGAACATTGAGATTAAGTAAGTTTTCATTTTGTAAAACATCTATTTATATAGACATTTGAATTATAATTTAAGGGATCACTATCATTTCAAGGGTTATAATTAGAACACCAATGATTATAAAAAGGACCATGAATGACATTGAAACTCATAAGACTTCAAAAATGTATGATAAGAGAAGTCCACACTACAAGACAAGTGTATAGTGTGCTCTTATCTAGGTAGCATGGACTTGTAAAAAGACAAAATGAAGAGATATATGTGTGTGTGTGTGTAAATATATATATATATATATATATATATATATATATATATATATATATATGTATATATATATATATGTATATACATATATATATGTGTGTGTGTGTGTATATATGTATATATGTGTATATATATCTGTATATATATATGTATATATGTATATATGTATATATATATATATATCTGTATATATCTATATATGTACATATAAATATATATATATATATATATATATATATATATATATATATATATATATATATATATATATATATATACATACACAGACACACACACACACACACACACATATATATATCTTCATTTTGTCTTTTTACAAGTCTATGCTGCCTAGATATTTGAATGTTTTTTTTAATTTTTACATGTTATATTGTTTTTGGTATTTTTAAAATAAGCTATGTACAAGAAATCATAATGAAACTATGTACAAGAAATCTAAAATATTATGTACAAGTAAGTAGAAAGAAACTATGTACAAGTAAGTTGAGAAAAAATGATACTAACTGATGAGTCTTAAAAGAGACTCCCAGTCATGGTGTCCTGTATCAAACAAAGGAATAATGCATAATTATGAATCATGAGGGAATGGATACAAATACGACTCTAAATATTTAGATTCATTATCAATATCTTGGAAATCATAATAACCTATATTATTCTACTCATCATTATCATCTTGATTTTGAACAAATGGAATGCTAGTGTTGACTTTTATTGTATCTATATATTTTCCTTTGATGAATTTTATCTATGAATGATTTTCCTTAGGATGATAAATAAATCCCAAACCTTGGTGACAAACATTATCAACTATTAGAATATGAGTAGTTATCCCTTGAGCATGCTTTCCCAACCCTTGACCTTGATAATAAAATTGTTGTAGATATTTTTTACCAAACCCATAATGCTTTTAAAGTTAAGCCTCACTTTGGAGAGGTAGATTTTCATCTTTTATATGCTTTACATATGCTTATGGTACTACTTTTTGCTCTGATTTTGATTTTTGATCCCTTTGTTGTTCTGATTTATGCTTTGGTAGCCACTTTTGTTTGTTTCTAAATTTGACCATTTATGAATGTGTTCTTTTGTCACTTTGGATTTCTTGATGTATTTACCTTTTATATGGTCCTCATTAGTAATTATCTATTTTATATGTTTTTTCAATGCCAAAAATGAATCTGTGTGATGCCCATGCATTTTATGATATGTACAATAATATCTAGATCTTCTCATTGGATGTAGATGAGGTATTTTGATAAACTTAGATTTAATAATTTCCCTTAGTACCTCACTTGAAATCTTATTTTATCTTTGAATGCTTTTTGAATCACTAGTTATAGAGTTACTTTGTTGTGAATTCTTGTTCTGATATGTAACATTGTTTGTAACCAATTGACTATGTGAGGGTGCATATACATGATTGACACTAGGGTGCCTTTGAGGATTTTGTATTATAATTTGATTTTATAAGGTTGTGATATGTTCATGTAATAACTAATTTTGTGTTTGTAAATCTAAAATTAACTTGCTCATATTGGTGATTTAATCCCTTAGAATATCACAAGTGCAAACCCTAGTTTCTTCTAATTAAACATGTAAGAACACATGTTAAAGAGGGTTTGAAAAAGCTATAGGATAAATATATTCATTAGGAACAATAGTATAGGATGCCTCTCCTTTTTTAGAGGTGATATCAGGGACTTGGTTAAGAGGAAAAGTAGCTATCACCCTCTTGGGGGAGAGGAGGAGAAAGAAATTTTTTCTTGTGGATAAGATATGACATTGAAACTTGACAGGTGATTGTTATCTTATGTAATGGATCCTCTAAGTATGTAAGGATTTTATTGTTAATTTAATTATACATAATAGAGAAATAACATGTTAAATAATTAATGAAATATGACATATATTTGAATTGGTCTTAAAATAACATGTACATATGTATTTATGTCATTTTTGAATTCATGTTAAATGAAAGGAAATAAACATGCAATAGAAAATATAAAACTTTGAATACATAAATCATTATTAATAAAATTCTAATATTCAACCCAATGTGCAAAAATTAGAAATTTTAATTTTGAGACCCTAGGTTAGGGTTTGCAAATACAAGGACCTAGTATATTCAACTAGGGTTTGAAAAAAAAAATTAAAAATTAATATGATGAAGTTTAAAATTTAAATGTAAAATTCTAATTTATATATGTATAAAAAATCAACAAGGAATTTTCCCTAAGGTTTCTAGGGTTTTTTTGCACAAATGAAGTAAGTCAGGTTCACTAAATGATTTAAATTTTTTGGGAATAATGGAGTCTTATTCCTATTTTATTTAAGGGTCTAGATTAATAAATTAGTACATAATATAGCAATAATTATAGTCATGATTTGTGTAATTATTTTGTATTTTTTACCTTTCTAAAAATAGCAATAAATAATGATAAATATAACTTAGCTTAAAACTAGATTGAGATGGATGATGTAGAGTTGAAACTAGATATGCAGGACTAGGATAGTGCCATCAACCTAAATCTAGGTTTTATTTGGTGAAACGATAGGAGCATTAAAAATAGGACACTTTAATGCCTGATGCTATTATCTACTCCTATTTCTATTATCCAAATTAGTCATAGAGACCAGAAAATTTTTGGGTTTCTACATTGTTCCTATGTGAGCCTACATTTGAAATATTAAGTGTTGATTATTGATGAAACTCACTATATAACTGATTTAATCTTCAAACCCTAACCCTACATCATACTTGATAAAACAATATTTGAATCACTTGAGAAAGGGGGGTTAGTGTGTAATATGCATTGAACATGTAATCCACACCCCTTGTGTTGGCATGTTGCCTAAATACCAATACTCTGAAGAGGGATCAAGCCATATGTAATTCTTCCACTTAATGTGTTTTATGCAATAGTGTGATGTAGATGTAGAAATGCCAAATTAAGAGTGTTTGAGGTGGGTAGGACTAGTATGAGGGTTTTAGTATGTTTTTAGCTATGGTTGGTGATTATATGCAGAGAATAGGGAGTTTTCCTAAATTATTTGTTTTTATTCTTGCTTACTTTGTAATATTTATCACCTCCCTTTGTGAATGAGATTTTAATGGGCTTTTATAGGGAAAAATTGGTCATAGGTTATATGTATTCATGATATGACAACATAATGAAGGATAGGGATCAGATCAGAATGACCATTAGGAATCAAAATATAAATAAATAGGAGTTCCAAAAATGAGACAGCCTAGGGTCCAATGCTATATTCAAAATATAGTTCTCTTATCCTATAGGCTCAAAACCTAGGGGAATGAGATCAACCTAGGAAATACAATTTGGTTAAGGTGGAATGATTGTTTAGAAGGTTTTGGATTATTGGTAATGAGTGAAAAGGTGTCGAGAAGGGTCACAAGGTCATGCAAAAAGGACATATGGATAGGATTTCATAAGCCAAACTCAAACTACCAATTTGAACATTTTATATGACTATATGATTCATTCATTCATAAAAATATATCCAAATAAGCATAATTATGTTAAAGTGAGTATTTAGTTTAAGATTATGTGATATTTGGGTGTATACAATAGAAAAATTATTTAGATAAGTCTTTCCATTGAAAACAAATTAAAATTTGAAATAATTAAAATATATGGATTATAATTTTGTGAGATAAAAAGATAAATAAAAATAATAATATGAATTTGGATAATGGAGTGCTTTGTATTCCACTCTCACTAACATCAAATATGAAATAAAATGGATTGAAATTATTATTGAGTTGTGATATTATGCTTAAATTTTTTAAATTAGACAAATTTTGGTGTAGATAATATTACCCTTAATGAAGGTGGAACTTTATCTATTTGGGGGTGTAAAAAAGTTAGGAAATTGTGAAATTTTTAGCTTAAACAAAAATTTTGGGTATGTAAACACAAAAATTTGTATGGTTATATGAACATTGCTTGTTGGAAGAATAGATTTCCTTATCCACACTAAGACTAACCAAAGTATGATAATTTTAATCTTGCTAAATTTTGAGCTATTAGAGATTCTATAATCTCACTTGAGTCATGCTATATTATTCCTGGTTAGCTCAAAGTGCCAACCCCTTTCGATGATGACATCTCATAGAGGAGACCTATTGAAAGTTAATGAATAATTACATCTAACTCTTATTATGAGGAGTAGATATATAGGATGCCATGTTGAGGTGCAACATTATGCATAGGTTTTTAGGATAGGTTATGGTTGTGATTTTTACAACCCTTAAGTTATGATAATAGTCTTATTCTATGAACTTAAAATTGAGCTTAACTCAAAGATCTCTTGTGAAAACTTACTATGGAGGACTCTTAATCTTAGAACCAAACCTTTAGTGAAAAAATGGTTGTTAAATATATGATTGACCATTATTGATTTATGTTCTTTTTTATATTTCATTTTATCTAGATCATGGCCAAGAGGATGTGTGATCTACTTAATTAGTTATAGGTCAATTAGATGAATGGGGTAGACATGAATATGTAAAAAATATGCAATTTTTTAGGAACTATTTTTCATGTCATGTAGGCATTTAAGTTTTTTCATGACTCATTATGAGTATCATGCCACATAAGTGGTTAACCATCCAAAAACATAAGTTGTTTTATATGTGCATTATTCAATCTTAAAAATAGATAGGATTTTGTGCATGTGATTAGTCATGTTTTTTTTTGGCATGACACATTGTCTATACCCTATATCAATTGTGATGTTTTTATTGGATGTGTATTTCACACCAATCTTAGTCTTCAACCTTTTTTCAGATACCAAATTGTCCATGATTCCACTATCTACCATAACCATAAAATATTTACCTCTTGTCCTAAACCTGGTCTAGAATAGATGTCTCCACTACCTCACATGTTTTCTCTTTCCAATGACATTCAATACTGTCCTCACTACCAATAAATGTTTGCCTTGCTTAGTTCCATCTATATGATGTGTATGCATATTTTTAGATTCCAAATTTATTTTTAATATTTTTAACATAATCCCTACCTCTATTTCCACTATCCAATTGCAAATTAGGACATTCAAATATATGATGTCCTACCTCCCCACATATAAAACACATTTTTTTGATGCCTTTAAGTGTACCACAATGTTCCTTAGTGTTCAAAGAACACTTCTCATTTTAGAATTAAAGGAAATCAGAGCATGAGTAGTATGTTGTGGCAACTTGATGTCACCTATGGTGAAATAGTGGCAAAGATATGTATTGGTGTCCCAAAAATTTATAATGAGTGATGGTTGGGAGACATCATGGTCCATTATTTGTGAATTTCAAAGAATGTATGTTAATACTTAGTGAATTTTGATCTAGAGTTAAGCGACAAACTAGTCTAAGTGGATATTTATAATTAAGCTTAAACTATAGTGATATCGTATAAAAAAGAGCAAAGATAAGGGTAAGGTAAAAAATAAATAAGTGATTAGCAATTTTAGTCTTAAATATTATGACAAAT
This sequence comes from Torreya grandis, assembly GCA_037957365.1. NCBI lineage: Eukaryota > Viridiplantae > Streptophyta > Pinopsida > Cupressales > Taxaceae > Torreya > Torreya grandis. The sequence continues at coordinate 117,887 of JARHVA010001106.1, read as the reverse complement.
CATCAATTGCAACTTAGTATGCATTCAAACCAATAGATAATGTAAAATAGCCTTATCTCAAATTCCCACTATATATTAGGCAAATTTTAAAGGATAATGTGGTGAGTCACAAGTAAGAATGAGGTCTAATTTTAAATATTTACTACTATAATCAAATAGCATTTGAAAATTTAAATATAGAGAAAAATTAAATAAATCAAAACCTAAGATCTTCCAACCAATATAACATATGCACAGATTAGAAGCCCTATGATTAGAAAATGCAACCCAAAATTCAAAGAAGATATTCAAATTCAAGACCTAAAACCAACAATTGGTAGAAAATCCATATTATAAATTGACATATCAAACATGGACAATCTTTGCATAACACCTTGATTACATTAATTTCTTCAAGTGTACAAACTTTGCTCAAAATTATTTCCCTTTTACAAATGGTAATACATGCCTTTATATATAGACTAGGTAGTATAGTGGTTAGTTACAATATATAGGTGTAAAAAATATAATGATAACTATCCTTCCTAATATGGTTCTAGAATACACTTGTTTTGTATAATTAGACTGACCTAGGGGCAATATGATAATAGACTACCATATGCCTTACAAAAGAATATTCTTATCTAAAATATTACAAAATTATAAAAAATAGAATATTGTATAATTTATTAGTGGGGCCTCTAATTTTTATTGTTGGAGGATGCTCATGGCTTTAGTATATTTCTCATCAACTAGATTTAGATCCATAATAGGCTTCAAGATACGCTCCTCCTCTTGATCTACTAAGTCTTGAAGTTTTACTATCATTTCTATCCATGGATTATTTAATTATCCTAGCTCCATTTATCCTCTCTCCAACATTGAATATCATGTCTAGGATCTTACTATTATTAGCCCCAAATTTGCCTTTACTCTTTCCTTTGATTTCTTGAGCTACCAAAGTAGCCTTATGTTTGAATTATTCATCACTTATGATTTCAAGGATAGTGGGTTGTGAAAGTTCTAAAAACATAGTCCAAAGAAGCTATTAAATCTTTTCAGTTATATCCTTATCATCTTCTAGGAGTCTTTCCACATTATTGTGCTATGCACTCAAAGTTTGATCATTGTCAACCATAATTCCTAGAATTGTGCTCAAGTGTCCTAAACTGATGGTTTTGAAGCTTGGGATATGTTTACTTGCTTGAATGTTGAGAAGTTTGGATATTTTATCCTCTAAGGCTTGCTATTAGGTGACCAGACCTTTGGCTAATGGACTCTACTATACTAATTCACTATGCCTTAGTTTCATTGTTTTAAGTACCTCAAACATGTCATAAAATGATTCATCAAACATTTTGGTCATTGCCTCAAGTACTGATACAATTTCCTATGTCTCTAAGTTTTTTTTTTCTTTTTCCAAATTATAGATCCTCCATTTCATTCCACTGACCCCTAATTTTTCTTGTGTTAATTGGGCTTCGATTAAGCTTTCAACATATTATTCATGAATACTATCTTCACCCAATTGTTTCCCCCTAATGAGGTTAATATTATAAAGGGTTTCTCTTTTTGGAAGGTGAATTACTTAGCTCTCACCATGGATATCTTGGTTGTGACTCTTTCCAGTCTAGCTATCTCTATATTAAATTGCATGTTTATGGATGACTCAATAAATTTTAGGGGTTTTGAGACCTCTATACCTATGTTTCTTGATAATCCAAGAGCATCCATCTTCTTCCTTTTAGATCTTGGAGAGACAATAATCCTTTTCTCCTATTATTTCACCATATCCCTAATCCATGGATTCATGTCATCATGCACTTCAACATTGGTGACCTGTGTGATTTCTCATGAGTGAGAAAGAGAAGGAATCTTTTGTAATTTTCCATAAATGAACCAATCAAGAATGACTAGACCATGAATTATGAATGCATCATTAAATATATTAACTTCACTAGTGGGGTGAATGAAGGTTAGTCTTGGTCTCTTCCTTAGTCCAATAAGAACTAATGTTGTCTATGCTTTCCTCTTCTCTTGGGATGCCATAGGGACAAGATCTTTTCCTTTCTCTTCTCTAGGCTCCACTACATGGATTATAGTCTCTTCAAACAATTCCTCTTCCTTATTAGTATCATAAGACTCTATGAGTTCCTTACGACACTCACAAGCGTCTCTTCTAAATCTAAGGTTATCATATCAATATTATAAACTAGGGAATGTGGCCTTTGTGGGAGTGTTAGAGAAGAGGGCCACTCTCTAGGTCTCTCTTCAAATTTCACCTCTCCCACTTTCTCCTTCTCATGGATTTGATCATCTTGGCCTTGCATAATTTACCCCTAAGGCTGTCGTTATGGTTTTTATACTTGGGGTTGTTCTTGGGCTATCCTAGATGGTCCAAGTAGCAAGAAATATTATAAAGGATGCATTTACCATGCCTCTCCTAATGTCTTATCATCCTTATTCAATCTATGTTTAAGTTTGATGTTGTGACCTTAGATCTTGGCCAACACTGCTTTGAAATTATTGGCCTTGATATAGATGGTGTCATGAACATTGAGATGATGCATATACTCAAGCTTGGGGAGCTTCTTATCTTTCAAATTACTAGTCACTATGTTCTTAGGATCCTACATCTTGAGTTCATCAAGCTAGAACCCAAATGAATCCCTATTCTTAGCCATGGCATCAACTTGTTTCCAATCTTATAGTATGGTTCATCTAATGGTCATAGGTAATGGGTAGAGGAGATTGTTCCTTTTTTCTTGGAAAATCCCATCAATGTCATTGATGAGCTAGGAGGTAATTTCTTGCTCGACAAACTTACTTGGAACATATACTTAAAATCTATAAGGCTGGGACATAATCACCTTAATCTTGAAAAATAATTAGTTAGGGTAGTACCATATGTAACCCATCATTTAAACATACTTATTGATGAGTGGGTGGACCCTAGGCATGGGAACACCTATGATAGCCTCTACTATGGCTAGGTAGACATAGTCACAAATTAATTTCATATGGTTCCTATATTTAAAGATATGTAATTTGGAGTAATGGTGGTTTTCCCTTAGGAAACCAATTTCTAATACTAGGAAAGTTGATTGAGGCAATAAGGGCATCTATTAATTATGACATCATATAAAACTACTTAGATGTCTTCCTTTCAATGGTAGTCAATTTCTTGGCTAAGAGGACATTGATCAAATCTCCAATTGGATGGGTGAGATTCTATTCCACCATGAAATGTACATAGGGGACCTAGATTTTATTCACATAGGTAGCTGAGGGGGATCCTAAGGATTGATTTAATAGGTTCATTATAACTTTGATGCCCTCCAAGAATTGGATTATTGGGATCTTTCCCTCAAATTCCCTAAAGATATGGGGTCCTTGGTGTAGCCAAGGTTGAAGGATAGATTATAGGTCATGATTACAGGTCCATTCTTTAATTTTAGATGAGCCTACATGGGGAATATGGATCTTATAATATTTCTTAAAATCCATAATATATATAGGCTATCTTTTTGGAATTTCCCTCACTGATGATCCATTGATTATCTACCCTATAGTCAATAAAGATAGGAGAAAGGATGCCTATACAATGTAGTACCTTAGGTTTTGCAGTAGCATGGTGAAGGCCAATCATCTAGACAACAACCAAGTCATAATACCTTCGACTCACCATGGAAATCCTTTACTCCTTTTTGATAGGATTTAATGCCTCCACCATGACGAAGATAAAGACCAATTCTTAATACCTAATACATTCAAGGCTGCAAGTTCTAATTCGATGTCTTTGAAGATTCATCCTTCATTATCTATTGATAAGTAGAGCTTGATCTCCTCTTTCAATTGATATCTACAAGCTACCATGGTCCCTATTTCTTTAAATTATTAACATTGGTTTTCAAATAGGTCTCTATGAAAGATCTTTTTCACTCAAAACACAATCAAGCTCTCTTTGGATCAAATTATGACCAAATGAATTCAATTGGGTCAATTTTATGTAGGGTTTAAGGTTTTAGAACTTTAATGGTAGGATATATCATACTCTAGCTTATATGTGCCTTGGATGTGATTTGGACCTTTTCCTTTATACCATTGTGTTTTTGAGCCCACAAGATCTTTCATTTTTCCCATTTTTACTTATGTGGCATTGGTCTAGACCTTTTTCAACATTTTTCATAAATGCCTTTGAGCACTAGCCATTGGCATTTAAAAATACCTTATTTTATTTCACACCATAGGATTAAAATCCTAGATTAGCATGAGCCATTGATTCTAATTCAGGCCCTTGCCTATGATTGGCTCCTTTCCAACCAAGTCCCATGGTTATGACACTTGGCATCTTTGTGTTCCTTTTCCATGCTTCATATTTTATGTTAGTTCTTTATTGAATGAGCTTGCACCACATGGTGAGCCTATAGGCCTTTGAAAAGACATGAGCATCTTCACATAATTGGATCATCTTCCAATGATAAAGTGTAAACCATTGATCTATAGAGATGCCTGGACTTTAACTTAATACATTTATTAAAATGAGACTTAGGCTTAGATTTCTTAGGCTAAGGTTTATTACATGTTTATTAAGCATGAATAAAATGTTAGGTTAAGGGATATATGTCTAAGTTTTTTGAATTATATAAAGGGGACCATGGTTAAATGTTTCAAGCCAATGTTTACATTGTGTTTAAATAAACACAATGTATGCATTGGCCTAAAATATTTAGGCCAAGGCTTAATGAAATATGCTCAAAGGGACTGAAAATGGTATACTAGTCTAATAACGAATAGGATTTTATTTTATTGACAAAACACATTAAAAACTTTAGCTATAAATAACTTGGTTTAAGTCCTACATAACAAAGATCTTTTAAAATAAAACTTAGTATAAGTCTATAGTTTAAGGTTCATGATATTTAAACAAAATGCCATGAGGACCCTAAAGTATATGTTTACACTAAGTTTTATTTTAAAATATATTTAGACCATAAAACCATTTCCATATTTTGTATGTAGAAGATTTATGATGTTTGAGAATTCTTCAAGCATTTCCCTTTCCTTTTAAATCATTTTCTGAGCATTTCAATAAGGTTTTGGAGTGTATTTTAATCCTAAACTAGATAGTTCATTAGCTTAAATTTGATGATCTCGAGGATGTAAAATACATCCTTGTGAGTGTCAAATGATAGTTGTAGGAATGTTAATTTTAATCTAGTGGAACTTTTAATTTGATGGGATTAAAGTTGACAATCTTACAAATTTCAAATACATCCTCATAGATGTCAAATGATGATCAAGAAAACATCAATTTTAATCTCATTAAATTATTGTGACCCATTTCAAGAGTTCCACTTGGCACCTTTGTGGGGCTTATAAGGATCTTAGATTTGATTCACTCTATCAGATCAAAATTAGTGATGAAATGACAACCGTAAGATCATGATCCAAGAGCTTGTTCATGATTGGCTAGTTTAGTTGGGTGGGCCATTTTACTTTTAATTATTCAATGTAAAGGTGTCATGTGTCTATCATTCAATCCTTCTATAGTCTTTTGAATTTTCAACTTTTCCTCACTCTATATGATCAGGGCTTTGTAATGAATTGAGAACCATTGATTGTGATTTGAGAGCCTGAATATGATTGGCCCAGGGGCTATGTATGATATTATGTTGGGATTTCCTTGTGCCATTTGACCAAAAGGCTGTGAGAAAATGTGAACCATTAGATTATCTAAGATGCATGTTATTTAAGTAAAATCTTAGGATTTTCTCACTCCATTAGATCAAATGTCATGATAAAAAGAGGGCCATTAGATCCTGCAAGATGCAAGGAAGTTAAGTTACGACCATAGTGATAAAAAGACTTAGGCTAAGGTTTTGATTATATTAATAAATACATCAGGGCCTTAGGGTTAAAATCTTAGGCTAAGGTATAATTCAAGGGACTTAACTAACATAAAAGTGGTCCCGGGGGACCATAACATAAGCCAAAAAATTAAGACTAAGGTCCTATTAGTATTAATAAATACAATGGGGCCTTAGGGTTAAAACCTTAGGATAAGCCATGAAACATTAAAATAATCTTGTAGAATGCATATTGGTCCTAGCTAGAAATTTAGAAAGGGAAAATAATAAAGGGGACTAAGCATTATAGACTAAGCTCTAGTTATTTTGAAAAACATGACTATTCTTAAAACATGAACTTTACACTCAAGTCTAAAATGGATTTTAAAAGGGTTTTTGCCAATTAGTTCTTGATAGTATTTAAATTCAAATTGAGGGTTTTTCAGGGTTTTAAAACATGAATTTCTTAAAGACAAACACCATAGAACCTGTAACTATAATAAATAACGACCACTTATTAGCACTGTTAGTCAAAATTAAATCAAAACTTAACCAAGTAAGCTTATTTTTGATAAAGTGGATGATCTTATATTCTACAAATGACTTTAACATGCTAAATTTAAATGTTCAACCCTCAAGGCTTCTCAAGGGTCCAAATTTTCCAAAATAGGGGGTATGTTGGCCCCAACACGTTCCTTTGAATCTTACACCTCTATCTCTTCCTATGCCACCTATTTCATAAGATGATCCTTCCCTTTTTTGAAACACCTACACAATGTCTACATATCACTACTCTTTTCCACTAGTTTCTCCTTGTTACCATTGATTTTTACCTTACCTTTCATAGTACTTTGTCTACATGCCAACCTTTCCTTGGATCTTAACACATAATGATATAATTCATCCACTATATATAATATCAGTATGTTGAATTGATCTTATATGACCCATTGCATCACATTAATATAATACACAACCTTTTCTTGGTCTATCTCATGATAACCAACCTAGATAGTTATATTGTAAAATTCCTTTGTATACTCTTTCCCACTTATATCTTTTTTTCATAGATTATTTAAATTCTTCAACCTATCCAACTGATAATATCTAGGTATAACTTTATCTTTTGATTTAAAAGCCATCCTTTCCTAATATGTGATTTTGTCTTTATCCTTATGATTTCTCTTAAGTTGTATCTTTTTCTACCATAGATATGCATATCCCTTAATTTTTTTTTGTGATATATTTTTTTCTCATATTATACTTCATCAAATTTGAAGTATTATTTCATCTCTATAAACCAATATATAAAATATTCTAGGTCTAATATTTGATTAAAACATGAAAACTTCATTCAAATTCCTATTCTAATCTTAGATATGGATTTAATAAGATCTCTCATCTCCTTCATTTAGTCACTCATGTGATAGATCTCCTTCTTCATCCTCTTGTGATTTAACCTCCATATATCTCACATATACCCTTAAAATGAATCTTATAACTCTATTTTCCTCTTTTACATCCAACCTTGTTCTTTATATTTCACAACATTTTTATGATCTCATCTACTATTTCATTCATAAATTCAACTACTGTACTTTCTTTCCCTGCCCTTCTCGATGTCATCTTGACTATTCACAACCTTCAGATCAACTACTATTCCACTTGAAATCATACACACACCTATTTACACACTATATTCTCTACCTACCTTTTTAAATAATGGATAACACCAACCTTAATATCTCATTAACATAATTTTTTTCCTTTATCTAATACCAAATGATTCATATTAGAGGTCTCAATTAAGATATGTTTTCTATTATATAGCCCAAAATTACAAAGTGGAAATATACATAATAATACCATAGATTTATTGACTTAATGAGAGATTACACAACATTAGACTAATAAAAAATGATACATTATTACAATGATCAAGCATGCAACCATGAACACAACCCATATGTTTACAAGCATCAATCTTGGTTCTAAACAACTCAATTCCACTAGTCATTCTTAGATATATGCATAATATTATATCCATATTCCTTGAAACCACACTTATATTAACTCAAATATATAATCTAATTTCATTAAAATTAAAAATATGTGTTTATATAGATACATAATACACCCATTTGGATAATTGATGTTAACAACCTACTAAGGCAAAAAAATATCAAATGTCTCTACATTTTCAAGGCACTGAAACACATTAAAACTTTGAAGTGTTACACATTATCTCATAAACATTATTAATTTAAGCCTTATTATCTTAAACAATTAAAAAATAAATGACTCCTTCCATAACACATCACATAAACTATATAAAGTCACATGAGATTGTAGGAATTTTTAGCCACCATTTACCATGAAAACCTTTGTACCACAATTCTTATATATTTTTAAGAATGATATTGTATTTTATCATGGGGTTTTTAATGACTTAAAATTCATCACATGACTTATGGAATGAATATCCAAAAACTTTACAATGGTTAACCATAACTTGTAGTGACTCAATTAATAATATTGGTGCTTGAAAATATACTTAACACTACTATAAGAATAGAATGCCTTACCAAATTGTATTATCAACTAAATACTCATGTTTTTGGTTGATGAAATATTATGTATTAATTCATATGTTCCTACATCATATAACCTCTAGTGTAGGTAACTATTCAAAAAATAATATATTTAAATTTTTTATTTTTCAATGTTTTTAAATTTTGATTTTCACATTGTTATTGAATTTTAATATTAGGAAGATGAGATCCTACCCCATGATTTGAAAATTTTATAAATTACATATAGAGTTTGATAGGATAATGTGACAATATTCAAACTAATATGTAGGGTATAATAACCCATCAAAAGTAATAGTGCAAGAAAAACATTTATAATAATACCCACTCATAATTTAATGGCAAAGTGTCAAAATCACATGATATATATGGATATTTGTCAATGATAATAAGTGAATACATTATAAGATTAAGATGATCCAAATGCCCCCATATTTTTTAAAAAAAATAGTATAAATATGTGTAAATATATATACCATGAGTAAAAACCTATTATGTGTCACAACTAATGTAAGATATAGAATCTAAATAATTTATGTATACTTATAAGTGAAATAGTTATAATATATTCTATAGGAAAGATAAATTGATGTGAAACATGCATGGGTATTATACCTATATAAAATTGTAGGATATGAACATCATGTGTACCATTATAACATTGGGATAGATATGTGATATAAGAAGTGAAAGGTACTTGTAGATACTAAAATTTTGTATTAATTACTTGACAATGAAAATTTTGACATATATTTAACACATGATTTACACACACAAATATGGTCCTAACCTAACATTATCTCACACCTACATTATACTTTATAATATTTAACCTTAAGATCTACTATCACACACTTACAAGAACCTCACTATCTATTTCAAAATTGTATGCTATCTAGTGTAGACATCCCTAGACCTTCAACGTAGTCCTCCTATGCACAGGTTAATACCATTAGCCAGGTCATTATCATTATTTGATATTGACCTATGATTGTTAATAGTGATCCTTTTCCATCAACAAATAATTTTTAAAATAAAATATTTACTTATAGTTGGACCATCTATCATGTGTGTTGGTGGCATGATAAATTACCTAGTTGGACTCATATATATAAATCAATGCCTCAATTGATAGGGAACTTGGGAATTATATATTATACATATATACAATACACATTAATAAATTACTCCCTATTCTTCCCAAATTTAAAATCACTCATTAGAAGTAGTCACAAGGAATTTTTGAAGAATACAAAATCCAAGTCAAAATAAACATTATCAAGTATCAAAGGCATACCATTAGTGGCATTCAAATAGCAAATGATAATAATTGAATAATCACATTAATTGGGAAAACTATGTTTGGCTTGAATTCCATCATTGAATTATTAATTATGTGGGAAACATTAAATCATTTATGCAGGTTATTGGGGTCAACTCAACCCATTACAGTTTCCCAAAAATTTATAGGTTTTATAACCATCACAAGCACACCTAGGGTTTCAAGTTGAATGAGGATAATTTATTAAGATTAATTCATCATTAGGGTTCAACATCACACATAAAAATATTTAAGAGACATGATAAGGTAACTATCTGGTCATAAACCCTATCTTCCACATAGGTCACTACTAACCACTACATGTAAGTATCAATAGACAATAGTGAACTAGAACTGATGGATCCCACCTTACACAAATAAAAATAAATTTATATAACCTAACAAACCAAATTCCTACTTTAGTCTATTTTACAATTTCAAAACATAGTCACAATACAATAATTTGTTAAAAAAGATAAGTATTTATTTTTTGTACTTATTATATTTAGCATATGCCACTTATCAAATCATTATAATCAATTTCACTATTTTACATTTAGATGTATGCTTAACTTCCATACTCAATAATTTGAATTCATATTCAAGTTTTTATCCTATTAGGGGGTTTTAAATTAATTTAGTGTAAAAACTCTTAGTGAAATATAATACTGATTGAACTATGCTAAACCCTAGGTCCCTCTCATAAGTTCATTCTTCTAAGGTTTTAGATTTTAGAAATAAGGTCTAGTTTTTATATGATTTTTTTATTATTCTCTAATAATAAACATTACCAATGGATGTAATGAAATAGTATTTTCTTTATTGGTTGATGTAATTCATGAAGGTGATCTTTTCAAATTGTTCCCCTTGGTTATGTTGCTTGTTTATCAATCATATAAGCACATGGATCAATTATAATGACACTAATAAGGCCAAAATTAACAATGAAAAATCCCAATACTTCCCCAAATCATATGTTTACAACATCCAATTTGAGTTTACTTTTTTACCTCTAGATGAAAACAAGCATGTATGACCTCCTTTGCTCCTCATATAATAGATTATATAGTACATACTACACACCCTATTGATGGACTTATAATGAATTTTGAGACTGATAATACTCATGAAAAATATTATAGATCAATTTTATGCCATCAATACCAATAATTCAATGAATATATTCACTTTAATCCATATAAGCTTTATGGAATGTTATATACCATAAGAGACAAATAAAAATATTTGGGTTGAACTACTATATCTATAGAATAATATGACCCATTTTATGATATCGACCCATAATTTTGATCTATTAATTCCATCTTAAGTGTTCAAACATTTACTATTGGTACTAATCCTACATCAACACCTCTAGTAGCATATGTAACATCCAACCAAGGTATGGGGAAACACAAGGATTATAACATATTTACATACTTATTCCTAAAGAGGTAACCTTTACCCATCATATGATGACCATGCATATTATATCATTAACCTAACCTAATGGATATTACCTTGAGTAGACTATTATATCTCTTCATGCTAAGGTGTTATAGTTATAAAAAGGTGCATCTAAATCTAGTCATTCAATGGATTCACATGCCTTGTTTCATAATCCATTATCCCATGAGATAATAATTTATCCTTTACCTATAAATTTTGTAGATCCTAATCTTCCACTATACAAATATTAAGGTGTTATAGAATAATACCTTTGATCATTCCATATAGAATTACTGTATTACACATAGAATGACAAACTATTAACTAAAATATTCCATATGAGTCTTAAATAATATACTCTGAGATGGTTCTATGAACTTCTCCTCTAATTAGTCAGAGCATTTAACCCTTTGGTAGATAAATTTATACCACATTTCACTATCAACATTGATGAGAAACTATCTTACATGCAAACATCTAAAATTAAGAAAGGGTCCAATGAGAAAATAAGTGATTATGACTTAGATAAAATAATACGCTAGCTATAATGATTAATGTTATGGACAACAATGAATTTTAAGATATATTCAAGAAAATTTTTCTTTTACAACTCAATGAGTTAGTCATATTAAATAGATTCAAATTCTTTGATGACCTATGCCACATAGTAAGAGACATAGAAGTTAATCTCATATATTTTAACAATATCAAATATACACTTAATCCTACAACTAATTCAAAAATTAAATTTTAAAGAAAACAAAGATACAAGGTTAAACTAATTGACAAGAATGAGGAAAATATTATTGTTAATGCAATATCAAAAACTAAAACTTAACTTCAACTATCATCTCCACTAAAGAGTAAATTTCATAGATTTCCACCACCTCCTCATATAATATTTTATAAGCTACTTAAGTGAAAATATATCACTCTTCATCCTTCACAATATTTTGATCCAAACATGCCTACAAAAAATGACTATAATAGTAATGCGTACTATGACTATTGTCAAATTGTGTGACATTATAAAAACAAATTCTATAAATTAAGACATAAGATAAAATATCTTATCTATGACAACATTATCATGTTGAACACACTTATAGAGGAATCAGACCATAAAATAATGGAAATCATAAGTTAAAAATATTTAATCATCCATTTCCCAATAATGACATGACAAAGACTACAGATACTTAAAAATCACACAATGGATACAATATGCATCCCCCACTTGAAACATATGGTCACCCACTAAACATGATTATTAATACACTTATCAGTGCTTCACCATAGTGCCTTATGATCACATTTGATGACAATGGGATTTTTGATGATGATTGGGATTTTCATGCACTATTAATATGAGCTTATATCAAAAATCAACCCATACATAGTGTCATGATAAATAATGGGTAAAGTGAGAATGTATGAAAAATGACACTTCATCACTCCCTTAGATACAAAAAACATGATATAAAAGAAACATAAATAAAATATAAAGGATTATATCAAAAAAAACATGATACTCAAAGACACATAACACTACCTCGTTAGATGGGATCCACCATAATAGCCAATCTATTCTTATGTTTATAGAGTAACAAGTATTTGGCATGTTGTGAAGATTACTTGGATTTAATATATTCATGTAGTTCCATCTAAAATGTAATGATGTATCAATTACATACTTTGGAACAAAGTAGTCACATTTATATATGTATGATATGAACACTTATAAAACTAATGGTATCTCCTCATCCTCTACTCTCATCACCACTACAATTGATTGATACACACATATATGATCAATATATAGATCTAATGGTTACACATATATAAGATATTTTTATACACCTAGATTAGAAGATATTATGTTACTCTATTATATAACCAACTATTCAACACCCATCATGTCATATAGATATTTAGGGCTCATAGAGATCATCATCTCCTATAAAATTGTACTCATTTAGTACCACATAAATTTATACATGTTCCACAACAAATATAGGCTGTGAGACACTCTCCCACTATATAATGTATCCCACATAGTCTCACAATTTCTTTAGATACCCATCATACACATGATGCTATGAGCAATGATCATGGAGGTTATCATACAATACATGATTTCTTATTAGATTATGAGATTCCTAGATATGAAATTTTTACCTCAAGATAGGCAAACCTCACATTATGTTATACAAGAACTCCCCATGGTTTTCCTATTGATGGGATAATTGGTTAGCACTTTTGAAAAATAAAAATATTTCAAAAATAGCAAAAAATAAAATATTTCAATAAAATAGAAAAATATTCAAAATATTTTAAAAAAATTAGAACCTAAGTATGACATGATTACTAGGTTATACTATTTACATGTGTTATTTATCACATGTTTTATATATGGCATATTATTTTTATACAACATGCATTTCATAATATATGAGTGAAACATAGGACATACAAGTTACACATGGACATATTGATGTCTTTAACCCTAAATTTAGAAGTGTGGTGATAAGGTTCATAATATAGAAGAAACTTAAGCACAAGGGTGATAAACTAATATATATGAAGTCAATTAATTTCAAAATTAGATAAATGAATGTTTTGAATTTTAAAACTAAGATATGCTAAATATAAAATTACCAAATTTGAAATATGTACAATTTATTACAATACCAAGTAGAAGTGATACTTATTTAGGTTCTACTATGTACAAGAAGATCTAGGTTAAACACATGCACAAGTGTGTAGGATTAAGATTCTGATGTAGTTTTTAATATGAAAATGGTTTTTATATCATCATAGACAATACCATTAATATTGGGACACTACCATGAATGTTACTATCATTGATGAAATTATATAATATAATATGAAATATCCAATGGACTTCAATATGGCTAAATTCATCAGTATATATTTTATATCACATTTTTTATGATACATTCAAATTTGGAATAAAGTATGTTTCTCTCTCCTTATTTATCAATTTCTATATGTTCACCCTTTAAATGAGTTTTTAATGAACTAAAAAACTATCAAGATAATAAAATTACCAATAGGCAAAGATCTTATGAGGGTGAGTGATTTAATAAACTCATCCTATAAATATGGTAAAGTTGTCTCATTTAATAAAACCAACCTAAAAATTTAGTGAGGTTGAATTATTTAATCAATTCAACCTATAAAAAAACCAACTATTATAAAAATAATAGGTTTGCTAATGATACTTCCTAGTGTAATCAATGCTTCATAGTGATGGTAATACATTTATATAGTTGTTAATTTTAATTTTTCACATGAAATATCATGACATATTCACCTATAATGTTTCTCAAACTAAATCACATGTGTCAAATATATGAAAAAAATCTATTTAAAATATATTAAAAATTAGTGCAATGTATAGGATTCTTATCCATATGTATATGTGAATCATGTAAATGTAGTATATATTGTGTAAGTATGGAGGTCATGTCCTTGTGACACAACCTTAAAAAAAATTAGAGATATTGAGAACTACATAAATGAGGAGGTTATGTATTCATGATATGCCCCCAATAAAATCTAGAAAGTATGTAAATGTGGAGGTCATGCCTTTATGACATTTCTACCACTAATATGCCCCCCATTTTGAGGTGAGGTAAATATAATCTGGTAGGTAACTTATCTCAAAAGTATAAGGTAACTATATAATATATGTATGAATCATGTAACATAGATGAGTAACATGTATAAGTGGATATATCAGTTAAATACATAATATGTGATCACATAAGGCCCTAATATGCATGATATGTATCATGTAAGTATATATAGAGTAATAATACAAGGTCAAAAAATAATAAATCACACACATAATTTCATGCCCAATTTTTTTGTCCCAAAACCCATTTATTTTTTTGCTAATTTAATTCATTGATGCTTACTTATTCACTATGGCTTCTTAAATTTTAACTACTATGATTTGGTCAATACACAACTAAAGGGTGATACACCATTATGTAGTGAATTATTAATTCAAATTATATAATATTTAATTGAAATATTACCATACAAAAATAAATGAAATATGACAAAAAAACACCCTAACCTAGCCTATAAACCTAGACCCAATGTCCACACCACAACTTGGATAGCCTACATATCCACTCCATGAAATTAGGGTATGATATAATTATCCTTTCACTTGTGATGGCCTATTATATGAGAAATAATCACCAAAAATATTTTGGCACTCTAATTCAATAAGGGATATAAAATTCCACTTAGGCGAGCTTCTATAAGATCTTGTCATCCAATATAAAATAAAACCATGATCTCAACATGTTCATACAATGTGAAACATTTAAACAAATGATGTATGAGTACTTATCCAATAATTAAAACACAATAACACAAATAATATTCCAACATGACCAAGAAATGATGTTCCAATGATCTAATAAAATTGAGACTCTATAATTTATAGACTACACTATTTAGAGTAGCTCTATCTCTCAGGCAAATCTATAAATGTGTCTAATATTAAAATGAGATAGATAAAGAATACTATTCAATTAATAAAAATTATAAACATATCATTAAAATATACTTGTGATCATATCACACAAATATAAATTATAATAATTCTCAAATGTAACTAATATTACTATAAACTCACACTAATATAAATACTCAAAAGAACAAAAAATAATACATGTGCTCCATGACACCTAAGGTTAGTTGGACATAATTATCACCTAAGGAGAGTGATATAATGGTTATTTTAAGGTTAACATACCCCCATTTATGAAAAATGGGGACCCTTTTTTCAAATTATGAAAATTTTTACCGAAAAATTGAAAGTTCACTTGATCAGAGTACCACTAGCATGTTTGCAAATTGTTTTTATTTGAAGATCATCCACACCTAGTTCTCATTTGGATTAATTGACATGTTTTTAAATTATCATTGTTTTATCCTTTCTAATGTTTCTAATTATTTTTTCTTGTGTTTATGTATTCTAGGTTCAATGGAATCTCATTTGGGAATGAACATGCTTAGGGTGTTATGCTTCAATGTTGAATTGATCTTTTACTAGCCTTTGGTTTGTCAAAGATTAATTGAATCTATTTTAAGTCATGTTCAAACCCTAGTATAATTTTTTAACCTATGTCCCTTTTCTAATAAACTCAAATTTACATAGGAACAATTTATGTGGGAATAGCTATTTGTGCCATAGGACTTAGTTTAATTTTTATCCTGAGGCTTAGTCATGTTTTTCAACATGACCAAACCTTAGTCTAAAAATATTATGCTTTGTCACTTTAAGTCTTGAGCCCCCCTTAATTATTTATTATTATCATGGTCTAAATAATCATATGGTACCTTTTGTTATGTTCCAATATTAGCCTAAAATCCTTGTCTTAAAGTCCTAATTGTATTTAATAATACAATAAAAACCCTAGGCTAAAGCTTTATGCCATGTCTTTTATCATTCATGGGGTCCTGTTTATTATGTTTTATAACTTATCCTAAAAAAATTATCCTAAGGTTTTATAATGTTTATCAACATGAATAAAACCCTAATCTTAAATATTTAACATAAGTTCCCTATATTCCTTGAGCTTGACTTAGTTTTATAATATTGACCACAAAATCAATGGTATGCATTTGTTAGGGCAAGATTGATCTAACAGTGCATGTTAAGTTACAACTTCACTGAAGCCCCAAAACAAGTGAGAATGTGACAAGTGTCACCATCATAGGAACCCTACCAAATATATAATACTACACAATAAAATATTATCTGAAGGAGTGTGATTGATTATCCAAAGATGATCTAATGGTGTAAAATCAATGTTGATAAGTCAAAGATTCAACAGAGCCTCAAGATAAGTGAGAAGGTGATAAGTGTCACAATTTTATTGAAATAACATTAAGGATCCAATGACATTACACCCTTTGTATTGATATTTAATGGATTGCATTGATCCAACATAATAATATCTAATGGTGCATAATGAAGGTTTAAAAAGTCAAAATATCTAAGAATAAATGCAGAGATAACAAGTAGAATAAACACAAGCCACAAATTAAATTTTGACTATATTTTAAAGATATATGGTACATGGATTACCATAAAAAAAATTGATCAATGGTCATTAGATTAGGGGACATGATCTAATTGATAAATATCAATGGAGTGCATCTATTTGAGTGAGGATGATCTGATAGTGTGAGATCAATGATTGACATTCAACAAAGATCAAGATGAATACAAAAGTGACAAGTTTCAAAACCATTTGGAATATAGTAAAACAAGGTAGAGTTTTTAAAGGGTTAGAACCAATAAAATATTAACATGTGTCCAAAAGTGATAAATGGTCATATTTTAAATATTAATGAGTAGGATGTCTTGATGATGCCACATTAGAGCCACATAAGCATAATATGCCAAATTGAAGATTTTGTATACCCAAGAAATGCAAAGGTATAAATAAATGATCCAATTAATATCTAAGGCATGAAACTTGTAAATTAAACTAGCTACCACCATTACATCATTAAGAAGACCTTCAGGAAAAACCCTAAAAAGTATGAGAACCCTAATTTGACCTTGTGCTCAATGTGACCAAGCCAAGGAAAGTTGAATTATCACCTTTTCAATAAAAATTCAATCTAGATATGATGTGAAATATATTATAAAGTAATTTAGATAAATTCATAGCTATGGAATCCCATAAAAGTGTTTTCATAGAGGATTTGGAACTTTATTTAACCTCAGATGCAAAAAGAAGAGTTTTTAAGGACATATAGTTCAATTCCATAGCTCTAAATATAAGGGACAAAAATTTGTTGAGATTGTTTTAGACCATTGAGAACCAAAAAACCATCATAAGATAGGAGGAGAAGAGCATTCCTACAAAAATAAGATATTATGACATTGTCACCACCTAGATGACAGGCCTACACTACACAACTACAAAACCTGAGGTACTACATTGCATAGATATCCTTGCTCCAATTTTTAAAGATGATAAAATAGATAAGGGCATGGTTATGTATGATTTTAGTTTTAAAAAAAATTCTTACATTTATCCCATAGCTTTTGATAATTATTAAAAATTTCCTAAACTCTAAGTAGACCTTACCACAATCAATAATTGGGCCTAAGAAAATGATTTGAAGAACATCCTTTCCCTATGGTTGTATTCTAAAAACTAAGTGTTTTCTGACTTCAATAATAACATACCCATTGGTAAATTTAGACCTAGACTAATAATGATCATGATAATGATTAATAGATTATGTGTAAATGTAGCCACTACATATGTAGATAAGATTTGGGTCCCTTTAGTCTACTTGATGGTCAAGAAACAAGTCACCCCTCATCTTGGTGAAGTAATCAACACCTATTTAAATAGATAGTTTTTTACAATCAAGAAGAAGAGTAGGGATTAATTCTACATGATGTAAAATCTTTTGTATTTCCTCCTTTCTATAATAAATATCCTCAACCTTAGGGAATGGTCACTTGATAGGACATAAAATGTCTCAGAGTATTACTCCAAGTTATATATCTTTAAGTATAGGGATCACATCTAATTCATATGTGATTATGTCTATCCCACCCTTAATGAGGACATCACAAGGAGCCTAATGATGAGATTCCTCCCATTAATAAAGAAAAATGTTAAATTTATAGGGGATATATGGCTATATATAGATTATATAATCATCAGGATTGAGGTAACCTAATCCACTCCCCTCAGATGATCAATCCATGTGCCAAATAGGATTGCAAAGTAAGAATTAGTTTACCAAATATGTAATGGAATAGGTGGTCTTTAAAAGACCAAAAAGAAGGGACTGATTCATACCCTCCCTATAACCATTAGTAAAATTGTGTTTGCATCATAGGATAATATTGAGGCTACTTCAAAACACATGACCTCTTTTAATCTTCAAATTGATGAACTAAGGTAGTGGGATCCCCATGGAAGGGTTAAGGAGAATTTTAATTCCAAAGGAATAAATTTACCTTATGATCACTAGCCTAGTCCTTTTGACCCTGTATACATAAAATCATACTCATTCTATGAGGTCACCATTAGATTAAAAAATCACAACATCAATCATGAATCTAGAATGCAAACAAAATGGAGGAGATAATAAATGGAAATTAGGCATAAGGCAATATTATTTGTTAAGTGGTTCACCTTCTAGACCTCCAATAGACCAACTAAAAATAGAGTCCAGACTTGAGACACAAATTAAGCAAAGGCCAAAAGAGAGAAGCCATGATGAAATTGCATATTCTTTAGTCCAATTAGAGGAACAAGGATTACCAGTGGAAGAGGGTCACATAGTAGCATTGGACCCTGATGATACCATTAAAGATGACCTTAAAATTCTATCATTATCTTATGATTCTAAGGATGAATAAATGGTGGAAACAAAGGAAGAGAAGAGGAAGGAAGTGTTAGATCTAGTTCATATAGACTCCTTAAAATAAAAGATGAATTGGCAATTGTTCTAATGAAGGCTATGAAGCCCAAGGTGACTTTAACTCCTCCTTTGAGTGATGTTAACCTTTTTAGTGAATAAAATTTGATTCATCATCCAAATATTTTTAAATGGTTCATTTGTGATAAACTATAGAAAGTACCTACTAGATAACAACCCTAGGTAATGATGAAGGCCAATAATATCCTAGTGCATGAGGAGGTCAAGCCATGGATCCTATCTCTACAAAAGGAAGATTAAAAAAGGATGGTTTCTCTAGGAGAATCAAGTGGAGCACAAATGGAGACTCCAATTCCAAAAGTAACACAATCTTTAGTTGGTGTCAAATTTGACCCAACAACTACCAGTTTGTAGAGGGTAAATGAAAATAAATCCTAACAAGATTTTTAAATAATATAAGTGGGTATTAAAATTAATATTTATTGCATATAAGAATAATATAAATATATAAATATTTTTTAAATTATTATAATATAATATAAAAAATAAAACTCATCCTAAAATAATATTTTTCTAATTAAATATATACTAATTATTAAAATATGATATTGATCTAATAGGTTTTTAATATTAAAATATATACTTATGTTTCCATTCATATCAATATCAATGTAACAAAATTAAGTTTTAATAACTATTTCTATCACTTTCTATTTGTTATGTATTTTAATTTAAAAAAGACCCCATTCATTAACATAATAAAATACTTAATCTTTAAGATATATATTATAATAAAATGCTAGATAATAAGGTTAATGTGTGGGTTAATAATGCTAAATATGTTTTTGTATGTTTTATATTTATATAATTTAATGAATATAATGGCATGAATGAAAGCATGCAGGAAATAAAACACAACATAATGGAAGAGAAATGTGTTGAAAATTCACAAAGAACCAGATAACATACCTAATCAGATTTCACTTTCCAAAAATTGGAACCTTTTGTTGGTTTGAATTTGGCGATAGGGTAAAGGCTAGGTGAAAATACTACCTTTGAGGAAAATGTTATTCAATTGGCTTAGGCACAATCAAAGAAATTACAAATAGCTATCAAGGGCATAATATAGAAAAATAATAATTTGGAAGGAATATCTATCTTATTAATCCTAGAGGATAATTTTAAATTTTTTGAGGACACCATGGATGATTTCTTCAATTCCTTAAAGATAGTTAGGGCTAAGAAAGATGCAGTGAATAAATGAAGTATCATGGCTACAAGCCAAGATGGCTAATGGAAAGCCTCAAGATACCAAGTGAAGGATTTGATCAAGGTATTGAGCAAAAATCAAATCCTTGAGTTTAGAATAATCAACCTAGCCTACCTTAACATGGCTATGGATATATTAGTAGATAAAATTAGAGCCTTGAGAAACTAGTCCAAGCAAATGGAATACATTTCTAAGGACCTCAAATAGCTAGAAGATAAAATATTACACATATTGGATAGATTGATCAAATAACCCACCACACTTAGTCCCTTAGACCTAATAACTCATGAAGATTTCAAGCATAGACCTACTCAATTCATGCAAGAAGTAGGAAATGAATGACAAGGGAAGATAGGGGCTAATAAAAGGAAGATCATGGGCTTACTTTTTTCATCTAAATAAAATATAGGAGATGCTAGAAACATCAAGTAAACATTAGAAAGAGCTGAAAAGGATATCAAGAACCTATAGGGCCAAGAAAAGGAACTCTTCATGAGGCCTATTATTAACCTCTAGCTTATCAATAAGTAACATTATAAAATGAAGATCTTGTAGGGAAGGCAAAAGTATATAGTAGCACAAGGGTCGAAAAGGAAAGCCAATTGACTTAGGATGTTTCATTGCATAGAGACATTTTATATTTTTGAAAATATAATATTCTTTTTGTAAATTTGTGTGCAATTTGTAAAGCACACTACTTATAGGTTAGTCATTTTAGAATGTCTAAAAGGTACTAGAAGGAATGTAAAAGGATAGTTGTCTTTAACACTTTACATGACTAACTAAAAATACCTCATGAATTATCTATTTAAAGAGGTAATATCTATTGTAAAAGAGGAGGGATTTTTTTGAGCAAAAAACTATTATGTAAATTTTGAGCAAATTAATATAAGCAAGGATTTTTGTAAAGTTTGTCCACATTTGCTTATGTGAATTATTATCATGGTTTTTCTCTCATTTTTCTAGTCTTATTTTCATATTTGAATGGTTCCTATGAATTATTTATGTGCATATTTAAATTCAGATTTGCTAATTCATGTTAATGCTAGATTAGTTGAAATTTGTTAGGTTTACTTTGCTTTCTTGCTCTTCTTGCATCTGGGATAATGCTATTTACTTACAGGGGTGAAATTATTAAAGTAAATCATGTTCTTATTTGCATCCTTTCATACCTTCCTTAGATGTTTTCTTGATGTGTAATAGGATCTGAGCTTATGATACATCATGTTGCACACTAGTTAAATGCATGTTCAAATGAAATTAGAACTTTGTCATAATGTTTGAAATAAAGATCAACAACCCCTATCTTTTGTGCTCTACCCTTATTTTTTCTTTTTTCAATCAATTCATCTTAGATTAGTTTCATTTTGAATATTTATCTTAGTTTATATTTATACTTATTTTAAATCATTATTCACTTTAAATATCATAGGTTATCTTCAAAATTAAAGATCAACTATTAAGCCATGGTGGCTCCCAACCACCAACTAATATAAATTTATGAAATAGTCCACTTGTTATAGCTATATTACACCATAGATAATAGGATTATCACAACATACAACTCATGCAATGGATTCTCTAAATTTAGAAATGAGTAATGTTTCTTGAACACTAAGAACCACCTATGATACACTTTTAGGCATTAATAGGAAAATGCATTCCACCAGTTCTATAAGGAGGGCATTAGTTAAATCTTTGAAATTTTGAAACATCTTTGCTAATTTTGGTGAATTGCATTTAAATATTGATGCATTTTTTGCATATTTGTGTTTCTTTTAGAATATTTGTGTAAAGATCATTAATCTTATTGGTTTCATACTAGTCCTTATGCTTATTTAGACAAAGTTAGATATTAGTTGAAGATATATGACAAATCATGGTAAAGATAGCTTAAGATTTGAAAATACAAGGCATTTTAGGTTAGTAATAGTGTTTTTGTTCAAATATTGATTGGATCTTTACAAATTTGAAGTTAGTTGAGCTTAGAACATGTAAAAATCACTCATACATGCATATTTGGACATATCTTTGAGCTAAATTAGTCAAATATTGAAGTCATTTATCATTATTTATAAAAATTTGTGTAATTTTTTCTTAATTTTCAATTTTGATCATTTTTATTTACAAAGATAATATTCACAAATTATATTTAAAATAGGGTTCAAAGATTTCAAGTTGGAATTGCCAAGGATAAGGACCAGGTTATGTTTAGAGACAAGGGTTACTACTCTATCATTAGAAGTTGATAGGAGATTTAGGTGAGACAAAGGTAAGTGTAAACTCTCAAAGTATTAACCAACATCACTAGTTTAGGATGCTCCTATGTTCAATCCCTATCAAGGTATGGCTTGGATAGGTGGTTCTTCAATCAATGTGTCAGGTGTGGTTCATGATCTTCCTCATAATACTCAAAAGTATTTGCCTAATTTTAGTCCTAATGGTTTTGTAACTACTAAATAACACATTAAAAACTTCAAAGCTACTTTAATGATATTGAATGTTATTCATGAAGATGCAACATGCAAGTTATTTTCCTTTACTTTCAAAGATGCTTCATATGAATGGATCCTTAACATTCTTAAAAAATACATAGCCAGTTGGAATGATTTTAATAATTACTTCATTAATAATTTGGTAAAATAATCAGTCCTTATGTTCTTTACCAATAGTTTACCATAGTTAAAAGAGATTCAAATGAGCTCGTAAGAGCCTCTAATGCTAGAATCTAGAAAATGTTTAGCAAAACCATAGATCCTTATAGACCTCATGAGGATTTAGCCTTAGAGATTTATAAGGATGCCTTAGATCTCATGACTTTTGTGTTTCTTAAAAATTTTGATCATGTCATTAATACACTAGGCCTAGCTTATGTTGAAGATATGATCATTAATGATTAGATGCAACCACAAGGCCAAATGGCATATAATATTCTCAACATTAATCTAAATTTTCATATTCTAAATGGCATTCCCAATTCTAATCAAAATATGCCTACCTTAAATAAACTTTTAGTTCTAAACCAATTACCTTTAAGTGATGCACATCCTAGCCAAAATGTAAGATTCTTGAACAATGCTACCAGTGGATCTTATCCACAAACCAACGAAATTTGATTCTTGTAGCTAGTAGTAATACTTAAGTGCATAATTTAGAGGCACCAAATAATGATAATGACTCCATCTTAAAGATGGTTTAATAGATAAGAACTAATTTCCTTTAAAAGCAAAAGTAAGTTGGCAATATTGGGGAAATCTCCAACAAGAACTTCTCTTTCCAAAGATTCAATAGGCCTTCAAATAGATTCCTAGATAATAATAAAAACCATAACAATGAGTCATCTAATAATAATAATGTATTTGACATAAATCTTAGTGATGTATCTTTGCATGATTATTGTAGAGTTCATTATACTTCAAAACATGGTAAATTAGATTATCTATAATTTTGTGATGACTTTGAATATTTTTAAGAAGAGTTAGATACTTTTGAAGTTATTCCTAACAAAGACAATTGTGCAAGTACCTCAAGTTCTTCAAGGTCATCTAAATCTTTTGATTCAAATCTCATGGTGGAGACATTTAAGTTATCATTTTAAGAAGAGAATGAGCTTGATAATATCCTTGAATAAATTCATGATTTTTAGTAATATATAAAGAAAACTTATCCTCTAAGAAATAGGGAATAGAAACAACCTTTAACAAACTCAACTCTACCAAATAATTTTGACACTCCTCCTGATACTACATCAGATAACAATCCAAATCCTTCTAAAGGAAGTATTACTAAACCCAATGATAATGCATCTAATTCTTATAATAGGACTAGATATGATATAGTGGAGGACATGAAAAAGATCAACACTAACATTACTTTGAATGAACTAACTAAAATTACTGATCAAGGGGACTTGTTCTTGGAGTCTTTATCTAAGAAGCTTGGTAAGTCTCAAAAGGTTGTACATGATAACATTGAAATACACAAATAAAAATTAGATTTTCCAATTTTCTTGCTTACAGCCAGGATCTTTGGTAAAAATTTACATAATTACTTCTTAGACTTTGGTACATCTACAGATATTATACCTAAAGGTATTTTTGAGTAATCAGGTTCGAATCCAATTAAATATGATAGTGTTTTGACTCAATTAGATAAATAGAGAGTTAAAATAATTAGTGAATTGTTTAATTTTCCCATTTAGATTGTTTTTGAACCAAGGATATAATAGTTCATTGATATCTAAGTGGTGGATATTCATGAATCATATGGAATGTTTCTAAGTAGCGATAAGACCAGGTCATTGAATGGATGTGTCTATTGATTTCTCACACATGCGGTTACCCTAGAAAGGAGTTCTTAATTAGATCAAGATAGAGAGGGAGACCAAGATAAATTATATGATCATTTATTAAAATGAATCCAATAATAATGTTAACATGGTTAACTCAGATCTAGGTGTTTATTCTCTTGACACCCTAAAGATATGTAACTCCAAAATTTCTCATACTATGCCTAGATTATGGAAGTTGTATTTTGATGGTGATATATGTAAATTAAGCTCTAGAATAGGAGTGGTATTAATCAATCCCATTGGGAAGGAATGCAATGCATATTATAAACTCTAATTCCCATACACTAAAAATCTTGCAGCATATGAATAACTTATTTTAGGATTATAATTTTTAATTAAACATAAGGTCAAGGAAGTGTTAGTTTTTGGTGATTCAAAAATACTAGTTAATCAGGTCAAAAGTATATATCAATGCAAGTTGTCCTATCTTAAGAAGTATAAATTTAGAGTGTGGGACTTAGTTAAATGATTTAATGCTTCCAACATTTTACTAGTCCCTAGGGAAGAAAACAAGGGTACTGATGAACTTGATTTAGATTTAGCCAACCTTATACCCAATCAAAATTCCAATTTACAAAACCTTACCATTGAATTAGTCCCATGTCCCTTGATTCTAGATAATGTTAACCATATATAAGTATTCAATTAAAACCGATAGACCATAGACTTCATGACTAGCTCAAGAGTATTTGAGGTTCACATCATTAATGAAGTCAATGAAAATACCCTTGATGGTGACAAAGTTAAAGGTAATCTTGATGACAAGGTCATTCAACTGAATGATAGCAAAATCCTCAAAGGAATTATTACCCTAGAAAGGTTGTTTATTTCTAGAAAAACCAGATGAGGTTATCAAGATCCCTAAGGTATATGGGAAGGATTACATGTAGTTGACCAAGGTTTCTAAGGTTAACCTCAATTGGTGAACATTAGTATATCTTGCACAATCATCTAAACCAAGAGAGCCAAAGATATGATGACCAAGTATAAATATGTAGTAGTATGGCCCTATGATGACTCAAATATCTTGAATCCTAGCGTCATAACCCACACCATACCATTGAAATAATTTTGTAAAACTTTTAGGTAAAAACAAAGGCTAGTCAACCCCATCCTAAAACCAATGATATACAAAGAGTTAAAAAAGTTACTAAATGTTAAGATAGTGTTTCCCATTAAACACTCCACTTTGGTAGCTAACCTAGTACTAGTTAGGAAGAAAAATGGTGAAATTAGATTATGTATCAAATTTAGAAATATGAATAGAGCATCTAAAAAGGATAATTATCCCCTACCTTCTCTTGACCAAGTAATCCAAACTATTTTTGGTTCTTATATGATGTCTTTTCTTGATGGATTTTTAGGGTATAATTGAGTCCTAATGAATAAGGAAGATAGGATGAAGATTGCATTTACTACTAAGTGGGGCACTTTTTATTACAAGAGAATGCCTTTTGGATTATCCAATGTAGGTACAACCTTTCAATGAGTAATGGATAATGAATTTTAAGGGTTGATAGGTAAGTGCATTATTATATACATGGATGACATAACTATTTTTTGTAAAAATAGGGAAGACCACAACATGCACTTGCAATAGGTATTTGAGGGATGTAGAAGGTATGGAATTTATCTCAATCCTATAAAAATATTTTTTTATGTAACTAAGGGAAATATATTATGACATGTCATAACCAAGGATGGGATATATATAGACCTAGATAGAGTAAATTAAAAATCAAAGATATAACCCCCTAATAGTAAGAAGGAATTGAAGTCTTTCTTTAGTAAAATCAGCTTTGAGAAAGTACATTTCTGATTTTGCAGAGATTGTGAAGCCATTAAATGACATGTTGAAGAAAGATATGAAGATCACATAGAATGAGGAGACTAATAAAGCTTTAAAAGACATCAAAGAATCAATTGGAACAACTCTTATAATGATAATTCTAGATTTCACTAAAGATTTCTATATTTATTCCTTTGATTTGATCATACAATAACTGATATTCTAACTCAAAAGATAGATAAGTGTGATCACCCCACTGCTTTCATGAGTACTAACATTAAAATTTTTGAGTTGAACTATTATTTGATTGATAAAAAAGCATTTGTTTTAGTCAAGGTATTGAATAAATTTAGACACTATATCCTTAGAAATAAAGTACATGTAATTCTACCAGACCTTGCCACTAAGCTAATGTTGAGTCAATGTGAACTTGGAGAAAGAAGGGGTAAGTGGATGTCTATCCTTAGAGAATATGATCTAGAGATGAAGAGTACCAATTTGGTAAGATGCCAAGGTTTAATTTACTTAATTACTAATACTAATCCCAAACTGAGTATTATCCAGGTTGATCAACAAAGATTTCAATCCAATGATTGATATGATCCCATTGTTCATTTGCTAATCAATGGATGTTGCCACACAAGATTAAGTACAGATAAAAAGAGAGATTTAAGGCTCAAGGAAACCCATTTCTTGATCAAAGATGGGATATTGTATAGAAATAACTTTGAAGGCATTTACCTAAGATGTGTCTCCAAGGGAGAAGTAGCTAAGATCTTGAGCACTTTCCATGAGAAGCTAGGAAGTGGACATCCATACAAAAGGACTACAACCCACAAGATCCTTAGATCTAGTTACTATTGCCCTAATATATTCAAGGATGCTCATAAACATGTGAGAGACTGTCATTCATGTCAAATACTTAACACCAAAGAGCCCAAAGCATCCATGCCATTGAAATAAGTAATCATTGATAAACCTTTTTCACAATGGGACAAGATTTTATGGGGGTTATCAACTCAATTCCTCAAATGGTCATAAGTATGTTTTGACTGCTACTAACTACTACAAAAGATGGATTGAATCAATCAAAGCCAAGTAGTGTAGGATTGAAGTGATAAAATTATTAGATAAAAATATATGCACAATGTTTGGCACACTAGTACCTCTAGTCTATGATAATTTATCTAATTTATATCCATTAAGATGATTGAATGGGCATATGATAACAATATTATGCTCAAGTTATCATCAAACCATTACCCTCAAGGCAATGGAGTTTTTTAATCCATAAATAAGAACTTGATGAAGGCAACAAAAAAAGTCTAAAGTTGATAAACCAAGGATATGGCACAAGATGCTAAAATATGCCCTTTGGGTAGATAGAATAAGAGTTAAACAAGCTCTCAAGGCATCACCATTCTTGTTGGTATATGGTCAAGAACCTATATTCCCCATTACCCTCAAGCTACCAACATATAGGTTCATGAAAGAATACATGGAAGAGGATCAAGAATTTTCAAGTTAAAGGCTACTTAGTATCATACATATAGAAGATATAAGAGAGGAAGCTTTTGCCAATTTTAGACATCAAACCATAGTCAAGAGATGGTTTGACAAATGTTCAAAGATAAAAGTTTTTAGATAAAGGGATCTAGTTTTTTTTGTGAAAAAAGCCTCAAAACTAGAAGAAAAACATAGGAGGTTCATGCCTTTGTAGATTGGCTCATATCAGATAGCTGAGACCCTGGGAGATAGCACCTTTAAACTAAAAGACATACAAGGCACATAATTCACATTGCCTATAAATGGGTAATACCTAAAAAAATTCTTCTCTAATTTCCCACCTAAAGTATTCATGGAATGAACTTTAAGACTAGTTAGAGTTAATTTATGTAGGATTTATTTTAGTTTATTTCATCTTTCTTTCCTTCTTATCCCTTATTTGTGTATAGTGCATGTATATAGTTATTTTCTTGTTTCTTTGGATTTCTATTTGTTTGGTGTGTTTCCTTTTATTTGCTTTGCTCCTTGATTTAAATAATTCTATTTCAAGATATTCCTCATCTCAAAATACATTTATATGCTCAAAAGGAACTCCATAGTTTAGGAATGCAAGTATGTCTTCTCAAAATTGGTTGATCTTGGATTATTGAAATATGAGCTTGATGTTATAATTTGGAAAAAATAGTAAAGACTAATAGGTAGGATAATTTTCCCTTGAGACTATAATCCTTGTTTTAAACTAAGATTGGTTCTAAGAAGGATTTTACATGTAGGATGAAATCTTGAGTTTTTGGAACACATTCATGCTTGCACCTAACAAACATCATTGCTTGGGATAAAGTTTGCAACCAAGGATGATTTTTCGAAGACCAAACATTTGACCAAATCCTAAAACCTAACTAGCTTGGGTTCCAAAATTTGATAGAAAGTCAAAAAATTTCAAAAAATACAAAAATAGGATATTTATTACAAAAAACTAAAAGGCTTTCTAAGCAAGGTTGATTTTGGTAATCTCCATCAGGTCTATGGATGCATGGCTAGTAGTAGAGGAAGGCCTTGAGTGGATCCAAAAGTATCTCTATTAGGGATATGGACATTTTGATGGTAGTAGATCAATGCCCAAGCCTTATTTGAGATAAATCATGATTCTTAATGAACATTCAAATATGTTGTAAGTTAATGTTGATGGTTAAAGTCATAAATCTAAAAGTTGTTCTCTAAATACAATGGCAACTAGTAAGTGGAATCAAAGCACACACATAACATGGCTATGTTTTGATGTTTGATCCTAATTATACATGTGCAAGAATTATTTTAACCATGAACTCGTCTTAATAATGGTGCCTGATCAAGTAAAATAAATATCCTAGTTATTAGTCTAAACCAAAGTATCTAAATTCTAATATATTATTATGTTTCCCATAGAAGTTGCCATTTATTGAGGTCAACATACCCCCATTTATAAAAAATAGGGACCCTTGTTTCAAATTATGAAAATTTGTACCTTAAAATTGAAAGTTCACTTTATCAAAGTACCACTAGTATGTTTGCACATTATTTTTATTTGAAGATCATCCACACCTAGTTCTCATTTAAATTAATTGACATGTTTTCAAATGATCATTGTTTTATCCCTTCTAATGTTTCTAATGATTGTTGCATGTGTTTTTGTATTACAATTTTAATGTAATCTCATTTGGGAATGAACATGTTTAGGGTTATGTGCTTCAATGTTAAATTGATCTTTACTATCTTTTCCTTTGTCAAAGGTTTAATTGAATCTATTTTAAGTCACGTTAAAACCCTAGTCTAATATTTTGACATAGGTCCCTTTTGGATTAAATTCAAATTTACATGGGAAAAATTTATGTAGGAATAATTATTTATGATATAGGACTTCGCTTAATTTTTATCCTAAGGCTTAGTCATGTTTTTCAACATGACCAAGCCTTAGTTTAAAAATCTTATGTTTGGTCCCTTTATTTCATGATCCCCCCTTAATTATTTATTATTAGCATGGTATAACTAATCACATGGCCCATTCTTTTTATGTTCCAATCTTAGCCTAAAATCCTTGTCCTAAAGTTTTAATTTTATTTATTAATATAATAAAAACCTTAGACTAAAGCCTTATGCCATGTCTTTTATCATTCATTGGGTCCTCTTGATTATGTTTTAAAAATTAGCCTAAAAATTTTATCTTAAGGTTTTATCATGTTTACCAACATGAATAAAAACTTAGTCTAAAATATTTAACCAAAGTTCCTTATATTCCTTGAGCCTAACTTAGTTTTATTTTATTGACCATAGGATCAATGGTACACATTTGATTGGGCAAGATAGATCTCATGGCACGTGTTAAGTCAAGACTTCAATGGAGCCCCAAAATAAGTGAGAAGGTGAAAAGTGTCTCTATTATGGATTCACTACCAAATATCTAATAGTACATAATAAAATATGATTTGATAGAGCATGATTGATCAGCCAAAGATGATCTAATGGTGTGAGATAAATGTTGACAAGTCAAAGCTTCAACATATCCCTAAGATAAGTGATAATGTTATAGGTGTCATAAGTTTAGTGAAAACACATTGAGTAGCCAATGAAATTCCACCCTTAGGATTGAGATCTTATATTGTGCATTGATCCAACCAAATAAAATCTAATGGTGTGTGATGAAGGTTAAAAATTTAAA
This sequence comes from Torreya grandis, assembly GCA_037957365.1. Lineage (NCBI taxonomy): Eukaryota > Viridiplantae > Streptophyta > Pinopsida > Cupressales > Taxaceae > Torreya > Torreya grandis. Next base: position 86,621 of record JARHVA010001106.1, on the reverse strand, counting down.
ATTTCTAAGAATGAACATAGAGAAAACAAGTGGCATAGCCATAAGCCACAAATTAAAGCTCAAACATATTTCAAATATCGATGGTATGTGGATGAGTCTAGACATTTTGATAAATGGTTTTTATAATAGGATAAATGATCCAATCAATCAAGATGGATGAAGCACATTCATTAAGGTGAAGATGATCTGATGATGCAAGATCAACATTGACATTTCAACAAAGATCAAGATGAATTAGGAAGTGACAAGTGTCACAAACATGGGGAATATATAAAAGAAACTAATGACATTCATTTTTTTAGATCAAGATCAATGAACCACGTTGATCCATGCAAATAGATATAACAATTTGAAAGAAGGTAGAATTTTCAAAGGGCCCATAACCAATAAAATATTGAAACATGCCCAAAAGTGACAAATGGTCATATTTTGAATATTAATGTGTAGGATTCCATGGTGATGCCAAATTAGAGCCACACAAGCATAATATGACAAGTTAAAGATTTTATAGACCCAAAAAATGCAAATGTATAAATATGCGATCCAATTGAGATCTAAGTCATGAAACTTGTAAATTGAGCTAGATACCACCATTAAAGCACTAAGAAGACATTTAGGAAAAATAGTAGAAAGTACGATAACCCTAATTTAACTTTGTGTTCATTATGACCAAGCCAAGGAAAGTTGAATTATCCCCTATGCAAGAACAATTCAATCTAGAGCCAAAGTGAAATCTATTAACAAGCAGTTTCAAGAAATTCATAGCTATGGCACCCTACAAAAGTGTTTACAAAGAGGATGTGGAAATTTATTTGACCTAAGATGTAGAAAGAAGAGATTTTAGGGATACACAATTAGATTCCATAGCTCTAAGCATAGGGGAAAATACTTGGTCAATATTGTTTTAAACCATTGAGAACCAATAGCCCATGACAAGATGGGAGGAGAAGAACATGTCTACAAAAAGAAGATACTATGACATAGTCTCCATCCAAATGAGAGGCCTAGACTACACATCTATAAAAATTGACGTACTACATTGCATAGATATCCTTACTCCAATTTTTAAAGATGGAAAAATAGATAAGGGCATGATTATGCATGAGTATAGTTTAGGAATATTGATTATATTTTTCCCATATAATTTTAAAATTATTACAAATTAAATAAACCCCAAGTAAGCCTTACCACAATCAATAATTGGGCTAAAGATAATGATTTGAAGAGCATCCTTTCCCTATGGTTGTATTCTAGAAACCAAATGTTTTATGACTTCAATGATAACATCCCCATTGGTCAATTTAGACCTATAATAATAATGATCATGATAATAATGAATAGATTCTATTAAAATGTAGCCACTACATATCTAGACAAGATTTTGGTCCCTTTAGTCTACTTCATGGTTGAGAAATAAGTCACCCCTCCTCTTGGAGAAGTAATCAAAACCTATTTGAATAGATAGTTTTATAAAATCAAGAAGAAGAGTAAGGCTTAATTATACATGATGTCATATCTTTTAAACTCCCTACTTGCTATAACAAAGATCCCCAACCTTAGGGAAATGTAACCTGATAGGACATAAATTATCTCATAGTATCACTCTAAGTTACATATCTTTAAGTACAAAGATCACATCTAACTCATATGTTATTGTGTTTATCCTACCCTTAATTAGGCCATCATAGGGATCCCAATGATGAGAGTTATCCCCCTCATAAAGAAAACTATTGAAACTATAGTGGATATATGGTTATATATAGATTTTATAATAATTAAGATTTATGGAACCCAATACAATCCCCTTAGATTACCAGTCCATACACCAAATAATATTTTAGAGTAAGAAGTAGTTTATCAAATCTATAATGGAATAGATGGTCTTTACAAGACCAAAAGAAAGGGACTACTTCACACCCTCCCCATAACCATTGGTATAACTATGTTTGCATCATTGGACATATTAAGGCTACTTTAAAACATAGGACCTCCTTCAATCTTTAAATTTATGAGCTAAGGTAGTGGGATCCCCATGGAAGGGTTAAGAAGCATTTGAAGGAAAAGGAATAAATGTAACTCATGATCCCTAGCCTAGTCCTTTTGACTCTATATACACAAAAGCCTCTTCATTCTCTGAGGTCGCCATTAGATTAAAAAAACACAACATCAATCATGAATCTAGGATGTAGAGGGAGAAAAAGGGAGGAAATGATATATGGAAATTAGGGCTAAGGTAGTACCATTTACTAAGTGGTTCACCTTCTAAACCTTCACTAACCCAATTACAAATAGAGTCTATACCTAAGGTAAAAATTGAGCAAAGGTTTAAAAAGAGAAGGCTTGATGAAATTGCATCTTCTTTAGTCCAAGAAGAGGAACAGGATCATTAGTTGAAGAGGTTCACATAGTAGCATTAGGCCCTAATGATACCATTGAATATACCCTCAAAATGTTATTATTAGCCTATGAGTTTGAGGATGAAGAAATGGGGGAAACAAAGGAAGAGAAGGGGAAGGAAGTGTTAGATCTAATTACTATAGACCCCCCAAAATAAAAGCTAAATTTTCCATTGTTATAGTGAAGGATAAGAATCCTAAAGTGACTTTCACTCCTCATTTGAGTGAATTTGACCTCTTTAGTTAATAAAATTTGATTCATGGTCCAACCATTTTGAAATGGTTCATCCATGGTAAACTACATAAATTACCTACTACAAAATACCCTTGAGTAATGATGAAGGCCTTCAACATCCTAGTGCATGAGGAGGTCAAGTGATGGACCCTATCTCTACAAAAAGAAGATGAAATAAAAATGACTTCTCTAAGAGAATCAAGTGGAGCACAAATGGAGACTCCAAATCCAAAAGTAACACAATCTTCAATTGGTGTCAAATTTGACCCAATAACTACCAATTTGTAGAGAGTAACTGAGAAGAAATACATGGTTGGTGGAGAGGAGTTCACTTTCTAAAAATTAGACCTTTTTATTAGTTTGAATCTATCCATAATGTAAAGGCCAGGTGAAAATACTACTTTTGAGGAAAATGTTCTTCAATTGGCTTAGATATAATCATAGTAATTACAAACAACTATCAAGGGAATATTATAACAAAATAATAATTTGTAAGGAAGAACTATCTTGTCAATCCTAGAGGATAAGTTCAAATAATTTAAGGACACCATGGATGATTTATTCATTTCCTTAAAGATAGTTAGGGCTAGGCACGATGGAGTGAATAAGTGAAATATCATGGCTACATATAAAGTTGGCCAATGGAAAGCTTAAATATACCAAGTGAAGGATTTTACCAAGGTGTTGATAGAAAATCAGATCCTTGAGTTTAGAACAATTATCCTAGCTCATGTTAACATGGCTATGGCTATATTGGTGGATAAAATCTAGAGCTTTGAGAAATTAGTCCAAGTAAATGGAAGATGCTTCTAAGAAACTCAAATAGATATAAGATAAAATGATTCACATATTGGATAACTTGATCAAATATCCCACCACACATAGTCCCTTAGGTTTAATAGTTAATGAGGAGCTCAAGCATTGAACTACTCAATTCATACAAGAAGTAAGAAGTCAAGGACAAGGGAAGATAGGGGATGTTAACAACCAGATCATGGGCTTACTTTTTTCATCTAAAGAAAAGATAAGAGATGCCAAAAAACATTATAAATAGTTGTGAAGGATCTCAATAACCTTGAGGACCAAAAAAAGGAACTCTTCATGAGGTCTATTGTTAACCTCCAACTTATCAATGAGAAATATTATAAAATGAAGATCATGTAGGGAAGGCAAAATAACTAAATAGCACAAGGGTATAAAAGTCAAGAAAGTTGAATTATGATGTTCTATTTTATAGATACGTTGTATATTTTTGAAAATATAAATTTAATTTTTTAAAGGCATGTGCAATTTGTAAAACACACTGCTTATAGGTTAGTCATTGCAGAATGTCTAAAATGTACTAAAAAGATTGTCAAAGGATATTTATCCTTAACAATTGACATGGCTAACCAAAAATACCTCAAAAGCTATCTATTTAAAGAGGTATTATCTATTTTAAAAGAGGAGGGATTTTTTTGAGCCAAAAACTATTATGTAACTTTTGAGCAAAATAATATAAGCAAGGAGTTATACAAATTTTTCCACATTTACTTATGTGAATTGCTATCATGGTTTCTCTATCATTTATCTGGTCTTATTTTCAGATGTTAATTTTTATTATGAATTCTATATGTGCATCTTTATATGTAGAGTTGATAATTTGTGCTAATGCTACATTAGTTGAAAGTTCTTAGGTTTACTTGACTTTACTTACTCTTCTTGCATCTGGGCTAATTATATTTGCTTACAAGGATGAAATTCTTAAATTAAATCATGTTATTATTTGCATACTTTCATATCTTACTTATATATGATAGGATTTGAGATTATTCTACTTCACGTTGCATATTGGTTAAATGCATGTTCAAATGAAATTGGAAATTTTTAATAATGTTTGAAATAAAGATCAACAACACCTCTCATTTTTTCCCTACCCTTCATTTTGATTTTTTGGTATCAATTCACCTTAGATTAGATTCATTATGAATATTCATATTAGTTTAATTTTATACTTATTTTCAATCACAATTTACTTTAAATAGCATAGGTTATCTTCAAAATCAAAGATCACCTATTAAGCCATGGTAGCTCCCAACCACCAACTAACATAAATTTGTGAAACAGTCCACTCATTTTGACTTTATTTCACCATGGATAAAATGATTATAAAAAATTTCAACTCATGACATGGATTCTCTAAATTTATAAATGATTAGTGTTTCTTTAACATCAATAACCACCTATGATACACTTTCAGGCATCAACAGGTTAGTATGTTAAACATATTCTTCAAGAACATCCTAAAGTTAGTCGATACACCTACACAAAAGGTCATCTTGAGTGTTATTTTTCTAATCTCTCACCCACTCTTTGAGCTACCTACATATCTAAAATTATCCCATCACATTCAAAATTAGGTTTGGCTATACTTCACTTGTTCCTAATGAGTGTAATATTAGAAACAAAGGCACAATTCCATAACAACATGTAATTCAAGGTTTGACAATAGCTCCTAAGAGATTTATTATAGATTTAATGACGTTTTAGAGATAATAATAACATAAACACTATGAATTCACAACCCTAAAATTAAGGCCTATCAAATTATTAAATGACAAGGCTATCCAAGATAGGTGTGATCACAAGTTTAGTCATATGAATATTCCTCCTCAAAGGATGCCCTTATGATAACATTTTGACTAAGAAAATATTAATAAATAAAGTGAATTTACATGATATATATCCTAATAAATAATATGAAGTAGATAAATATCTCATGGTTATAATATCTCATGTACTTAACAATTATATTTGAATATTAAAACATGATGAGATCTCAAGTTGACATATAAAAACCAAAAACCAATAATTACCAACATGATCTTAAATCATAAATTCACTTGTTGTTGTTCTATTTAACCATAACCTAAGGTTATTTTTAGGATTATGACTCTACACCCTTGAATTAATATATAGGCATCATATATATATATATATATATATATATATATATATAAAATATCACCAAACTTTTCCCAATAAATAATCATATCTTTAAATGGATTACGTAGTTGATAATTATATTTAATTAATTTGCGTAATGAGTTTCTATACTAATATGATTCTTATGTCAATACACTTACTTTTCATCACCTTTCATGGTCCAAATATTTCACAATTTCTTCTTTGATTTGTTTATATATGAAAAAAACACACACACATGCACACACATTTTTAACCTCTTAGAAATTAGTGTTTATAAAGCTTATTTTTTTAATATTTTAGTATAATAAATTAGGGTAATAATATGCAATAAATATAGCCAATAATTTATTATATAACTAACTAACTTTGACCTTTCTAAAAATATTTATAAATAGTGAAAGTAAAAACTTAGCTAGAAAATAACTAAGATGGATGATATGGAGGCTAAAAACTAAGGTAGAATTTGGTCTAAGTTTTGAAAATAGGATCCCATTATTATAACCCCTCTTAGATAGTAGTGACATAATTGGATATTAGTGTCTATTATTATAAAAGTGGTAGTAGTGTCCTCTGTGCAAGAATGCCCTGAGCTTCTAGGTGCACCTATGTCTAGATCTCAAAAGCTTATTCCTACATGCACAAGTTTTGAAACCTTTTATATTGCCTATTTTGATTGAATTTATGAGAAATCCCTAATCCTCCATGTTGCTAGTGCATCTAGTTGGTATAAGATGAAATTTTTTGGATAGGTTGGACATCCTCAACACCATGTTATGATGAGAGTTGACTACATACCAATACTATGAGGAGGGATAATAGAATCTATTATTTTAGTGGACTTGAGTGATTTGAATGTGCTTAAAACTATAAATCTAAGTAATCTAAGATTAGCATTATTGTATATGGTAGTATGTAGAAGTAGGGTAGAATAAAGATTGATAACCTTAATTTTTCACAACTTATTCTGATTTTAAATGTGTATTTTTTAACCTTATTTCCATTTAGTGGTTAGAGGGGTAAAATTCATGCATTTATATTGTTTTATTACTTGTACAAGTGTTAAAAGAGGTCTAGGCTGACCCTAAGAGGTTTTATATTTGAAAATATATCCATTTGTGAAAAATATATGGAAAGGAAATTAGTGCCATGTGGTGCTACTATCCTTATCATGACACTAGTGTCCAAGTGGCAGAACACTAGGCATAAAGGGCCAAGATCAATAAATGAGGGTTTGGGACTAATTTAGGGATGACTAAGGATGTCTTTAGATGTACTAAGGCATGAAACTAGTTTTAAACTTAAAATATGATGTTAGATGTATACATCATAGAGAATGACATGGAATTTTCCATTCCATCTGATCAACTAGTGTGTAAGTGAGCAAATGGAAATAACATGATACATATATGCCAAAATCTAATATCTAAGCATATGGATTATGGATTGAGTTATATTAATATGTATCTGGGTATCTTAACTGAATATGGGATTGGTCATCATGATGACCCCAATCTAAGCAAACTAGTAAGAATCTAAGGTAAACTAATATTAAACTAAGTAAAATTGGGAAAAAGTGATAAACTATAACTAAGCCTATGCAAATTGTATTATAACTATTGTACTTTTCTAGACAATATAGGTTTCTCTAAAACTAAGGCTACTAGATATTAGTGCCATGTCTTAGACATTAGCACCATTATTAGATATGTGGTGTCAGTGTCTGAATTTTGGTGCTAGTATTTTTATACTCTTATTTTTATGCAACTATACTCATTTCTATGTCACTTTTTTCCACTATGTTTACTTGAGTCTAATTTATATAACTTGAGACTATGTGCAAACAAATGTAATGTGAATGATTTATAAGATACTAATCTTTGTAAAAACCACTATGAATACCCCAGATTTTTAGGGGAGTTAAACCAATGTAAGAACTATTCTCAAAATAAAAAGATCTACATGATGTGTGTTAGTCAGAGCATTTATGATATCTGCATAATAATCCAATATAATATCCATTCACAACATCAGAATGTAAGATAATATAAGCATAAATTTGTAGTCTGTAATGTATGTCATGTCTATAATTCACAAGGGTGTAAAGATAGATATAACAATGTGTGTAATAATAAATTTGACTAAAAACTAACTATCTACCTAGGGGGATGGGGCATGATGTCCATCATGACACCCAAGTAGGGAAGGGAGATGGATGAGGTCACTCATGGCATCTAAACTATAATGTGTAGCAAGAAAGAGACAAGTTTCATGGCTATGATGCATATAATAAAGAATACATACAACACACATGAAGAATGCCTCAAAATAGGCCAACGGGCCATAATACCAAGGACATTGGAACATGTCACTAAATATGATAAAGAAAGACATATAATGACATGTTTGAATGTCTATATACATAAACAAAAAGTAACTTGGATTAGATCCACATGAAAGGACATGCTCAAATGTCTGCATACACTATTAGGAATGCACACACAAGGACATAGACACATGTCCAAATCATACATACTATGAAAATAAGTGGCATAGATCTAAAGAGCAATGGCATACTCAAATGCCCTCAAATAGAAGAAGGATAAATATGAAGTCAAATATGAAATATAAAATAAATAAATTCAAGTAGAATTAATATGTAATGAAAATATATGTAAGAGATAGGATGTGCATATGTTGATTCTAAAGTAATATTAGTCAGCAAAAAAATTGAGTAATTATAGCATGATCAATATCAAGATATAACAATGTTAAAACTATGATGTAGATTATAGAAAGATAGAACCTGATAATCAAAAAAATTATACAAGGTGTCCCCCAAGTGGGTGAATTTTTCAAATAAAGATCCCATGTCTCTATGTAGATGCCCCCAATTGGTACATAATAGAAAATCTAGATTATTGTAGTAAAACTAAGTCTTGTAGTAATTTGTAAGCACTCAAAAAAAAAATTGAATCATGTATGTATTATAAAATTGACTATACTAAGATGGTTATCACATGTGGTGTCTAGAAAATATTAGAAATATAAACATAGTAATGCATACAATCTATATTTTTTTGTGTTTTTAGTGTAAATATTTGAATGTTATTATGTTTTTGAAATATAATTTATTTACAAGAAACACAAAAATGAAATTATATACACAGATCAAAAGAGAAGGAAAATATGTCTATGTAAATACTAAAAATAAATGATATAGTGTCTAATAAAAATACAATGTCTTGATAGACCCAAAAATACATCCATGGGATGTGTATAATCAAATTGTCGATTAGGTGGGAGGTCATATAGTGTTGGATATTGGATCTATGAAAACTCAAATAAGTCATCATCATTGTGATCATCATACCATTATGTATATATCAATGGATCTTTATATTTAGTCTTAGTCTATATTCTTTGTATCTGAGTAGCATGCTAATTTACAATGTAAGATGCTTCCCATGCAGTCCTAGGGTAAAACATATTGGACCATAGAGTATTTGTATGAAATTTTTGGCTCTCATCTATTCCACCATGTAAAATGTAAACCATGTGTCCCTCATGACTGAATGTCAAACATCTATTTGATTGATCAACTATGGCATCCATCACCTATAACCATTTACTACTAGGTTTAACCTATAGATGAGTGCCCCTACTCATGATAAATAATAATGTGTTGGCCATATTTGGGCCACATGTAATTGGTCAATATTGTGATATGTCTAATGAAATCCTGATAATGTATGGCATGATGTAGTTTATTTTCTTGATAACCTATGTTCTATAAAAATTCCAAAGTATAAGTATTAAGATCATAATCCTCATCTATATCCACATGGGCGATGTATCTATCTATAATAAAAATTTGGATAGTCAATGGATCATTTCATGAGTATCTATGTCAACAATGATGTTATATTGGTGCTTTTATATATAGAGGTGGACATTATAGGATCTAAATAGTGCCCTAAGCCTTGAATTTATTCAAGTTATGTTTTAATACTAGACATGTATTGGTATCATGTCTTATGAGTCTATGAAAATGACAAAAGGGTTGATCTTATTATGGTGGAAATATGCTAATAGATCTATGAGAAACTATGGGGAATACCATAAATCCTCTATCAATTAATATCTATAGAATCTAGTGTGGTATATCATATGAATTCCCTATCTAAATCTATGTAATTAGATTTATATCCATATATGTAACCATATATAATAAATGAATGGAGGGATCTACCACTAACTATAACTAAGTAAGATATCTTGTATCTATAGGATTATGAACTTGTGGTGATACTAGTGTAAGAAGAGGTGTAAATTCCTTATAATCATCTTTGCACTCTCTTAGGCCTACTAGTGTGATAATTAATCCACATAAATAGTCATGAATATCAATAGGTTTTATATTATCCTCTATGGTGGCCTAAGAATATGTATCAAAGTTATGGATGTATACTTATTATGAGTTAATAAGTAATGGTAACCATGTTATGAAAATCTCATCATCCACCCTAGGTGGGGATATCTATAATGTGGGACGCTGATCCTCCATCATGAGTGAAGGTAATTATATTGTAATAATATTTTTAAGTTATGTAGGAATAGTAATGATGGATTATTCAACCTCATATGTATGCATCTACTTAATTAGAATCTTATGAGGTGGGGGCTCTATGATAACATGAGGTGTTCCATCCGAAGATGTACTCAAGGTAGTAAAATTAGTGAATTTTCAATATCTAAATGGTTGATTATCTATAAAATAAGTGCATAAGTAACTGTCATATAAAAACTTGATGCATCTATGCAAAGTAAAGGGTACAACCTATATAGAATGTATTTAAGGTCTCCCAAGTAATAATTTGTAGCGAAAATGATTAGGCATCACTTGAAAGTGTGTAGTTAGGGTTTTTGGCCCTACCAAAATATCCAATGTAATAGAACCCAATGTCTATCTAAGAATGTCATTAAAAACTTTCATATTCTTATATGTATTATAAATGGATTTTATATCAATCCCCATAGTTTTAATAAATGTGAGGCTGCATATATTAAGTATTAAACCACTATCAATTAGAATTGATTTAATAATGATGGTATTGATTTGTACTTGAATGAAAAGTTGTAAATTATGAGCAATAAATGATTATGATGGTAAGTCCTCATTGATAAAAAATATAATATATGCAATGTCCATGAGAGTGTTCATGATATATGTAAAATAGTTTGGATTTGTGTCATGACACAAATATGTATGATTGATTATTTTAAAGAGAATATATTTAGAAATAATTTATTTTTGATGTAATTCTAGTATGGATTTCTTAGCTGGTGTGTTTCTAAATTGATACATAATATCAAATTCTCTATGTTAATTTGGGGGTCCAATTATATTGTGATGTGGATGATGAGGGATGGTGGGATTAAATTATTCCTATATAGGTTGAGGAGGCACCATTTTCCATATAGTAATAGCTCAAAATACAAGATCTACTATTTGTTGAGGGAGAGAAGTTGAGGAGGGATGGGAGTGAAGATAATAAACTAGTTTAGGTGGAGGTATAAAACAATGAGTCATATGAGCCTTTTGTCATTGAGTATTAACTAAAGGTAACTCAAAGTGAGCCATGTAGAAATGATCCTCATAAGAATGGGACTCATAAGAGGGAGGACCAATTTGTAAAATAAGCTTAACTCTGACATGATCCACGAGAGGAATGACATACATGTGCACTTTTCTACTAATGGTAGGTAATAAGAATGCTAAGAAAATGGAAAGAAGTTATACCATAAATTATAAAATGGAATTTGTCATGATAATAATGATGGTAAACTAAAAAAAAAATTGAGGAGATGTTAGATGTAAGAATGGAAACCCTAATAGCTTACTAGGGTTTTGAAATAATGTGTTTGAAGTAAGTTAGGTTCACCAAATGTTTTAACCTTTTAGTAATTAGTGTTTGTAAATCCTATGTTTGTTAAATAACTAAGTAGATGAAATAAGGGTAATATATGTAATAAATATAACCACTAATTTGTTATATAATTGACTAAATTTGACCTTTATAGAAATAATAGTAATAGTGTAAGAACTTAGCTAGAAAACCACTGACATAGATGATCTAGAGGATAAAAACTAAAGTAAAAGCTAGTCTGAGTGTCATGAATAATATCTTGATGTCATAACCTCTCCTATATAGTAGCATCCTAATTATAAAGTAGTGACATTATTGTAAATGAGGTGGTAGTGTCTCTATATTGGTGATAATGTCCTATGTGTAGGACTATCTTAAGTTATTGGGTGCAACTCTATCTAGATCTTATAAGTTTGTTCCTACATACATGACTTTTGAAACTTGATATATTTCCTATTTTGATTTAATTTTTTATCAAACCTGAATCCTACATGTTTCTAGGGCATCTAGTTCATACAAGATAAAAGTGTGTTTGTTAGTGGGGTAGGCTAGACATACTCAATACCCCACTATGATGAGAGTTACCTACATACCAATACTCTAATGAGGGATAAAGTTATTGATAAGTGTTTTCATTGATGTCAAGGTTAATGTCATTTATGTCAAGGTTTATTTGGTGAAGATTCATGATGAGTGGTCTTTGAGGTATGAGCTTATGCATGATAATGAAGCCATCTAACAAGAGATAATTTGAAAGTAAGAGAGAATTTAAAGGAAAGATAAAATTTGAATCAATATAATGTCTCTTTTTATTAGCTAATCTCAAGGTTTAAGTCAACTTGAAGTTGTTAGTGTTGTCAGAAAGAGGTATGATGGTCAAGTGAGCATTAAATCATGGATATGAAGCTCTAGTCTAACATGAGGTCATGAGAGAGATTTGATAATAAAAATGTTATTTAAATGGTGTGAAATGTTTTTATAAATAATTTTCTTGTTTGGTATCATTGAGCTAATCATGTTTGAGTACTATTTCTTGAGTATAAGGTGTCTTGAGAAGCCTAGTCATAGCAAGCATAGTCATATCATGAGCATGTGCATAGGTAAGCATGAAGATTTATGTGAAGAGGTATGTGCAAAGGTATGACATTGTTTTAAAATCATTTAAGGCATAATGAGAGTTTCAAGGTGAGCCTATAGGGGTAATACCTTCAGTCTAAATCTGTAACTAGACCAATCTTAGAACTTGTCTAACTTAATGAGACATTGTGATTTATTATCAAGGCATGTGAATGATTTATGATAGTGATTAATAGTTTAATAGGTTTATTTATTATGTGATAGTGGTTTAGAGTACATGTAAAGAGGTATGAAGGTCAATTTTAAGGCATGATGTGGTTTGTGGGTCAAGGTTTAAGCGAGCAATGAGAGAGAATGTGCCCTAATGGGTTATCAAGGTAAATTTCCAATGCAAGTGTGAGTGGGTTAAAATTTAAAAATGTGAATCAAGTTTTTATAATCTTATTAATTTATTCTAAGGTCAAATTTTGAAGGATAAGGCATGAAAATGTGTTTTAAGGTCTATTGAGTGCACAAAATGAAGGTTTATCTACTCAAAAAGGTTTTTATTGTGATCATTAGCTAATAAAAACTATGAATGGAAAACTAATATATTCATGTTATATGGGTAAGTTTCCTATCTAAGAATTACAAACATTTTTTTTGGATTGAGGGGCTATGCTTTATGAATGATTATTAACAGTGGAAGTGTGTTTAAACCTTCTTAGAACCTTAATAGTGACTTGATGTTGAAGATATGAATCAAAAGTTATTAGGATAGTTTTTAATTCTTATGTAAGTATTTTTATCTTTTATTTAACTATCCCAAATACCTCTAGGTGGTGGTGGTTATAGAGAGGAGAGAGAAAATGTGAAGATATAGACTTATTTCTAAAGAAGTTATTATAGCTATAAGAATTTGTATTTGACAAAATTTGAAAATTTATGAAGGTTGAATATTTAGACTAATTTTTCATGTACATTAAGGTTTATTTATATTTTTTTATCCCTAAAGTGTGCCAAATTGGTCATCCAAGTTAGTCAATCGCTAATAGGCCTAATGGTGGAAATAGTGAAAAACCCATACATTAGTGAGGAGATGATTAGGAATGTTTTATCATGATATAATGATTAAAAAAATTGCATGGATATGTTTTTAATTAATTTTAATAAATTTTTATTTTTGGTAAAAATTTTAGAGGTTAGTGATTCTAGTGAAAAAGTTTCTCACAAGTTGACCTATCTAGTTTAGATGAGATAATGAGATATAAGGTTATGAGATTGGTATTCAAAACAAATATTTACATTTTACCATATTATATTTATATATTATAATTATATATTGATATAATAATATTATATACATGAATATTAATTAATTTAAAATGTTTATACATGTGTTGGAAGTTTGAGTCACCATGACTAGTCTTTGAGGAAAACTGGTAGTTCTGAGTGGGTGAGTTGCAAAGGTGTTTTTGAGGCTCTATGACATGAATTTAAGTATATAATGCATATGGAGTTATTTTTTTAGTAATTTTATGTCTTATATATGTTTTTTTATAAGTTTTTATATTTATTGAAAGTGGTTGAAATGTTGAAGTCAAAATGGCCTGTCTGGTTCTAGTTTGACTGTGTGTGGTGAGGTCAAAACATTGGTCTACAAGATCAATATTTGAAATTATAACTTGTTATTTTTGTATTTTATAATTTCATATATATATTATATTATATTTTTAAAGTGTCATTGTTCATTTAAAGTGTTCTTTTATGTGTTGAAGATCAAGTTGTTCACGACTAGTTTTTAGAGTCTTTGACAATTCTAAGTGGGGTATTTACAAAGAAGTGTTTGAGTCATTTTTCCTTGAGTTATGAAGCATAAATGAAATTATTATGTTTTTAATTTCATTTATTTTATTTTCATGTGATTTATTATCATGTTTTTTTTACTAAATTGTGTATATGCTTCAATTTTATTTGGTAGACTTTATGTAGGTTCACAGGCCTAATTATGAACAATGCTACAAGGAGTGTTCATGAAGGATTTGGAGATAATTAGTGTTATGGGAATTATAATATGGTTATTTAGTTATATTTAATGAATTTATTAAATTATATTAATATTAATTGAAGGTAAATCTCTCCAAGAAAGGCAAAGTGTAATGCATCCTAAAGTAGACCTAATGGAATTAGGTCTCTATGAGACCTTAAGGTGAAATGGGGTATAATAAAGTTATGATAGGAAAAATTGTACTCAATATCAATTTTAATCATTTTTATGATATTTCATAATACATATTTCATTGTTTTCCTAATATGTTAGGGTGAATAGCCAACAAAGTGGCATATGAATAAGAATTAGAATATATACAAGGCCATTTTAGGCCTATTTGTGTAAGTTGAGTATATGCAAATGATATATAGAATTTTTAAGTAAAAGGAGGTATTTTATATAATCAAAATATTATATTGGATTTATAATGAATATTTTAAATTATGTCTTCATATGAATATCTAGGTCATATGACCCAATCAATCTTAAAGAAACCTAATTGAGTGAAGAGGCCTAAAAGGTGGTTTGAGAGGGATGAGAGTGTAAAGAGATTAAGATATGGTAATCATAAGTTGAAAAAAAAGGTGTTATTAAGGTGATCAAATTAATTGGTTTCCTAATTTGGTTTTAATTCATTTAAGAGGTTGGTGTCTCCTTGTAATTTGGTGTTTGTTAAAGCCTAGCTAGGTTGGTGATTAATTAGTTGCATTTGGTACTCCATATGGAGTTGGTTATTAACTAAATTATAATATTTTGAATTATATCACTCTAGTTCATTTGTGTGTATTGTTGGTTTTTATTCCCCTTGAGGTTTCCCACATATATGATGTGTTGTTTTATTTACTCGTATTTCATGATTATATGGTTGATTGCTTATGCATTGCCTGATCTATATGTTGATATGATGGTTCATGTATGCTAAAGAGGAACTGAAAGAAAGTTTTTAAGAAAATAATTCACCACCCCTCTTAGTATTTTTTTCCAACATTTTTTATTAGATCCTTATCCTTTTAGTCAGGCCTAATAGCCTAAAGGAGATCCTAGAAACAATGATGGCTAGTAGTCAAGATCAAGGAGGTTTATCTACCACTAAGGCTCCTTTATATAATTGGAATAGTTATTATTTTTGGGTCATTATAATGAATACATATCTAATTTAAATGTGCCATGACATATGGCATATAGTAGTGGATGGATACACTCTACCTCCTACACCACCTACTATTGTGGTAGGCAAGAAAGAAAGTGAAAGCAATTCCAAGGTAATGAATGCCATTATATGTGGACTATTAGAGGTATATTTTGTGAAGGTGATGGACTATGAGTCAGCCAAGGTGATATGGGACAAGTTGAATACTATATATGAAGGAGAAAACAAGGTGAATATGGCTAAATTATAGGCTCACAAAAGGTAGTTTGAAAGTCTGAGTATGAAGGAAGATGAGAGCATTTCATCCTATATATTAAGGGTTGATGAAGTGTTAAATGCCATAATAGGATCAATAGAAAAAATTAAATCATACAAATTTGTTCAAAAGGTATTGATATCACTAACACCTAAGTTTGATTCCATGGTGTCTCTAGTGAAAGAGATGCAAGATTTGGACAATCTAGAGATAGATGGGATTCATGGCAGCTTGAATACCTATGAGATGAGAATAAATGATAGAAGTCCTCCAAAAAAATAAGCAACATTCAAAGCTAAGAAGAAGTCAAAATTCAAGAAGGTCAAGCATGAGGTATGTTTAGATGTTGGTGATGATGAATTAATAGCCATGTTCGCTAGAAAATTAAGGTTTGGATCTGGTAAGTACAAGGGTAAGTTAACTTTAAAACGTTTCAACTATGGTAATATTAGTCACTTTGTATCTAAGTGTTCTAAAAAGGATAATACTTATCATGATAAAGAACATGATGAACATCATGGTGATGATAAGAAGGCCTATAGGCCTAACAAAATCAAGAAATATTTTAGGGAGTATGAAGGTAAAAAAGGGTCATTCAAGAATAAGATAAGTTTATATAACAAATAAGATAATAACTCATCTAATTTAAGTGACACAAGTACAGTTGATAATTATGATTATATTAATGAACATGAACATGAAAATAATGAAAAATTATTCATGTATATAGAAAAATATAATGAAGGTTGCTCAAAATGAAAATGCATTATGGATGATGAAGAAGAGGATAACGTAAACCTTGAGGCAGAATTAGTGAGTGCTCTAGATGAATTAAAGTTCCAAATAAGGAATAATTACAAACTAAGATCATTAGTTAAGGACCATGAAGATCAGATTGGTTTGTTTAAAGAGAGACTGAGTAACACATATAAGGACTATGATGAGATCATCAATCAAATTGAAGCATCAATGGAGATAGTCACTGCTAGCTTAATATCTAAAGAGGAAGAATGCACCAGGTATGGTACTAAAATGGAATCCTTGAAATTCAAGATAGATCAAGCATCTAACAAGTTAAAGATTTTTATAAAGTTTGAAAAGATTATTAATGCTCTAAATAACATCATGAGTAGTTATAAGTATGCAAGTGATAAGACAGGTCTTGGTTTCAAATAATACCTAAAGGAGATTGCTCAAGTCAAGGAGAAAGCTAATGAAGAAAAGAAGATCAACATGAAGAGACCAATCAAATAGCCTAATGCTATGAGGTATGTTAATTCATTCAATAGTTACTATTTTACATTAAATCAGTTTGGTCATAAAACAAGAAAGTGTACAAGACCCTCTAAAAATGAATATGCATGGGATCATGAGAGGAATAATAAATAAATAGGTATCAATGAGGTTATTTACTATAGTTTTCATAATATGGGATACATTTTAGGATTTTATCTTGATATATTTATAAGGTTATCAAGTCAAAATAAGAAGTTTGAGTCTCTTAGAGTGTAATAGAGAATTCAAATTAATGTGTGGAAACCAAAGATATTAAAGTTAAGTCATGATTAACGTTTAATGTGAAATGGATTATTTTCTATGGTAGATCATACTTCAGATGTGAAATCAAGTTAGGAATGTATTTTATTTACTCATTTTGTTGATCAAATAGTTGATAAAGAGGTTAAGCCTAAGGTTCCCATCAAGCCTAAAAGGATCATGAAGGATATTTAGTCTTATGAGATCATGGATATCTAGGAATATCTTGAGTTTGTGTTATTTTAGTGCTCTATAGAAAGGGATGAGTCCATTAAGATTCATTAAGACACTATTTAGTTAGTAGAAGCATGTTGGATGCTTGGTTTGAGGGGGAGATATTTAGGTTGTTTATAAGCTCCAAGTGTAGTTATTGACAAGAATAAAAGAGTTGTGAATACAAAGGGGGATCTTGGTAGGTCTAATTTCTTTTTCAGTTATTGAGAATAGTTTCCAAAGAAGAATGGTTATTTATAGAAGTAGTCTATGATCTTTTATCATTAATTTCAAAGGGGGAGAAATTTCAAGGGATATTGGCTAGATTTGGGGAGATGAGAGTGATATTATTGAAGAATATTTTGTCATTAATGATAAAGGGGGAGTTTATTGAGAAGTGTTTTCATTGATGTCAAGGTGCATCTAGTGAAGATACATGATGAGTGGTATTTGAGGTGTGAGCTTATGTGTGACATAGAAGCCATATTATAAGAGATAATTTTAAGGCAACCTAATGTCTTTTATAATTGGTTGATGTCAAGGTTTATGTCAATATTTAGGTTAGCTTGAAGTTACTAGTGTTGTCACAAAGAGGTATGATGGTCAAGTGGCCATCGAAGCATGGGTATGAATCTCTAGGTCTACATGAGGTCATGAGAGATTTTTTATCAAAAATTTATTATTGAATTAGTGTGAAAGTGTTTTTTTAAGAGTGTTCTTGTTTGATATCATTGACTTAAGCATTTTTTAGTACTAGTTCTTGAGTACAAGGTGTCTTGAGAAGCCTAGTCATAGAAATCATAGTCATATCATTAGAAAGTGCATAGGTGAGCATGAATATGTATATGTAGAGGTATGAAAATCATGTGATCAAGGTGTAGAGACATCAAGGAAAGTTTCAAGGTGAGCTTATAGGGGTAAGACCTTTAGTTTAAGTATATAAATGGACTAGTCCTAGACCTTGCCTAGCCTAATGAAATATAATTATCTATTATCAAGACATGTGAAGGATGTATGGAAGTGATTAAGTATGTATGAGGTTAATTGAGTATGTTATTGTGGCAGAGAGTGCATGTAGGTTATTTTTAGGCCTAATGTGATTTGTAGGTCAAGGTCCAAGTAAAGAGAGAGAGAGTGTGTGTGGCCTAATCAGGTATCAAGATCAGTTTAAAAGGAAAGTTTATGTGCATGGGAATTTAAAAATTAGACTCAATTTTTTTAAGCTTATTAATGTATTCTAAGGTCAAGCTTTGAAGTATATGTAATGAAAATGTGTTCTAAGGTCTCTTGAGTTCATAAAATGAAGGGTTCTCTACATGACAAGGTTTTTCTTGTGCTTGTTAGATTTCTAAAAAAATTCATTGGAACCTAATATATTAATGGTATATGGGGAATGGTCCTATCTAAAAATTCTATGAATTTTTATTTTGGATTTATGGGCTATGCTTTATGAATGATCGTTAACAGTGAAAGTTTGTTTAAACCCTCTTCGAACCCTAAAAGTGACATGATGTTGAAGATATGATTCAAAAATGATAAATATGGTTTTAGTTATTATTTAAGTGTTTTCATCTTGTATTTAATTCTCTTAGGTACCTCTAAGTGGTGGTGATTAGAGAGATGAAAGAGAAAATATGAAGATACAAGCTTGTTTCTAATGAAGTTATTGTATCTATAAAATGTTGTATTAGAAAAACATTAAAAATTAATGAAGGTTTAAAATTGAGACTAATTTTTAATTTACGTGAAGGTTTTTTGACAGGTTATATCCCTCAAGTGTGTTAAACTGGTCATCCAAGTTAGCCATTCACTAATAGGCTTAATGGTGGAAATAGTGAAAAACCCAGGCAGTAGTGAGAAGATGATTAGGAATGTGTTATCATGATGTAATGATGAAACAAATTGTATGGAGATGTTTTTTATGAATTTTATGATATGTTTATGTTTTTTTTTAAAAATTGGAGGTTGGTGATTATAGTGAAAAAGTTTCTCACAAGTTGACATGTCTAGTTCATATGAGATAGTGAGATATAAGGTCATGTGATTGGTTTAAAAGACCAATATTTTGATTCAAAAATATTATGTTTATTTATTATAATTCTATAATGATCTAATATGATAATATATATTCATCATAATTCATTTAATATATTTATATAGGTGTTGGAAGTGTGAGTCACCATGACTGGTCTTTGAGGAAAACTGGTAGTTCTAAGTGAGAGAGTTGTAGAGGTGTTATTGAGGATTTGTGCCATAATTTAAAGGATATAATTCATATGGTGTTTTTTTTTGGACTTTAATATCCTATCTATTCTTTTTATAAGGTTTTATACTTAGTGAAAGTTGTTGAAATCTTGAATTCAAAATGGCCTATCTAGATCTGGTTTGACTATGTGTAGTGAGGTCAAAAGATTGGTTTGTAAGATCATTATTTGACATTATAACTTGTGATTTTTGTATTATATATATATATACATATATATATACATATATATATATACATATATATATACATATATATATATATATATATATATATATTAAATTATATTTTTAAAGTTTAATTGGTTATTTTAAGTGTCCTTTTAGGTGTTGAATATCAAGTTGTTCATGACTAGTTTTTAGAGTGTTTTGGTATTTCTGAGTGGGCTATTTGCAGATAAGTGTTTAAGTCATTTTACCATGATTTGTGAATTTTAAATAACATTACGATGATTTTAATTTCATTTAGTTTATTTTTATGTTAATTTTATTCATGGTTGTGTAACTAAATTTTGTACATGATTCAATGTTATTTGGTAGACTTTTTATAGGTTCACAAGCCTAATTATGAACAGTGCTACAAGGAGTGTTCATCAAGGGGTTGGTGATAAAAAGTGTCATGGAACTTATAATATGTTTATTTAGGTATATTTGATAAATTTAATAAATTATATTTTTCTTCAATAAAGGTAAAGTGTTCCAAGAAAAGTAAAGTGTAACATGTCCTAAAACAAACCTAAAGGTGAAATGGGGTCTAATAGAGTTATGATAGACCAAAAGGGAGTCAATATATTTGGTGTTCCATGTGGAGTTGGTGATTCACCAAATTATGATGTTTTGACTTATATGAATATATTACATTTTTAGGTATCCATGGGTTTTCTTCCCCTTGAGTGTTTCCCACATATATCATGTGTTATCTTGTGTAATCTTATTTCATGCTTGTATGTTTGATTACTTATACATTGTTTGATATATATGTTGATGTGATGGTTCATGTATACTAAGGAGGAATTGAAAGAAATTTTTTAAGAGACTGATTCACCCCTCCTCTTAATCTTTTTCTTCCAACATAATTATGATGTGGTTTTCCCCACCTAAGTGTTGGTGCAAATGCAAATGAGTCTAGTATGACAATGGACTCTAGTTCTTTGAATGTGCTTGAGACTATAAATCTAGGAAATCTAATCTTATGTGTGATATATATGGTAGTATGTATAAGTATTGTATAATATAGATTTATAACCTTAATTATGCACAACTTGTTCTGAGTTTAAATTGGTATTTTTTAATCTAATTTCCATCTAGTGGTTAGAGGGATAAAAGTCATGTATTTATATTGTTATATTTCTTGTGCAGGTGCTAAAAAATGTCTACATTGATCCTAGGAAGTTTTATATTTGAAAATATATCCATTTTTTAGAAAGAGAGGGAAGGGACATTAGAACCATTATTGGGGCATTAGTTCCATGTGGTGTTATTGTCCTTAATATGGTGTTAGTGTCTAAGAACACTATGCATGAAGGGATAGGATCAATAAATTAGGGTTTGGAATTACTTTAGGGATGAATAAGGATGCATGTAGCCTAAACAAACTCTTGATAATTGGGAAAATAGGCTCTAGGATATGTATAGGGCTAAGATATGGATATGTAGTCTCAAGTATCAATATTGGCACTCAAATACCACTTTAAGGTGATTACACAAACATATATTATAACACCATATTTATTATCATTACTTGACTACTACTTAAATATATATAAATTATACATTCTACATACATATGTATAAAAATTATGCATTTATTAATAAACATAATTACTTGTACACATCCTTTCTACATAAAATAAATAAAAAATCTACATTTACGCCAAGTCATTTTATTTACACTTAAACCTTATAATTTTATCCACTTATTCTTATCATTATTATTATATATTTTAATCTATTATAATTACCATTATGTCTAAATTTCATTTACAACTATTTATTTATTTATTTTAATATTTTCACAAAAACTATAACATTTTAATAAATAAGTTATTATAGTCATAACCTATTTTACATTCATTCCAATATACTTTACCGTTCAATATTTTTTTGATCCTATATTATTCTACCTAGAACCTTCCAAGTCGTATTCATACCTCCTATGACACATCTTAGTTTTCTATAGAGAAAAATATGAAGTTAGGATTGGTTTTCTAAATATATGTGTAATTATCCATTATGACCATAAAATCACCACTTTTCCTTAATAATAAAATGAATCAAGATTGGTTTATTAAATGTATGTATATCTATTCAAAATGGACATAAAAGTTCCATTTTCCATTAAAAAGAATTCAAATACCATTATTTAATTAATATTCACAAAACAAGAGTCTAATCCCTTGATATGATAGATTGGAACTCATCCAAGTATGCTTCTTGAAAGCTTATCATTAATGAGAGTAAGTGATTGGAACTTTCTTTTAAAAAAATATAGAACTAGAGTGAGTGAAAGTAAAAGTTAACCTTTCCACTTAGTTGAAGGTTTACTTCAGCGAAATATTTACACTACACTCAATCCTACACTACATACACATTACTACATATCCCAAAATAAGATATGATTGCCTTTTTATAGGCTTAAAACAAAATTCTATATACAGTAGAAGCTAAACACTCAAAAGTTAAAGGAAAATGAAAGGGATTGGCATCACATTTTCACAATAAGGCCCAATTTCACCATACATAACCCTCTAAGGTATATAAATCCCAATATTATAAAAAATAATATCGTACAAAGTATTAATAATTTCAACTAATACTAAATATTATTATTTCATAATATAATTACATTGAACTTATCTCTAACTTGCACCACATTAGTTCACTACCAAGGAGACCAAATACTCTATTATGCTACCACAAGGAAAATAAATAAATGAATAACTAAAATGTTCAAAAAATGAAGTGATATAAGAGACTTGAGAAGATATTTAAGGCTCTAATCACATTTAAAGTAGACAAACAAAATGCATATTGTCAGCTGGTCATTTCTAAGGAAAACACCCTGCTAGAGAAAATACCAACTATTCAAACTCAATAAAAATTAAAGAGAAAATTGTAGTCTATACAGTCTATTTACATGTACAACTCAAAAACGACACAAATTTTTAATATATACATTCTTATTAACACTTAAAAAACCAAATTTGATTGAAATACTTCAATAATTATTGTTAGAGATAAATATTAGACACCTAGATTATTTGTTGTACGTCACTAAAACCTTTACAAAAATTTATACAAGGAAAAATAACTTTGTTTTGAAAAAAACAAATAAAGATAATGATACTACCAAAAATCAATGACCTATCACTAGGTTAAACTAAGTTTTAAAATCTCTTAAGTTTTGAGTAATAACAATTATCTAGTTTCATCTATGAGTAGATATATGTTTATCCAAGTGGAGTTATTATAAAAAATATAATGTCAATAAGTATTCCTTATCAAAGGATGATATTTTTACCAATTGTTTAACTTTATATAGAAACATACAATAGGAAAATTTATGATTTTCATAGGTAAGCAATGAATTCAAACATGAAGCTAAGTTAACAAATTAACATCCTTTCAACACATTTATTTTCCTAAAAAATAATGAATATTTAAAATAGAATTTACCTATACACATATTTTTATCTAGTAATTAATCTAATCAGGAGGATTAATCTTATTGTACTTCCTTCAATTCCTTTCTCTCCCTATTCCCCTTTCCATCTATGTTATTCAACTTAATCAATGTCATTTGAAAATACTGAACTGACTACCCATTTGCTCACCCATGCCTTCCACTAGGGTCATAGATTAGAAATAATGCAAGATAAAATTTTGAATAGACCACCAACTAACTCTTATTAATTTTAAGTAGTTCCCTTGGAGGAAAAAAAATTACAATTTATAGGTAACCAATAAATACATCCTACCCTAAGAATATTTAACATGGAGATATAAAATATATGGATAGATTTTTCATTATACAAGTCAAAGGAATATCACATAAATGAGATGTCATAGCATTACATGCATCATAAATTATTTTTGATATCATCATCATGGGGAGGAATCAGGGTGTTCATACTCTTGGGACCTGGAAGATAAAAATATGTGTCTAAGTCATGTGTTAACAAACCTCCATTGAGTGATCTAAAATATTAAAGAGATGGGAGATTCACCATTCTAATTTTATTTATTTATATTTTTCATACCTTTTTAATTGTAATGTTGGTATTTTTATTTATTTTTTAGTGACCATTATTTTTAATTATTATTATCATATAGACATATATAATTATATACTATTGCATATGTATTAAATACATCTATATAAGATATGTCAATTGATAATTAGAAATCAATTTCAAGGAGGCTTTTCAAATTTCCACAATCCACATTAAATAATAATTTAGTTTATAAGATATTTCCACTGACTAAATTCAAATGACATCATTCTTGACAACCCATTGAGTCAAACTGAAAGACCCTTACAAAGGGTGAAAGGATAAAAACTCTACCATCTTTTCAATATAACATGATTTAAATGTCATATCTAAGAAAGGAGGTAAGGTTTAAACTATCCTAACTTGACTAATCATAGACAACATAAGCAACCATAGGGCCACACACTTTGTCATCTAGGGAAAGAATTAGGTTTCATATGAGAGTATTACATACACCCCCATTGTAAAAGCATCATCCTCGATGCACGAAACTAATACAAGAGATTGAAGAATCACACACTTATAAAAAATAATAGGTTACATATAATGCAAATTAAGCTAAAAATAATAAAACAATATGTATCAATTATGTTTCAAAGTACCATGAATTCAATTATATATTATTAATTCCCTTATGCTAGTTAAATTATTATAAGTGCTTTCTCATATTCAAATTTTAGAGTTATTAACATTTTTTTATCTTTGTGAAATTTGACTCTTTGTGAATAATAAGGTTTTGAAGTCAAAAGTTAATATTATTTTCCTTTAGGTATATCCCATAGTGTCACACTATACTATCATCCAAAACTTTCAAAACCAACTAAACCCTAAGGACATTCTACCATTGCATAACTCTAATAAGTATCATGTACAACTATACTATTGATATGAAATGATAACATGGTGATTAAGTTATGTGCCATCCCATGGTGAGAGTGCACTTGATGAGATGCATACTATTCCATGTCTAAGCTACAATGAGTAACACTGAGTAAGACTAACAAATAATGATAAATATTGACCAATATTGATATCCACTATCTATCAAAAACTAGATAATATTACAAAATGTGTATGTCAAAACCTTTGAAAGAGCATGTGTATAAGTATCTATCATTTGTAATATCATACATAAAAAACTATGTCATCCCATAGTGAACATACAAGGTGAAAAATTAATTTCAAATCATGTAAAAACCACATATAATAATATCCATCAATTTTGAGTAATAACATCACTTACCATTTGAATAAAGCAATATTAATGTTGAAATAACTGAGTACTCTCTATGCTTTTAAAATAACCTCCTTAGACCTAATAAAAAAATAATTAATAAAAATTTATAAAAAAGTCATGTATAAGATCACATGACCTCCTTAGACCTCCCAATAAATAATTAAACAAATTTTATATCCAATTCAAGTATAAAAGCACATAACCTCGTTAGACTTCCTAATAAGAATTATACTTAGACATCCTAAAAGTAGGATAACAAGTGCTTTAGCTAAATCCTATATATAACCACCACTTTTGGTGGGTAGGAAGATGGCTTAAGAATTGACCTCACAAGATGGCTCATCACACCCTCTAACTATATTACAAACTACTTCTTCTCCCCCATACATGAAACAGGCATACAATGTTCACATCACAACATTCAAAAAACTAGCATTCAAATATAGAAGTAAAAACCTAACCATAAAATAACATAACGATTGAATCAAATGCTAAATGGACATAAAGATATATATCAAAAGAGATATTAAAGATCTATAAATCATCATAATTATGTAATAAATTGAAATCCAAGTGGCCACAATAGAAAAAATAAAATTCTAATCAAAGTATTCAAAGTAATGAATTATCTTCATACAATAAAAATTTAGATTCAAGAGAAACAAAAGTGTTGGTTTAAAAAAATAACTTAAAATGGAAACCAAATCAAAATAAAGTTTGACACATCACAAAATTTCACATTATGGCACTATGTGGCTAATGAAGCCATCATAGGAGAGAAGGAATAAATATAATCCCTGATTACCTCTTGTAAGTAAAATAAAAACACCACTCTCCATATGTACCCCAAAATATTCACAAGGATATATCAGATATAAGTAATAAATGTTATTATTTTTGAAACCACTAAGGGGAGGGTGAAGGAAAATACCATTCATAAAGAATCTATTATGCATGAATAACACATGGTATCTAAGGCATTCATGGTGCATATACCTAAAATAATTAGGTGTATACCTCATGCAAAGTTTAAAAGTGGGTTTTCAACTTATAAGAAGCTCCAATTCCTAGTATTTAACATAGTTTAAACAAATATAAACCTAATTTTAGTCCACCTTCTAACCCCATAATTCATTATTACTCACTCACTAAAGTAGAGATTCAGGGTTACACAACACACCACATTACCACATAACAAAAAATTCACCTATACATTATATATTTTCATGGGTACAAGTTAATTTACATAAGATTTACATGTGAGGCTTATGAAAAAGAAAAATTACTACTATATTTACATTTACAAAATTAAAAATTAGAACAATAACACAAATTTTGTATTTACACCACATCATACACATCACAAGTACACAATAATATTACTTACATAGGGATGGTCCATTTTTTGCAAGGTTTTTTACAAGCAAAATTATGTATGGGTTTACAAAATACATTATAATTAATCATGTACATAAATAACTAAAAAATTTAAGGGTGCACATGTTTGTCTTGAGATACATTATTTACGTTGGTCAAAAATCACACCATAATAAAAACACACAATTATACTGGTGACACATAAGGATATCGATAGCCTCATTATTATAACCAAGGCACATATGTCATCCTAATGATATTTATAATAACCATCTATTGCTACTATTGTTGAGAAGGAATAATAAATGGATACTCTACATTTAGAACCTAATGCTACAATGTATCTCAGAGAAATATGCATGTCTTTATGTCTGATCACTTATGAATCATAATTATTGCAATACCTCTATAGAGATAAGTATCATGAATTATTTTACAAAACTATAAGTACAAAATCTATTTGCCATGTCTATTATAAAATATATCTAAATCAACCATACCAGTATTCCCAAAGTTTCTAGTGATAAACTTAGGCTTTGATACCAATATGTCATGACCAATGTTTTTGTCCCAAAACCCATGTTTTTTTTGTTAATTTAATTTAATGATGTTTAATTATTCACTATGGTATTTAACTACTATGATTTGGTCAATGCAAAGCTAAAGTATGATACACTATCATGTAATGAGTGATTATTTCATATTATATAATATTTAAAATGAACATTGTCATACAAGCACAAATTAAGGGCATCCATCAACTATGGATATTACACTAAGTGTGTTCTCAAAGAACATCCTAAATTTAGTTGATATACCTACACAAAAGGGCATCCTAAGGGTTAATTTTATAAGTCTATGACCATTCCCTGAGCTTAGTACATATCTACAGTGATCCTATCACATGTAGAATTAGGGCTAGCTATAGATAACCCATTCCTAATGAGTTTAAGATTATAAAAAAGGAACAATTCCATAACAACATTCAATTTAAGGTTTAAAAATAGCCCCTAAGACATTTATTATAGATTTAGTCAAGTGCTTGAAATACTAATAACATAAAAAGTGTGAATTCACAAACCTTAAATAGGGCTATCCAAATAGGTATGATCACATGATTAATCACCAAAATATTTCTCCTTCAATTATTCCCTTGGGGTTATCATTTTGACTAAGGAAATATGAATATGCAAAGTGAATTTATATGATATATCTTAATAACATAGATTAGGGAGATAAAGATCTCATGGTTATAATATCTCATATATTTAAAAAATTACATTGAATAGCAAAACTTGACAAGGTCATAAATTGACTTATAACCAAAAAAAAAACCAACAATTACCAACATGATCTTAACTCATAAATTTTCACTTTTTGTTGTTGCAGTTAACCATAACATAAAGTTATTTATAGGATTAATCATTAACACTTTGGAACTACTATATATGTATCATATATAGAATATCTCACCACACTCTACCTAATAAATAATTATATCCTTAAATGGATTCAACATTTTATAATTAATTTTAATTAATGTCCATAATGTGTTTCTATACTAGGATTATTATTATGTCAATACATGCAGTTTTCATAACCTTTCATGGTCTAAATCTTACATGACTTCTTGTTTAATGTGTTATATATGAAAAATTATTATTATTATTATTATTATTATTATTATTATTATTATTATTTTGCTGTTGTTTTTATTCTTATTGTTTTTATTGTTATTGTTATTGTTATTGTTATTGTTATTGTTATTGTTATTGTTGTTCTTATTATTTTTATTTTTCTTCTTCTTCTTCTTCTTCTTCTTCTTCTTCTTATTACTATTACTATTAATATTATTATTAATATTATCATTATCATTATCATTATACTCCATTATTATTATTATTATTATTATTATTATTATTATCATTCTGTCTAAATTTCATTTATAACCATGTGTTTCATTATTTTAATATTTTTACACAAAATAACATTGTAATAAACATGTTATTATAGTAATAACATATTTTAAATTCATTTTAATAGACTTTACTATACAAGGTTATCTTCATCCTAGATTATTCTGCCTACAAAATTTCAAGTAACATTCATAGCTTCTATGATGCCTCTTAGTTTTTTATAGAGAAAAAGAGTAAGTTAAGATTGGTTTGCTAAATATATGTCACACTTTACACTTGTTCTTAAGAATAAAAAGAGTCAATATTGGTTTAATAAATTTATGTGCATCTATTCAAAATAGAAAAGTGACATTTTTAAAAGGAATTCAAGGGCCATTATTCAATTCATATGTACATATAAAAAATAATTTTTTTTATTAATCTATCTTGAAGCTCATGAAAGCACACTTTTTTAGAACTTATCATTAATGGGAGTAAGTGATTAGACCTCTTTTTATTTAAAAAAATACAAAACTATAGTGAAAATAAAATTTAACCTTTCCACTCAGTTGAAAGTTCACCTCAGCTAAAGCTTTACACTACACTAAATCATATACTACATACACAATACTAAATATCCAAAAATATGAGACCCTTGACTTTATCTAGGGATAAAAAAAAACCACATAAGGTATAATTTAAGGACTCAAAATTTAAAGGAAAATAAAAGAGTCTGACATTTTATTTTGAAAATATAGCCCAATTGCACCATACACAACCCTCATAGGTGAATTATTTTCAAACTAAAAATGAAGAAAATGGTATGAATATGAATAAATATAACTAATACTAAATAATCTCATAATTTTAATAATATTTTTACATTGAACTTATCTCTAACTTGAACCACATTAGTTTGTTTGTAAGGAAACCAAAGACTTTGTTGCATTGCCACATGGAAAATAAATAAATTAATAACCAACATGTTCAATAGATAAAGTGATATAGGAGACTTAAGAAAATATGTAAATCACAAATCACATTTAAATTGGAGAAACAAAACACCATATTGTCAACTAGCCACTTCTAAGGAAAACACCATGCTAAAAAATACCAACTATAAAAATTTGGCACATATAAAGAGAAAATAACATTTCCACATTATTAGTGATAAATATTAGGTAACCAAATCCATTTTTGTCACTTTAATACAAAAATAAATTATAAAATAAATAATAATGTTATTTTGACATAAAAAAGATAATGATACTACCCAAAATAAATAATCATGAGTAGGTTAAACTATGTTTTGATATCTCTTAAGTTATGAGAAATAACATTTCTCTAGTTACATCTATGATCAAAGAGCTATTTATCCAAGTGGAGTAATTATAATAAAGATGATAGAAATAAATATTCCTTATAAAAGTAATGTTATTTATTACCAACTGGTTACATTTATAGAGAAATATATAACAGGCAAAGTTTAGATTTGTATAATTAATCAATGGATTGAAGTGGGAAGTGAGTTACAAACTAACATCCTTTTAATACATTCATTTTCTTTAAAAAAATGGAAAGTTAAAAATAGAATTTAATTTCTTAGATTAACCTCACCTCACCCATGCACCTTGCTTATTTTTCTTCATTTTGTTCATTCCTCTCATTTTTTTCCCTTCCATCTAGGCCATTTAATTTAATCAATTCCTTTTGAAAAAATTGGACAACTTGCTTATTTTCTCACCCATGCATTCCACCAAGGTTGTAGATTAAAATTAATGCAAAATAAAAAAATTAATATACCACCAACCACTCTTATTAATTATAAACACTTCCCTTGGAGGCCAAAATAAAATTAAAATTTATAGGTAACCAATAAATTCCACCCACCCTAAGAATATTTAACCATGTGGAGATATAAAATAGATGGATATATGTTCACTATGAAATTGAAAATAAGTGCACATAAATCAGATTTCATGTCATTACATGCACCATAAATAATTATTGATGTCATTTCCATGAGGAATTGGGGCATTCCTATTCTTGGGACCTAGAAGATTAAAACATGTGTCTAAGTCATGTGTTAAAAAAACCTTTATTGAGTGATTTACAATGTTAAAGATATGGGATATTCACCATTATAATTTTGTTTATTTATATTTTTCTTACCTTTTTTAATTTTAATGATGGTATTATTATTTATTTAATTAATTATCATTCTTTTTAATTATTATTATTATTATCATATAAGAATATATAATTATATACTATTACATATGTATTAAATGCATCTATCTAATATATCTTAATTGATAATTATAAATTAATTTCATTATAACTTTTCAAATTTCCACAATCCACATTAATTAGTAACACAATTTAT
Source organism: Torreya grandis (assembly GCA_037957365.1). Lineage (NCBI taxonomy): Eukaryota > Viridiplantae > Streptophyta > Pinopsida > Cupressales > Taxaceae > Torreya > Torreya grandis. The sequence continues at coordinate 55,407 of JARHVA010001106.1, read as the reverse complement.
AATATTTTCCTATTGACTAAAGTCAAATGACATCGATCTCACTACTACACTTTGTCAACTTGAAGGATTATTACAGAGGGTGAAAGTATAAAAACTCTACCATATTTTCAATATAACATGATTTAAATGTCATATTTAATAATTGATAAAAGGTTTAAACTTCCCTAACATGAATAACCATAGACAACACAAGAAAACATAAGGTCAACACACTTAGATACCTAGGGGAATAATTTGGTTTCATATGAGAGTATTACAGACAAGAACATAGAATATAATGCCAAAGAATGATCCAAGGGGACCTCATAAAATAGGAATATTCAAATGCCACACAATCAAAAGGAAGTGACATATTCAAATGTTCAATCAATATAGAATGACATATTCAAATGTCTAAACAACATACAATGGCATAGGGGCCAACATGCAAGACATTTTTCAATTGTTACATAAGCAAGACAATATCAAACAGGAAGATACACTCAAGGAAGTGATAATGTGAATACATGACATAACTAACCAACATAAGAATCTCATACTAGTCCTTATAAATATTTGATAGTAAAAAATTCATGTAACATAGAATATCAAGTACACTATGAAAGATATGATCATGGACATAAACATGTTTAAGAATTATTATATAATATCAAAAATGATAATGTATAAATTATTATACATGATATGTAACCTATATCAATCATGAATAATAAATCATATCCCCCTAATATACTTTATGATGTGGGTAGAGTAGAGTTCTAACATATATAGGTGCATATATCATGAGCATATGGTATGCTTGTATCACAATCAAATGAATGAAAATATATGAGTATATAGATGAAGGTATTTGATGTATAATAATGTGAATAAAAAATCATATATGACAAATAGCTAGTACACATTAGAATGCTAAATATTTTTGTATTTTATGGGTTATTTGAATGTTTTTATATTTTATTGAATATTATATTTTTGATATTTTTGGAATATTTTATTTATTAAAAAGTAATGTTAAGCACAAAATATACTAAGAGAGGGTGAATCAGTATATTATATATCTTTTACTTAATCTGATTTTTTCTCTTTAACCACTTAATCACACATTCAAGATATGCAATAAAATTAAAACAATAACATGTACCACACAAGAGAGAGAGACAACATATTTTTACATGGAAACATAAAGTGGGAAAAGCCATGAAGAAAAATCTCAAGTATATGAATGAGAACAAACTCAAATTACAAATTTCACAAGCACAAACTTGTAGGAGAACCAACCCCTTTGTTGAGCACCAACACAAAAACTATTTTTGATCACCAACCCACATGAGCACCAACCCCTTAAAAATATTTGTGAGCACCAATCCATAGGAATACCAACCCATATTATGTATAAAAAACAACTATCTCTCAATGTTGCTTACTCAATAAATGATATAACTCTACAATATCTCCTCCTTTTCTCTCCTCTTTTATTATATAAAATAATTACAAAACCATGCACTCTCTTGCATATTTCAAATGTCTTCTCAAGAATTTATTTATAGCTTTTCAAATGACCTCTAGCATTCAACCTTTATGACCCTTTAATCTTCATGGAAACTAGCACCAAACTTGAATGACCCTTTGTATCCTTGCATTTAAAAATTCACATGGTGACCCTTCATAAGTAAATTCATCCTTTCCTCTTTTATCTTTATCTTGGTGATCTTCCAAATTACTTAAGGTGACTCTTCATGGAAAAATGTGCCATACCCTCTTTTGTCTTCACTTGGTGACTCTTGTAATTCCTCAAGATGACTCTTCATGGGAAAATGCATCCTATTCCTCTTTTGTCTTTACCCTATGTCGGGCCCTCTTTTGACTTTTATGCAACCAAATATATATTTTTTAATATTAAATAAATATTAACACACATTATCCAAAATATGACTATTAAAAACACCATTAATTCAATGGGGCCTTTATCACCAATGTTAGACCTTTGGCATCAATGATAATATTTCCAACAAATAAAAGATAGATAATTATTCCATGTAAGGGATGATCATAAGGTGATCTATACTTAGATTATGGTGAATCATACTGGTGATACTACCAAGGATCATGAATAGGTGTCATATTTGGATCTTGGGAGTCAATAATAATCTATGTATGATGCATAAGAATATGTGGTTGTGAATCAATAATATCAAAAGTATTAATTTTTGGAACCCATTTTTGAGTGATATTTATTTTATTTGGAGTATCAATAATTATAACATGTTTAATTTCTCTATGTAACTAGGTATGATGTGTAGGAGTAGATGATAACTATGTGGAGTCCATTGTAATCTCTGGTACAAAGGTCTCTCAAGTATAAGCTACTTAGGAAATAATATACATGTTGATTACCATTTGACATATGATTATCCTTAATAGTTTTGATAAGTAGCTGTTTGGGAATTAAATTTTCTTTTTCAAGTGGAAATTTATATAGAATCATCCTAATAACATACCAAATAATCTCTTTTATGGTATAACTAAAAAGGTATTAACCACATGTGTTGGACCAACCTCTAAAGGTAGGTCAATATCACCAATAACATGTTGTGATTTGCTAAATGCTCTAACTTTTTTGGTTGAGGGGTATAAATCATCATGTATATATCCAAAATGTGTAACATAATGTAAGCTGATGAGCAAGGTATACTTAAATAATTAAAGAATGAATATATGAGTCATTATATATAATTTCATTATCATCAAAGGATGTTGAGGGTATTTAAACCATATAAGGTGTTGCACATGTCTAAGTGACAATAAATTCATCTAATGGGTTCCCTTAATGTGGTTAAGGAGGATGTACATGGTATGCCATTTTTAATTTTGGGTCTTTATTAGAATGATCTTGTAATGGATTGTTAAATATATTTTGGTTTTGATGGTCACCAGGTTGTGAACCAAAATCCTTGGGAGGATAATCAAAAGTGAACTATTACTTACTAATAAGGTCTTAGATCTTGTTTTTTAATGTATAAAATATTGTTTTAGAATGAAAAGGCCTTAGTGATAGTCACAATATGCATTGAGTAGATGCACAAAGTTGAGGGACAAAAAAAGTGACACAATGAAAAATAGAAAGCATTTTTTGTAAAAGGTGTACGCACTTTAAAAAAAAATCCAATACAAGAATGAGGTTGGATTGGTCCTAACCTTAAAGGGCATACACCCTTTTTAGTCTAAAGGGTGTATTCCCTTTGGAATACAAATGATGTACACCCTTTGAAAAGGGTGTGCATCTTTTACATAGGGTGTATGCTCTTTTCAAGGGGCATTCATCCTTTGCATAGGATGTACACCCTTTGCAAGCCATGTATGATTTTTTTTTCAATTAAAAATTTAAAACCCATGTATTTTTTTTGTTTTTCAATCAGATGTATTTTATTTTGAAGGATAAATTTCGTAAAATACATGTTAAGTATACTTTCAATGTTAATTATACTTTAAGTATAAGTTTATATTTAATTTTATATTACATTTTATATTATTATACTTTAAATTTATTTTAAGTTTAAATTTAATTTTATATTCTTATAATTTAAATTTATTTTACTAAATATAAAAAATTAGGGTCATTCAACATCTTCTAAAATTGATTACATAGTTGTAGGAGTTACCATTTAGAAGATAGTTTTTTAAATTCTATTCCAGCCAATACTTAGTTTTTAAAATTTTAGGATCAGATGATAAAATGATAAGTGAGCTTAAAAATCATGTTACGTATGTAATAAATCTATACTATTTAGGATTAAACATCTATTTTACCTATTTAAGTATTCCCTATCTACTTTATCTACTTGAGTATATTCTACATGATTAAATAATTGAGCCATGGCTTGATCTCAAGGAGTATTCCATACTTAAATACACAAGCCATATCTTGATATTTACTATTCCCTACTAGTGTCAAATTAAGTGTTCCACTTACACAACCTTGTTTACTTTGTTGTCCTTTAGAAAAATTCTTACAATTAGGTCTCTTCCTAACCATAGATTATCTCTTGGTCTATCACAAAAAATATTCTAAGTATTGGTATTGAAATAATAATGACCTTATTCTTTATTATTATATCTTGACTTGTTAGCCTCTATATTCAAATAAAAATACACTTTCAATGATTTTAAATAGGGTACTTAGTCCTAAGATAGTAATCTACCTTCAAGTAAAACCTTTTTTTGACTCCTATAACATGAAATTATACATCCTCACTTATTTTAACAATAATATGAGGGTTTTAACAATTATTTGACTTAATCTTCTTAGGGTGTGAATAACTTCAACTCAAAACTTAGATGATAACAAATCTACCATTTGTAGGCCTATTAAGCCAAATTTTACCTCTTATGGACTTGATACAAAGAGGTTTATAAATACCTTGTGTTTTAGACTCATTCAATTTAAAAACTCAATGGAAATATCAAGAAAATGATACAAGACTCATAGGTGTCTTTACATAAACTCAAGATGCCAATTAGATCACCAAAGTGCCTAAAATATTGACTAAATCTTAAGCACTACTATAATATTATGTATAACATGTTTGGTCTTGAAAACGTATTATTAATCTAAGCTCATTAAATGATTTTTATAAATCTTTATTAATATTTTCAGAGACTATCTTTGAGGATAAGAAACCAATTTCCTTTATTGCTTTCTTAAGAATTATAATTCAATGGAAATTCTATGCTTTAGGTCTGAATGGCCTAATTTGCTTACTTGTAAGGATAGTGACTTGGATTAATTTTCAAATGATTTTAATGATTTTACTTTTAAGTATTCTATATTGTTTACATAATAATGTTAGACCTTCTGAAGAGGGTTTATACTCAATCAACAAAGTTGGAGATGTACTATACTTGGAGTTTACTATCTTTGCCTTGGAATATTATTAACAACCTTATTCTTAACATATAAAATAAAATTTAATTAATGGATCTATTAATATCCATAAATGAATAGCCTACAATGTGAAAATTATAAATTATATATATATGAATGATATAATCATTCATACATTACATCTACCATGTACTACATGTAGGTATTCGATCACTCATACATGACAACTTTATGTGGTCATGATATGGTCACTCATATTGGATACAAATTTAGCTAATAACCCTATTTCACTCCATTTTCACCTAATCCATTAACCCCTAACCCTAAACACTAAACCTTAAACCCTAAACATTAAAACCCAAACCCTAATCCATAAACCTTGAACCATGAACACTAAATAATATACCTAAACCCTAGACACTAAGCCCTAAACCCTAAACCATTAACCCTAATACATTATCCCTAAACCAAAAATAATAATACGTAAACCCTAAAATATTAACCCTAAACATATAAACATAAAACATTAAACCTTATAGTTTATACCCCTAGACCCTAAACCCTAAAACCAAAATGTAAGACCTTAACCGTAAACCCCAAACCATAAACCTAAACTCCTAAATCCTAAACCCTAAAACCTAAATTTAAGCCTTTAACCATAAAACCATAAGTCATAAACCTTAAACATTAACTCCTAAACCACTTTTTTTAAAACCAAATCTAAAACTAAAAACCCTAAACCCTAAACACTAAACCTAAATCCATAAACCCTTAACACTAAACCACAAACCATAAACCTAAAAACCCAAATCCTAAACCTAAAACCCCAAACCTTAAATCATAAACTCTAAACCATAAACACTAAATCCCAAGTCCTAAACCCTAAGACCTAATCCCCAAACACTAAATCCCAAACCCTAAATACCAAACATTAAGTTCTAATCCCCAAACCCTCAACCAAACCCCTAAGTCCAAAACCTTGAACCTTACACCCTAAACCCTAGTGTGAAACCATAAAACCAAAACCCTAACCCTAAACACCAAGCCCCAAACCCTAAAATCTAAACTCTTGATCTCTTGAGCCATAAACCATAAATCCCAAATCTTTAAGCATAGAATATAAATAATACATCCTATAACCTAATATTTAAGACATAACAATGAAAATTGAACCCTGAGTGCTAGGCCTTATACACTAAACCCTAAGTTGTGAATCTTGAACCATCAACCATAAACCTTAAACACTAAATTTATAGATCCTAAACCTCTAGCCATAAACCATAATTTTGAGTTATCACCTATATAGATAAAGGAGAGGGAGCATTTATTAAGCCATAACTTAAAATGATAGGGGTCATTATAACCTATATAAAGAAATGAGTGATTAGGGACATTCATGTATAAGGATTGAATATAGATTCAAGATGATTTCCTAAAAAAATTGGGTTTTTTAATCAATGGGTTTATCAATATGCATAAATGTCTAGCCTATAGCATTCAACCTATAACATACATATAATAATGATACAGTCATTCATACATTACGTTTACCCCATACCTAGTACCACATGTAGGTATTTTTTCACTCATACATGACATATTACTATATTCACAATACAATAACTAATAACAAAAATAAATTTAACTAATAACCCTAGTACACTCCATTTACACCTAAACCATTAACCCAAACTCTAAACCCTAAACATTATAAAACTTGAATGTTTAACACTAAACCTAAACCCTAAAGACCATAAACATTGAACACTTAACCCTAATAAATTATCCCTAAACCCAAAACAATAATACTTAAACCCCGAAACCTAGATGCTAAACATAGAACTTTAAAATTTTAAACACTAAAATTTGTACCCTAGACCCTAAGCCCTAAAACCTAAACTTTAAGCCCTTAACCCTAAAACATAAACCATAAGCCTAAAATCCTAAATCCTAAACACTGAACCATAAAACCTAATATTCAATTTCACACTCCCCTATTAGGAATACTTATAGTTGTGTATGTAGGAGGTCTGTATATGAATGTATGATATTTTATATGTACATGGTAGATTGGTTCCATAACTAAGACTATACCTCCACCATTGATGCTATGAGTCTTTTCCATGTCTCTAAACTTTATGAAGCTCATATACCAATTCAAACACTTATATTACAACCCTACAAGACACAAAACAACATACCACACACGTGTGCTTCATGAGCACTTATGGAACAAACACAGTTAAAACCAACTAACTCAAAGATGAGATCATTTCACTATGAAGGGGGGGTTGTAAATAGGCTACACTAAGCATTATATGTGTCCCTAATAATCAATCTTCCTCTAGAAAAGTGTTCTCATTGTATATAGTCATAATTGCCCTTCTTTAGACCTAATTTCAAATTTATCACTAAGATGATCATAAGTTTCTCAATCAAATCTATATAGGTAAGGGTATGACACATGTAAATGATCCTCAAATCTCTAGATCCATGAGGTAGATCTTAAAAGACCTCTAAATTAGAGTTACCACCTTCTCACTCGGTGATCACTCTCTATTCACTATGCCAATTTGGATTGGCTAAAGTGAAAGTGATTATATAAGTACTTATGTGCTTTGCTAAGGAAAGAAATGGATATGAGGAGGCTAGATCTCATTCTATCTTCTAAAGTGATCCTCATCCTTTGGGAATAATCTATAATAAAGACATCAAAAATTATCAAGAAAATCCATTATGTACCATGTTCATATAGATAAGGTACAAGTCAAATTGATAAGAAGGATACCTAGGGAGTCCTCTACAATTCCAAAACCATTTCCTAGTCAAACTAGCCTTTCAAGATGCCTTTTATTCCACTTCTTCCCAATTAGGTAATTAATAAGGGTTTTAGGTAGTTTTACCCCTTAAGGATAGTTCATAAAATTGTGGCATTAAAACCTTGAATAAATTCCACTAGATCCTTGCTTAGAACCCTTTCTAGCCTATCATAACTCTTTAGACTCCCATGTTAGGTATCCATACTGATGTGAGCTTTCAAACTTAGCCTCTTGAGTTCTTTAAGGCATTATGTTCATCCTATCATGTTTTTGAGCCATGAAATGATCTTTTTATGACCTTATCTACAAAATAAAGGTTATCACACACTTATATATCCCCATGGAGGTCCTCTAATGCTCTTCAAGGTTCAATTAGCGTTATAAGTGAGGCTACATCTACTTAGGGCTTTTAGGCTTAGTTAAGGCTTAGTAGGCCTAGTTTGCACATAGCTACTCATTAACAACTATGAGTATTTGTTATGATTTTTATGAATCCTATGTGTTTTCTCATGTTCAACACATCCTCTTACATCTCTTTTCAAGGTTTTGATAGTCTCTAACTCATTTCCTTACCCTTTTCATAATGAGAGTATAGGATTTTTACTCTTGGGAGTGCCCTCTATCTGAGACAAAATAGAGAATAATTTCCCTAATGTATTAGACAAAATTATTATATGAGGGGCTTGGTAAAGTTATGGTTACACTTTGTATAAATTTTTAGGGTTGGTTCACACTCCTAGCACCTCTAAACCTTATAAAATCTATGGCAAACTTCTTGAGCACTATATATGTGTAGGGTTTATGTGTCAACTATAAGTTAAGGCTTGTTCTTAGTTTCAGCTCCTATTTTATTGGCCTAAATATATAATTAGGTTTGTATAATCATGATTAAGGTGTTATAATCAAGTCTAGCACCCATTCTTTCTTTTTAACTCCTCAAAGCGTACTCTTTACTAACCTAGGCTTAAATTATAGTCAACTATGACTACATGCATACTAAAGAAGGGTATGCTTGTAGGTTCAATTTCTATATTATACCCTTATATAACATCTTCCATATATTTTATATATAATAACCCTAGTGCACTCCATTTACACCTAAACCATTAACCCCAAACCCCTAACCTTGAACACTAAACCTTAAACCCTAAACATTGAAACCTAAACCCTAAGCCATAAAAATTGAACCATGAACACTAAATGATATAATTAAAACCTATACCCTAATCCATATCTTGAAAGGATAGGTATAATTTTAACCTATATATATATATATATAGGAATGACTAGGGACATTCATATAAAAGGCTTGAAGGTGGATTCAAGATGAATTCCTAATAATTTGTGGGTTTTTTAATCAATGGGTCTATCAATATTCATAAATGTCTAGCCTATATCATTAATCCTATAGCATAAGTATAATAATGATACAATCATTCAAACATTACATCTACCCCATACCTGGTACAACATGTAGGTATGTTGTTATTCATACATGACATTTTCTTATATTCATATAAAATCACTCATACCAGACACAAATTTATCTAATTACCATAGTACACTCCATTTACACCTAAACCATTAACCCTAAAACCCAAAACCTAAACACCATAAACCTTGATTTTTGAACCCTAAACCTAAACCCTAAACAAACCTTCAATTTTGAACCCTAAACACCATAAAACTTGAACACTTAACCCTAATACATTATTCATAAACCCAAAATAATAATACCTAAAACCTAGACCCTAAACATAGAACCTTAAACCCTAGACTTTATATCCTAAACCCTAAGCCCTAAAACCTAAGCTTTAAGCCCTTAACCCTAAATCCCAAACCATAAACTTAAAATCCTAAATAGTAAAACACAAAACCTTAATCTTATAGGTCCTTAATATTACACTTTAAACTGTAAACACAAAATTCAAAATCATGACCCTTAAACCCTAAACATTGAACCCCAAACCCTAAACTCTAACCTAAAAACCAAAACCTTGACCCCTAAAATTTTAACACAAAACCCTAATCCTAAAATTGTAAGCATTAAATTGTAAACCTTTAAATTTAAACCCTAAACTAAAAACACAAAATTGTAGAACCTAAATCCAAAAACTAGATAATCTCTAAACCTTAAAACCTAAATGTTAGAACCCAAACAATCAACTCTAAATAATAAAATATATACTTTAAACCCTAAACCCTTAACCTAAAACCATAAAATTTAAATGTAAATAAAAAACACTAAATGTATATTTTGGAGACCACACTATATAGGAATGATGCAAGTATTGATATTTTACCTGAACCCCCTATCCACTTTCCTATCATAATTCCTACACAAGTGTGAATATTTCAATGCAAGGAGAAAACATGTCATAACAAAGTCAGTGGCACAAATGCTAATAATGAGAATAACTCATAAACATGATAAGATCCAAAATGACCTAGCCCTTTCACTCAATGATTTGGAAATAACTATGTTTAGAAGAACAATTTCACCTCATACAAAACAAGTGCAAAGAGGTAAATTTTTTATCTATCATCATTTTTAATCATCCCTCATCATTAAAAATGGATTTTTCCATGAAATTTCAAAGAGGATGTTATCTTATTTTCACCATTTAAATCATTCAACAATCTCCCTAGAATAATCCATCATGACCCTATCTAATCTGCTAGACATGAATGAAAATAATCAACCTAGTACACTCCAATCAAAACAAAAGGAATTGAAACACCATTAAATATTCATCTAAAAAATATATTGTTCAATCTAGAATAAATTTATACTAACTATTTGATAGAAACACACTCTACTAGATGAGGGAGTGACTAAGGATGATGATAGAGTCATGAGGTATGATGAGTGACAATTAAGGAATTGTTAGGGGCATTTAGGGATGATGATAGACAATGAGGGGTGATTAGGGATGATTAAGGATGATGAGGGTTGATGAGGGAGTGATTAGGGATGATGAGGGTTCTAATGAAATATGATGAAGGATTGACTGGGATGATAATAAATGATGATTTTTAATGAGGGAGTTATTAGGGATGATGAGGGATGATGAGAGTGTGACTAGGGATTATGTTCATGATGATGAGAGAGTGATTAGGTATGATTAGGGTTGATGAGGTTTAATGACATAGAGTGTTTAGGGATGATCAATGATAATGAGGGATGATGAGGAATTATGAGGGAATGACTATGGATGATGAGGGTTGATGAGAGAGTGATTAGTAACAATGAAGGATGATGATAGCTAATGAGGGAGTGATTAGGGATAATGAGGGATAATGAGAACTAGTGAGGGAATGAATAGAGATGATAAGTGAATATGAAGGTTAATGATGGAGTGATTAAGGATGATGAATATCAATAAAGGAGTGTCTTATGTGAATTTTTAGTGCTATAATATAACTTTATTCTACATGATTTTGGAATAATGCATGAGATTAGAATTAAAGAATACATGGATTGACCATCTATTAGACATTTATTTCAGAGTGTGGTATCTTTTTAGAATGAATTTGAATGATGTGTTTATTTATTATATTTCACATGGATTCTATTAGGGTGATTATCTACATTCATTTCAAGTATGAGTTATCATATCATGATTATAGGTAGATGTCATGTATGAGTGAATGCATACATTTATGTAATAGGTATGTGATAGATGTCATGTATGAGTGATTGTATCATGACTATAGGTATGTTACAAGTTACATGATACAAGGTAATCATTTGTGCATATTGATAGACCCATTTATTGAAAAACCCATAAATCATTTAAGAATCCACCTTCAAGCTCAGGTATTCAATTGGGTAGGGCATACTTAAGTAGGTAAAGTAGGTAAGGAATACTTGATTAGGTCAAATATAGGGCATAATCAATTATATAGATCTATTACATCTATAACATGATTGGTAACCTTGTTTCTCATTCTATAGTTTGATCTTAAAATTATAAAAGCTAAGTATTGGCTGGAATGGAGTTTGAAAAACTAACTTCTAAATGGTAACTCCTACATCTTTATAAGCAATTTCAAAATATGTTGAGTGGCCGTAATTTGTTATATTTAGTAAAATAAATTTAAAGTATAAGTTTACATTTAATTTTATATTAAATTAAATTTAAACTTATAATTAATGTTTATTTTACTAAATATATCCTTACAAAACATCAAACATGGCAAACAAATTGCAGTCTAAGGTTCTTAACAATAACCTATAGTTGTAAAATATATATATGTATGTATATGTATATGCATATGTATATGTATGCATGTTTCAATAGGATCAAATTGAAAAATAAAAAAATTACACTCCATAAAGGGTGTACACCCTTTATAAAGGATGCATACCCTTTTCAAAGGGTATGCACCCATTGCAAAGGGAGTGCACCCTTTGGAAAGGGTGTGTATCCTTTGCATAGGGCATACAACCTTTAAAATTTTCAATTTTTTTTTTTTTCATTTTCCTCCAAGTATGCCTTAGGTAAGGCTTGGAGAGGTCTGAACCTATCTTGAAACTAGGCATGGAGTATCCCACTTAGTTTATAATAAATTTAGGATTATTTTTCATCTTTATCGACACATCTGATCAAGAAAATTTTATTATATTTTAAAAAAAACTATATGGGTTTGTAGAGGAAAAATTTTACTTTTAAAATGTATAATTTTTTTAATGTTAGAATATTATTTATAGTTACTACTTTATTTATACACAACATACCTCATTATGGACTATATAAATATCATCACAAATTCCCTTATAAATTTTTGAATAGTAATCGAAAGTTTACAAAATTTATAGCTCAACATCCTACACATTGTCAACTATGCTTAAAAAATTATTTTCATGAAGTTAAGGTCAAAAAATTGTGTTCATACACTTGTAGTTTCAATTTTCCAATTATTTTGAATTGTAAAATTATTTAAAAATTATATATATAATAAAAAAATTTAAAAAATATATTCTCAACAATCTTCGATATTTCACCTATCTATATATGAAATTTCATACAAAAATTCAATCATTTAATTAAAAAAGTGTGTTCATACACATGCACTCTCCTTATCTATTTATAATAAATGACCAACCTATTTTCATAAATGCATCTATTTTGCACAATTTTATCATTTGGGTATTGTAAAAAATTATATATTTAGAAACTAAATTAAAAATTACATAATTCATGTTTTTATGTCATTGTCAAATTCCTTCTCAAAGTGTCTCTAACATTCTCTCCAATTTCTTGCATCTACCCCATAAACATCATATAATTTTGGTAGAGGTCAACTCATAACAAACTCTATAGGATATGGGTGAAATACAAGATGACACTCCAAAAGCTTCTTAAGTAGTGAATATGGAGGCATAGGTAATCTTGTAAATTATTTCTAAGGTACATTGGATAATATGAGGTGATTAGGTTTATATGACACTGCATTAGCCATTATCATTGTTTCCTTTTTAGGGTCTAAAGGATTTACCTTGTAGCTTGGTTCTATATTAAACTTGGTAGAATATGTATTCAATGTGTTTACTACATACTTAATCTTGTTTCAAGGAAATAGGTTTCATTTCTCAATCTCTAACAATATTTCATAAGGCATCATAATATTTAAAATTATTGAAACTAATAGACACACATAATGGGGCAAACAAAATTTTCTTAAACATGTCTTGAATCTCTTTATATTCCATTGTATTTGTCATTTTGTCTATCATTTTTTATACCTGAAGACATATTTATTGCTGGTTTCATTCTTCCTTATTTGATCTTATCAATTTGCACATATGAGATATTTTTAGTGATATTGATGGAGAAATGTACTATAAATTGATATGATAGTGGTTTAAATGTTTTCATTGTTTGGATGGTAAGTCATAGAACCATACTAAATCATAGTCCTTTAGGATATTCATAAAGTAGTTGGTAATTAATTTATCATTTGAAGTATAATCAAGGGATACTATATAAAATGATTAGATATGTTGTTTAGGATCATATTTTCCATCATAAAATATGAATCTGGGTGAAAGAAAACTAATTGGAAAAGGACACACATATATTAGGTTCTATAGGATGATGTAATAAATATTTTGAATCAATAAAATGAGTTTATTTCAAAGAATTTTATTCAATGCTCGTAACCTTAGATTTCAAATTTTTTATAACTTGGAGAAGAGTTTTAATTGTAGACCCATTGGGATTAATATTAAATACTTGAGAAGTCACGAAGGGGAATGAAAACATCAGATGTATTGATGTAGGAGTTCAAACCATAAATTGATTTCAATTATTTATTTTTCCCATGGAGGATGAATAGTAGTATGTCCATCTAAGGATTCACCATTATTGGATGTGGATCCACTAGCCTTACCATGGATATTGATTTCTTCTTGGGTAACATGTAAGAACACATTAATCAATTTTTTTTAATTTAAATGATTGATTAATTATTATTTATCTCCCATTTGAAATGATATTTTTTAACATTTTAAATATTTTATAAATGCAATTATAGTGGCTAAAGAAAATTGATAAACATAGATCTGTAGATTAGTGAAATAAAAAAGGTTAGAAAATTAAGAAACCTAGAGCAATATAGGAGTTTTGTAGAAATACTTGGTGGTCAGGTTCACCAAATATTTAACCCTAAATTTATAACTGTGGTGATAGGTTTAATACTATATAATTATTTTAAGCATAAGGGTGATAAACTAATCTATAGCAGTCCAATTAATTACAAAATTAGGTAAATGAATATCATGAATTATAAATCACCAAATTTCAAATATGTTAAATTAATTATAATACCAAGGAGAAATGATAGGTTTATTATGCACAAGTAGATCTTGGTTAAACACATGCAAAAGTGTATAAGATTAGGATTCTTAAATAGTCATCAGATTTTGGAAATGATTTTTTTAGAGCTACAGACATTATCATGGACCTTGGGACACTATTATCGATGCTACTATTTATGATGTGATTCAATTATCTAGTACATAATATCCATTAGATCTCAATTTGACTAAATTCATTTTTATGGATTTTTTCCACCTTTATGATGATGCCTTCATATCTGAAATATGATCTACCATTCTCTCCTTATTGATCAAACCCTAACTCTTCACCCTTCGAATGAGTTTTGTTGAAAATGGGTTAATAATATCATACTATTGTGTTAACCTAAAATAACCCTTTGTAAATGACTACTTACATAGCCAATACTCCAATGAGGGCCTCAAAATTATGTCATTCTCCCATGTGTGGGAGTGTGAATAATGGTTTAATATTTTATATATGCATGCATATAGTGATATAGCTTGTAATTTGACAAATACTACTCATTATATTTTATTTGGATGATTCAAACCTTCTATATGACTGATCCTATGATTGATATATAAATAAGGATGAATAGGTATAATAACTTTATTGTATTATTGATTGAGTGAGTCTTGGTAGGTATTTCATTATTTTTTATAGATGATTAGTGAGAAGGATTAGAGTTGTATTTATACCACACCTTTTTACAATATCATGGTAGGGTTAAATAAGTAAAATAGGCTGACCATAAGTTTCAAATAGTTGTCAATTTGAATTATATTTTATTACTAGACACTAAATAAGGATCTAGATACTAGAAATGATGCTAGTGTCTTGTTACTAGTAGTGTCTAGAAGAATAGAAAACAATTACATATCTATAACTGACAATGAAGGATATATATTAATTGTTAAGATTTATATAGTAGACAAGTGGTCTAGGTCATTATAATGATATGGGTTGGATTATAATATAATCATTTAGGCACAATGAGATGGTGAATGCGATTTTTTTGATAGTGGGAAGGTCAATAATTGAAGGGTAGATCTATGATTGGTATTTGTCAAATATAAAACATTGATATCTAATAAATTTTCAATTTTAGTATCTACAAGATATACTTTACTATACCTAGTGGCCATGTCAATATTGAGGGATTATTATTCCACACATTTTACTATTATAGGTTATATATTTATATGACTTTTGTACCATGTTAAGCTAATTTATTACACATGTCATTCTAATTACTCGTATATTACATAGTACTACATGGATGTGTAATTTTACTAAGATATGAAATTGATACATAGAGATAGTGTAGACTAGTATTTACTTGTTTTATGCTTTTTTTATGTTTTTAAACTATGTTATGATAGGTTATTTTGTGATATTCTATTGTGTGTGTCCTCTTGGCATTGTTTGAGACATTTTTATGTCCCTTGTGTGTGACACTTGGAATTATTTGATGTGACATATTTATGTCCTTTACATGTGTCCATTGGCCTTATTAATTATGACATCTTCATTTACATTATATGCATCCCTTATCATTACATATGACACTAAATCTTAATATTGTTGATATATTTATACTTGTTGAGCTTGAAGAGATTAAGTGGTTCCATGATCCATATCATGCAATATTAATGAATAATCTTGTTTATTTGTATTTAAATGATGGTTAATACTACATTTTTCATTGCTACATAAGTAGACATGACACTTATATGCCATGCATTACATATGTTACATACATGGATGAATTGACATACACATTACCATGATGACATACTCTCCACATGTTCACATGATTATACATGATGATATTTGTTGATGCCTAAATATGTATCACAAGGTGCTCAAAGTGTTTAAGAAACACTCTCATTTTTTAATTCAAAGAATTTAGAGCATGAGCTATATTTTTTGATAATCTTATTACTTATGATTGAATAGAGGTAGAATAAATGATTGTTTTACAATATTTATAATGTTTGGTGGTTGGGATCAACTATGGCCTATAAATATTTATAAATAAGAAGATAATATATGATAATTAAGGTGAATTATGTTCAATTATAAGTCTAAATCCAAACTAATATAGATATATACAATGAAGATTTAATCTAAAATGAATTGGTAGAAAAAAACAAAAGGAAGGGAAGGTCAGAGAGAAAATATGTTATTTTTGATCTTCATTCTAGATATTATGGCAAAGTTTAAATATCCTCCAAGCATGTACTTAAGACCAATGTATGATATGAAATAAATTAATCTCAAATATTACCACACATCAGAAAAACTTCTAAAGAATGTGAAAAATAATGCAAATAAGAACCAAGCTTACTTTAAATATTTACCCCTATAAGTAGATAGTTTATGCACATATAAAAATATAGAGAAAATAAAAAAAAGTAAACTAGAGAACTTTTAGTTATCCTAGCATAAGCACAAGTTAAAAAATTTACATTAAAAGGTACACACCAAGAATCTATAAGAAATATTCAAATATAGAATTAAAAAAAAATAAGTGAGAAAGAATCCATATAAAAATTCACACAAATAAAATGAGATAATATTTTCGTAATTCTCTACTAGCATTAGTTGTTCGAAGTTTACACTAGTTTTTAGATCAAAAAACTCCCTCCTCTTTAGAATTGATAATGTTTTTTTTATAAGGTGCAAAGAAACATGTCAATCAGTCATACCCAATCAAAAAAGTAAAAGTGTAGGGATATCTATCCTTACTACAAATGTTCTAGAAATACATTATAATTTCCCAATGGGTTGATTTATAGGTAGTGTGTTTTACAGATATCACATACCTTCACATAAAAAATATTCCACTTTAAAATGTTATATAATGCCAATTACAAAAAAATATTCTTAATTCAATTAAATTGACCCTAAGGTCTCTTTTACTACTAAAGTGTCTAGTTATCATTTGTACTTTGCTCTTTTACCCTTTGATACCACTCATCTATTAGTTTCAAATTAGACATAAGTTCCTTAAAACTTTCAACCTCTTGGTTTGTCTAGCTTCTAAGATCTTTGTCACTTCTTATTCCTAACTTCCTACTTATAAAATCACACAAAGCTCTATATTTTCCCTTAAAATATCTTCTTGAGCAAATAAGGCTATCAGTTTATTAAGTTGCTCACTAGTGGACTATAATTCCATTCTAGATCAAATTTTTTTCTTACACAGATGACTATTCAGCTTTCTAGCTTAATTATAGTGAATATAAGGTCACACTAATGTTTTTTTATTCTTTTAGGGTTTTTTGGGGTCTTACCAGTACTTTAATGGAATCTATGAGCATTAAATCACAATTTTCATGCCTTATACCATCTATTGGTTCATCTCTTTGCATCACCCAATCCAAAACATTTTTAATTCTATCATTTTATGCCCATGTGGCTTTACCATGACATCTTGCTCAATATTTTATTAGGTCTAAGGTATTTGAAAAGTCATCTTTAATTCATGCCATTGGATATATTCATATAGACCAATGTGGGTCATTGATCATGATTTAAGGAGTTAACTACCATTGGTTGCCTCTACTATTTTTTTTATGGTTATGACTTGTGTCATTATTGCATTCATCATAGCTACATTGAAAAGTCTTCATTTATTTTTCTCTATTGGATCATCTTCATCCAAGCTACCACATTCCATTAGATCTTGATCTGATACGAGGACCACCATTGATTACTTAATATCCTTTTAATGAAATGGTGACACCCATCACCACCACATTCATCTTAGAGCTTAATTGAAAGGTTGACTTGACATACACCATCAAATCATTTTCATGCAATAAAACATGGATCATTGATCCTATGTTGAAACATTAGACTATAAATTTAAACATGGATTAAAAAATATATAATTAATCATTGATATGCCATAGGCTAATAAAATATCAATTTAACTATTGAAGTATAAAGCCCAAAACATGTTCGTCTTCCAAGTGAAATTCTATTGAACCTACAAAACATAAGAAACAATATTTAGCAACCTTGGATAGGATAAAAGCATGATCATTTACAACATAAAGGACCTAGAAAAAGAATTTTGATTAAGGCCTTATAAGTATTAATAAATACAACTAGGACCTAAGTTTAAGTTTTAATCTAAGTTTGGAATAAAATGCTTTCTACATAAATTTTAATCCCCTTTTAAGAAAATCTAGGCTAAACATTCTAAGACTAAGGTTTTACATGTTTTAGATATGGATTCAATTAATCAATAAAAGCCCAAGGATTATTCAAAATAAAGAATCAAATTGTGAAGGTCAACTTTTGTCCATTCCAGATGGACTCCATGAATCATATCACTAGAAACATCCTTTTAAGTTGTAATTTTTGTAAATCACATTAAATTTCCCACTAATGGATTATGGGTCGAGTCATCTTTGAGTAGACACTTATATGATGAAATTAGGAATTTCATACATTTTTTAGGGCCTTTCTAATGTTCAATTAGGTTTTTAAGAAGATTTAATGGAATATTTATGTTTAATATTGCAAGTTAGACTATATTTAGACATTTTTATTTATGTCTCTAGATCATCAATGATCTCTATATCCTTTGTAAAGATATCTTTGCCTCACACCATTAGATCATTTTAATGTATTAACATAGTTTTTTAATCTCTAAAAGGTGCTTAGGATTTAATATATATTATGGATTGAGGTTGTGCCACCTAGTAGTCCCATGGGATTTCTAAGCTTTGCATCTATCACTTTTATCAACTCACACACTTTCACCATGTGGCAATCTCACGTTAACTCATATCTTCACTTGAAAAGTCTTCATTGATCTCATTTTGTTCAATCTGATGTGTACATTGTAACATGTACCATTGATCATCTAAACTTTCTTAGGCTTTAAGATGTGGACTATTGCTTGAATTTTTAACATTGAAGTCTCTCAATCATATCTATGCCCCATCTTAGATATGATAGAGAGAATTCATTATTATTTGGTTACAAATATGACACTTATCACCTTCTTGTTGTGTCAGGGGCTTTGTTGAGACTTTAACCATATATGTTCCATTTGATCATGATCCTTTACTTAGACATAGGTTATTGATCCTACATATAATAATGAAAGTTAAACTTGAAACTTAGGATAAAAAATTAAGCAAAGTTTTGAACATAATATACAAGGCCCCATGAATTTAAAAAGACTTAACATAAAGACTTTGGAATAGGGTTAGGAATGTAATAAAAATGACCCCACAAAAATAAAAGGATGTAGCCTAAAGGCATAGCCTAAGGTTTTCATCATATTAATCAATATGATAAACCTTAAGATAAGGTTTTAGACAAAGATTTATAACAAAGGGACCATGCAATTATTTAGACCAACCTAGGATTTTTTAGCGTAAGGTTTGGTTGTGTTGAAAAACATGACCAAGCCTTAGGATAAAAAATAAACTAAGTCCATGGTATGATAATTGTCTCGTGAAATTTTGAATTAAATTCAAAAGGGGACTTAGGTTAAAACATTAGGCATGGCCTAAACATAGATCCAATTAATATTGAACCAATGATAAATAAAGATCAACTTAAACATTAAACATGCTTATTATAAAATGAGATTCTATTGATCTTGCACCATAAGCAACAAGTTTAAGTGATAATGGAAGGGGTGAATCCATGATCATCCAAAACATGCCCATTAATCCAATTGATATTAGTTCCTATAGATAATAAGAAATATTAAAGTTAGGGTAGGGGAATAATAAGAACTTAAGATAAATCCTAAAATTAATTTTCTCATTTCAATTTGAAAAAATAAGGCTTTAATCCAAAGTCTTAGGCTAACATATAAAAATGACCATGGAAAAAACACTTAGTATGGCATTTGCTCCAAACAAAAGTCTCGAAGGGCACTTTTAATGGGTTAAAGGGCACTTTAAAAAGATTGAAAGGCAATTCAGTAGGGAAAAGGACCATTTCAAAACTCCCAAAGGGTAATCTTGGAGGGCAAATGTCCATTTCAAAACTTTTGAAGGGTACTTTACACAAAGCTCAAAGGGTAATCTTGGAGGGTAAAGGATCATTTCAAAAATCTCAAAGGGTAAGTATAAAGATAAGGTTCCTCTTAAAAAAATCTT
This sequence comes from Torreya grandis, assembly GCA_037957365.1. NCBI lineage: Eukaryota > Viridiplantae > Streptophyta > Pinopsida > Cupressales > Taxaceae > Torreya > Torreya grandis. The sequence goes on along the minus strand of JARHVA010001106.1, from coordinate 34,721 downwards.
GAAGTATATATTTTAAAATCTTAAGGACCTTCCAATAAACCCAAAGGGTATGTGTCCTTTATAAATATCTTGAAGGATAATTTTATTAAGATAAATATCACTTTAAAAAAGAGTTGTGGATAATTTACTATGGGTAAGATGTTTTGTGGTTCTTATATCAAAACAAATGTTTGAAACAAAAATATCAAAGGGTTACTTAAAAAAATTCTAAAACAAATATGCCAAAGGGTAAGTGCAAGAAGGTTGAAGGGCAATTTCATTGGATTAAATGCCAAATAGAATAAGTCTGTGAGGAAATTATTTTAGAAAAAATGTCTAAAATAATTGTCTTGACATAGATAAGTATGAAGGAATAGACCAATTGTACAAGTATAAAAATAATTATTGAATAAAATCTCAAAATTACTTAGACAAAGGATCTGAAACATAAACCCTAAAGGGTAATTCCTTTGGGACAAAGTTTTGAAGGAAAACCACAAAAAGACATGCTTGAAAGGTAGAAATAGATAACCAAAGGACCTTGCAAAAAATAGAAAGACCAATAAGGGGGATTAGGATATAAAAAGGACTAAGGATGGATGTTAGAATAAGGTTTAGTCTTGTTGAAAAATTTTACTAAGCCTTAGGACATAAAAATAAACCAAGCCCATAACACTATTTAAAAGGTTACCACGTAAAAAGCTCCCACTGGATTCAAATTTGAATATAAAAGGTATAGGCAAAACATTAAGCTAAGGTTACAAAATATTAATCAATTATATACCAAGGCTAGTAAAATATCAATTAAACATTGAATCATAAATACCCTAAGCATGTTCATTCCTAGATGGGTTGCATTGAACTTTTAGTCATAAACACAAATATCCAATGTTAACACTTTAGATAAGGTTAAACCAAAACTATGAAAATATATGTCAACCATACTATGGTGGATGATCTTAAAATACAAATAATGTGTAAACATAATAATGACACTTTGATCAATTGATTTTCAATTTCAAGGCACAAATTATCACATGGGTCCCCATTTTTTGTAAATAGGGATATGCTGACCTAAACACTATTTATATACATGATATGATATTATTAAATTTTATTTTTAGTTTAATAAATTACATGACACATCATTCATCTCAAAAGGGGAAAATTACAATTGGACTATCATAGAGATACATTCATTAATGAAAATAAGATGAGAGTTTGTGAACCAGAGTATAGATTTGAGAGATTTAGAATGGTATAAATATAAAACCAATTTAGTTATATGACATATATTGGCACATTAGTCCAAATTATCAGGGCATATTCCATATGAACTCACCTTACATATACTTGATTAAATATTCATACACACTTGGGTGCATATGTGTGGGCATATATACATTGTTCATATGAACAATAATTATAGGTTTCCAAACACACACACTTTAAACATTTAAGATACATGTTCTTAGATTCAACATATAGATTCATAAATTATTATCAGTGTGCAAATATTCAATAGGGATGATACTAATTCATACACATATAATCATTTTTAGAATCATGAGGATTGATATTGATTCATTCACATTTAAACATTTTTTAGTGAGCATTATTATATTTTTTTTTCAAAACACCTTTTTGATCTTCATCGAGTAGTTATCAACCTTGAATATATAAATCCATCATGTAGTAGTTAATTAATGTTTTTATGGAAAAAGCACATTGAGGTTAGATAATTATCAATGGCCATGAAATTATTTATATAAATCCCATCATATGGTTCCAATTATTTATCAAGGTTAAGTAGTTATTTAGGTTGGTAAATCATGCAGTTATCCTCATATTTATGAGGGTTGGGGAATGTTGTCTACCCAACCCAAGGTATTTCATAAATACATAAAGTTATGATTTAATCACCTTAAAATTCTCCATGGTTCAGCAAGAGGAAAAAACTCCAAGTGCTTCAATGGAAATCACCTTTCTTTAATGTTTTAACAAGGAAGTATCATCTACAACAAGTTGCAAAGGTAACATGGTTTTCACTAACACATAAATGTACTCATTATTTACTCTTTAATTTTAAAAATTCAAGTCTTTATTTCAAATAGAAATTTATATACATTGATTACCATATGTTTTTTATAGGTTTTGATTTTGAGTGACATGCACACTTGGAGCTTCGTATCAAATACAATGTGTGTTGTACACACTTATATATACCTTTTCCTTCTACTCTAGCAATTAAATTAATAGAATAAATTGAGAAATTTATAAAAACTCAAATTTAGTATTAAATACTTGATAATTAAAATATTTACATACATTTATCAAACATGACTTGTGTGTAAAAATATGTTCCTAACTTGATAATATCTCACACCTACCATGATACATTAAGAGTTTAGCCTTTACATTTTGTTTTTCAATCTATATAGGAACATCACTATCTATTTCAAACCTAAATATTATATTTCATATAAATCCCCATACCTTTGGTTGAGTTCTCCTATGTACAAGTCATTACCATTAGGTTGGTTTAGTATCATTAGTCGAGACCAACTTGTGCCTGTCGATAGTGAACTTATCATAATAATGGCTACTATTTAAAATAAAATATTTCCTTAAGGTCAACCTATTTAGATAACATGTTTGTGGTCTTATAAACTATCAATTTGGAATTATATATATATATATACAAATCAAGGCCTCACTTAATATGGAAATTTTAACTTATATGGTATGCATATATACACTTCTACGTGTTGAGAGAATCTTCCATATTATTCTTAAATTATAAATAAATCATTCTAAGTAGTCACAAGACAAGTTTTAAGTGTAAAAAATCTAATTCAAAAAAATAACTATCAAGTATCAAATACAAATCATTAGTGGCATTAATAGAGAAAAGGATCAACATTTCACAATCACAATAGGTGGGATAACTACATTTAGATTGATTTCCATCCTTGGAGTATTAGATACGTAAACAATGATCAACCATCAATAGAGGTGTTTAGGGTCAGCTCAACACATTATAATTTCCTAGTTTTATACAATATTTTTAGCCCTCAATATCACCCTAGGGTTACAAAGTCAACGAGGTTGATTTTTTAAGTTATGTGCATCATCATGGTTCAAAATGTCACGTAGAGAGATTTTAGAGACAAGCAAGTGACCGTAAACTCACAAAATCTATTTTATACACATGTCACTATCAAACATTACATGTTAATATTTATATTCAATATTAACTCATATCTAAATTAATTAACCCTATGTAGATAAAAAAAAAGATCCAAAACCTAAAAAACCACACACATACTTCAGTTCCATATTTAGTAACATAGATTCACATTCACATTATTATACTGTTAGGTTTTTGAAAACTAAATTAGGCTAAAATAGTACCACACCCAAATTGAGTCAAAAATTTACATAGATGTGATAACTTAATAAAAAAAATTGGTATGATATCCATAAGATATGATTAATAAGAAACAAATGTTAGGTATTATTCTCCCATATAAAAAATATGTGATTGTATATGAATCCATTTTATTTTTTATTATTATCATGTATAATAATATAAAAGTAAAAAAAAAGTATGCATGAGGCCACACATGAGAAAGAAAGGAACAAGGATCAAAATCTAGAAGAATGAAATGAGGAGGATTCTGAGCAACCTACTAGTATTCTATTCCAAAAATGAATTAGTATTTTTAGCCTTTTCCAGACATGATAAATCAAATTCAAGTATCTAAGTCCAAAACCTTATTGCATGAAATGGGTAGGTGCTAGTATATTTAATATAGGTAATCATACCTTAATTCAAAACAAATATTATATTATTTTTAGAAGATTCAATCTAATGAATCACTTTTAAATGTATCTACTATAACTACAACACCTTATCTTGAAAATATATAATGACCTATATGAAGGATCATATAGTAGGCATGAAAAATGATGGGCATGAGAAAAATTTACAAAAATATATTATATAGGGGTAGCCACTGAACCCTATTATGTGCACTATCTTTATCACTCAACATACCACTTCACCTTATATAAATACTTAAGAGAACATGAAACATAACATAAAAAATACTTATATTATGAGTGCTATCATGGATTACTAAGGTTTTAATAATATGAACAATAAAAGAAAAGAAACATGTATGGAAATAAAAGTTGAAATCAGGTTTGAAAATCATATTTATATATAAAAATCTAGAATCCTAGAAGTAAAGAAAGAATCACTAAGGGAAACATATAGTTTGGATAAGTTTAATATAATATACATGTTCATCAATATGTTTTACCATATTTTAGATTAGTTAATATTGTTAAGATATAAATGGGTGGATTACTCATATTATATAAAATATAAAAATAAACATATATCTGAAGCTAAAAAGAAGAAACTAGTTTGACACTTGCACTTAATTATTGTGTAAAATGCTAAGATGGATGAGATTCTTAAATTTTTATTGAACTATTCAATTTTGAGACTAAATTCAATAAATAAAAAATATAGAAAATTAGACTACAAGCCTTTAAGATTAGAAAATTTTTGGACATCCCTAGATAGTAATATTAGCATCTACCAAACTTAATCATTTCATATATGTTATTCTTATTTATCTATTATAGTAAATTCCATTATGCATACTTCTCTTTCATCTTTGTGTGTGATTCTAAGGTCTTAATTTGTGTACAATACCCATGAAGATGTATCCTTCTCTTGAAACTATAGTTCTAGTTTTGATAGTATGTTTAGGCATATAAAATGGGGAAAATATGGGTTGAGATGATAGAAACCACTCCTTGTTTAATGGTTGAGCACTAACTACACATTGATTACTTTGAGGAGATAATTTAAACTACATTTAGTTTTCTCTATTAGGTGTATGTGTGTAATTGAGTAGTGTTCATTCAATGTATATAATATATGGTCTAGATTTTGACACTTGTAAAATGACAACTTTGATTTAGATTTTGGGAGCTTAAAACTTGGATAAGACATGATCCTTGTGAATAATTGGTAAATTTGATAAAATAATTTATTCCCTTTGAATGTAATTTAGTGTACAAATATTTCCTTGATGAGTGCTATATAGGGAAATAACTATCATTTCATTAAATCTGGACATATTCTAGTTTATATTAAACCTTGAAACTGTTATTACTATATTTTTATAAAATCAAATATTTAAAATATTAAAATATAATTTTAATATTATTAGATTCCTTTTTAGATTTTAATGTAATTAGATATCATATTTTATGGATTCTAATTTAAAGGTTTTTTTGAATTCAATGTTAAATAATTATATTCTAAAAAGTAATTTGTTGAATGGATTCCATGTTTTTTGAAAATAATGGAAGTAATTAATATTTCATTTTTATGAAATAAATTCAAAATTTTTCATGATAAATTGAAACTCTAGTTTTGTTACATTCGATTTAAAAGTTGACATGATAAGTTGCAACTCTAGTTTTGATGTAATCGATTCAAAATTGGCCAAATAAATTGCAACAAATTTATTATTTTTTTAATCTTACTTATAAGTGTAACCAAGATATAAAGTATATACATGTCACATTTACCATGTTAATATCACTAAAAATATATTTTTAAATTTTACCACTAAAAATTTACAACAAATTAATCCTTGTAACACTTTAAACATCCAAATTATCATACATATCTATGCAACATTTAATATGGACAAGTTAAGACAAATAAATACTTGTAAAAATTGGAATAAAATTTTAATTTATTTAAATTAACTTATTTATAGTTGTGTAAATTTTAACTTATTTAAAACCATAATATAAGGTACCATTGTGTAAATTACCACAATCATTTTTTCTCTCTAAAAAATAAACTAATTGTTGAACTATTATCATAAACCACAAAAATAAATTTATTTTTAGAATTGCTTTTAAGTGTCAAATTATTATAAAAAAATATTCATTTAATGAAAATTTAATGCAATTTATTTAAAAACATTTCTTATATTTATGACAAATGTCATGTGTAGCAAAACTAACCTTAAATTATTTTAGCATGTGATTGTCTGTAGGGAAATAATTATTAAATGTATTTACAATGATATAATTCACCTTATTTTTATTTAATATTTTTATCATAAAATTAATCAATGAACACTATATTGAATTTATATAAACATCACTTAATCTATTTCCTAACCATCTCTAATGGTTTTTTGAATATTATAGGATTTATAAAACTTTTGTAATCAACATGAATTGATTCACAGTCTTTTTGGGTATATACAATTTCAAAGTAATTTCAGTTGAACATTATTTATTGAAGTAAGGAAGTCATAAAGTAATTCACATTTTATGATTTCAATGAAGTTTGTATCCCAATTTTGAAGGTATGTAGACAATTGTGAAACAACTCCTTTACTTTTGGTTTGATGAAGTAGTATTCATTTCTAAGCTCTATAGCATTGTTATGCCCAAATTCCTTGTATAAAGTTCCTTTTTATGAACTCTATTAACTAAAATAACATTTAAGTACCAAAAAATGAAAATTTATCATTTCTCTTCAAAAATTTTAATAATAAATTATTTTATTTCAAATAAAATTTGATTTCATCTAAATATTCAACTTACATTTAAATTTGTGAATCTATCTTTTCTTAATAACTAATTGTAAAAATAGAAAAAAAAAATTCCAACTAAATATAAAAGTAATTAACTTTCATCTAAATATGTAAGAGCAACATTTTATAGATAATCAATTATTTACATAAAAATAATTCCAAGTGATTATAAAATGTAACCACATTGCCTTTGTTTATATGGAAAAATAATTACCTTCATATATATATATATATATATAACCAAACATAAAATCAACTTCCATTAAAAATGAAAGATGGATATTTTATAAGTAACCACTTTTTTATGTTAAAATAACTCCACATGACTATAAAATTTAACCAAATTACCTTTAAATATATAAATTGTTGTAACAAATATAATTTAATAGTACCAATATAATTCAATCAAAGTCATTAATTATTATTTTGTATGTTTCCAAATAATGACACATATTTTAGTGCGTCACCACATGATTTAGCCATGTACATAAGTGGGTGAATATTTTTATATCAGAATGTAGAGTGCCATCAAATTTCCAGCTATGAGGCAATCTAAAGAAAATTGATTCTTGTTTGTCATGAAAAAGTATATTTTCTCACATATGAACAAAATATTTTCTATTCCATATAATTGTATGTAATTATATTAAAAAAAATCTTGTTTTTTCTATAAACTAACAAAATATTTATTTTCTTTGATCTAATCAAATTTTCACCAATTTCACATTGTGATATCTCCCCCCCTCCCCCCTAAACAAAAAAAAAATCCATGTTTTGTATCCATTTGAATTGTTAAATTAAAGAACATTGTATTATTGAGTGAATATAAATAAATTAAAACCTAATATCAAAATGTTTCCTTGTATTATTCAACAAGGGAGGGATAACTGTATGACTAACATGAATTATGAAAAATCTGTGTTTGGTTGGGAATATAAATTCAATTATCCCTGAAATTTTGAACATTCCTTGTAATCCCAATATTAATAAATTCTTTCGAATTAGAATTCTATCTAAAATAATCAACCAATACAAGAATTATTTTTCAATAAGGTGAGCAATAGTTTATTAAAGTAATTTATTTCCTCCTATGTGATATTTTGTGTTAAAAACTAAGAATAAAATTTTAGGATTTTTTTTAGTAAGGTGAGGAATAGTTTATTAAAATTAAGTTTTAAATGCCATTGTTGTGATATTTTATGTTATACATTAACAATTATAATTGAAGATTATGTATTTTATGATAAAATCATAATAGAAAAAAAAAATCTAATTTTTTTTCATAAAATTGTGATTAATTACAAGAAATTGAAACAATTGAAAAATTACGAATTGGGGCAATATAATTTTCACAATTATGTGTATTTTATAATTCAAACAAATATAAATGAAATTATATAACTATAAATAACATTAGATAATAATGAAATTTCAGAAATTCTCTATGAGAATTCAAGCATTAGACATTAATGTAGTTTTGAAAATGTTGAAAAACATGATTTTATATAAGCAATGCAAATTTAATTAACACTTTTTGTAGATAAATTATATTCTTTAAAAATTTTCCTTACATCATCTTGATAAAAAATTATGTATAGTTGTGTAAGCATTATCTCCATAAGCCATTTTCAATTTATTATTCTTTTTCAGAAGACACCTTTATTGAAACAATAAAAAATTTATCAGGTACACCTTTGTTTAGTGTAGTGACTACAATAGTACTTGAAAAATTAAATGGAATTAAAGTTTCCTTAAAAATTATGTCTAAATTATTAATAAATATTTATCCATTTTTATCACAATGCTTAGAACCCCAAAAAATAAAGGACATGCTTGCACTTTAGTTGTTAGTAATAGTTTCATTGTAGTTTCTTCTAGGTTGACATCTATATTAGATGTATACCATTGTAATTAAAAACTATGTAGATGTAACCATTAAAAACTAGGTCAAATATCTTCTTAGTTGTATTTTATCATTATTGGAAGATGTTATATTTTTTCAAATAATGGTTTTTAAATAAAAATCCTTATTAGTCGAGAATAAATAAATGTTTTTTAAGGCAACATAAAAAATAATAATATTGATATTTAGTTTTAGATTGCATTTATTTTAAATGTAATAGTAATATGTTAGTTGGTGTTTTACCTACATTCTTATTAATTTATAAATATTTTACATTTTCTCCATTTATATATACACATGTTAGAAAATTAAATCTATTTGGGTTCACTATATCTTGTTTATGTGTACATTTATTATATTTATAAATGCACTTTATCCTAGGTTTATGAGGTGTCATTGACATTTATAGTCTGATTATTATATTTGGACTCTCCACACATGTCATACACATCCTCCTTACTTTTAATAGGATTAGGGACACTTGACACACACATATATAACTCCTTATTATTTCTAGGTCTATTTATTGAGCTCTTCTCTTTCATTCTTCATAGACTACAATATTTATATTTATATTTCATCCTTTTGATGATATTTTGGCTTAAGTACATTCTCTCTCTTTATTTTCCTATATTTTTCATGCTATGTACTTGGATTCATTACTGCAATACTTTTAATAGATTATGAGGTTTTTCTCTATTTGATGATCTTTCCACTTGTCAAATCTCTTGAATCAACTTTTTGGTGTGATTTCACTTCAAATTAAAATTATTCCTTAAGTTTTTTTATTATTAAAAATTTTAATTCAATCTTTGGCTATATTATTTCATGGTATCAAGGGATTTTTTTAGATGTTGAATTTGAGTGTATGCAAGATTTTTTGTTGGATAAATTTAGTTTATTGAATTTTTTTAAGGGTTTACACCATTAGAAACCATTTTAAATTTATTTTAATCTTTTTATTAACCATAAACTAAATATTCTTAGTTTTTTATTCTATTTCCATTCTAAATTCATGTTGTAGGTAGCTCAATCAAGGAGTTTTTAAGTTATTTATTTTAATTTTAGATTCATGTTTACCTAAAATACATATAAAATAAGAGCCATATATTTTATTTAAAATATTAAATTTAATTTTTTGAGTTTTGTTAATATATAACTTAATAACATATTATTAAAATTTTAGAAAAAGCCATATCACCTTTTTTTAGAAATTATAAAAAAAATGTCCCTGATAGTTTTTTGTAAAAAAATAAAATGTGATTAAAAATTCTTTTTTTTTGACATTTTCCTCACTTTGTTTTTATGATATATATGGAATTGGTAAGTGTTTTTAAAATATTTTTAAAATTCGAAAATAAAAAAAAATTGGCTTTTAAAATAAAATCTTTTATTAATTCTTCAAAATAAGTATTTTTTCTTTTATTTTCTATAGAAAATTATAATCTAATATTAATAATAATAATAAATTACATTTATTATATGCTAATAAGAATTCCAAGGAAAAAATTACAATAAGAAGAGAGAACCTCCAAACAAAAAATACCCCTAGGGTACGAAACAAAAAAATGCCCTCCACATCATGGAAAGAGACATCACTAAAAAGAGAGGTCAACACCAATAAATATACCTTATGACTTAACCTCTAAAAAATAATACTTTAATGATAACTATGTCCCATATAATCTTCAATTCTAACTTTTTAACCTTTGTTTTTTTTAACATCCTACCAGACCCCATGAGAAGGCTCAATCGAGACCAACCACATATCTAAATTCTTGTAATTATTTGGTAATTTAGTAATCAAGAGTTCAAAATTCATATGAGTCATATTATCCTTATCAAAATCTGATGTCTCTGATTCATGAACTCATTTTACTCCCCCTAACAAATTGTATTTTGTAACAATCCTCATAGATGTGGTTTATTATTCTTCTCCTTCCATTATAGTGGGAGAAAAATACTCCCTTTGGGTTTCTAGTTCTCTAATTTTTTGTGTCTATTGAGTTCTGAATTACCTCTACTTGTTCCTCTTCTTCTTAATCTAGAATCTTCACCTTTTAAATGTAAGTTTCAATCCTTTTTTTGAAGAATGTGTATGTGGTTGAGGATAAGTAGCATGAGTATATCCTATTATCTTACAAATATGACATCAAAACATAATATTCTCAAAGTCCAATGGATGATTATGTTGTTTTTTATGCATCTAATGTATAATTTATCTGGTAGTCCCTTACTAAGATCAATATCCACCCAAATGCATGCAAAAGTGCATAATCCCACTATTGCTCTCTCATAATCATCTTCAATGAAAATTTCCATAGAGTTCCCTATCTCTCTAAAAGAACTACATAGATAAATAGGTAGATTGGGTAGGCAAACCCATATTGGCATTTTGTTAACTGAGTGAGAAATTGGATTGAATTCTCTAAACCAAGGAGTGAGATATAGTCCCACAATTTCATAAAACCAAAGACCATCCATAAAAACTCATTGATAGGATTCATTTTCAAAGAAATGGAAAACAAAAAAAACCTTGGAATAAAGGGATATTTGACACTAATTTGTATAATTTGAATGAATCCATTGAAACAATGTCATTTTAGTTGGCAAAAAACCATTAAATATGCAAATAAATATGCTTTTTTCTATTTCTATTTTATATTGTAACACATTTTCCTCTTAACTTTCCACAGTTGGCACCTCTTCAGCATGATCTATAATGTAAGCACTAGTATTGGGTGAAGGCTTCATAACACTAGATTTAGAAGTTGATTTATTAATTTTTCCCTTGAAATAACCTATTTTATAAGGAGATTCCATCCAAACACCCACAACTCCTTGTAATCTCAGCACCAAAAAAAAGTGGAGTATTTGCCTATGTCATATCCCTATAATGAATAAAAATACATTTTTATTTTTCCCTAAAATAAAAGGCGTTGATATTCCACTAGAATCCATTTTAAGATCTCTAAAAATAATTTAACATCAAACACAAGGTCTACTGGTTAAACCCATAAATAGATGCTTTTCCCGAGGGAATGAACCATTATATGATACCCATTATTTTTATCTCCAATGAAATTGCCTTGAGTAATTATGTCAAACAAATAATGTATCTTGATTTTGTCAAATATTTCATAAGTTTCCCATTTCATTCATCTTTGATGATGTGACACTATGAAAATATGGTCTTTGTTATTATCCTTTACTCTCTTGGGCTTGACCTCCATAGCCTACTCACCTTGTTAGAAACCTAAAACCATCATATTCCTTGGCACCACATCTTTTTATAGATTTTATTTTAACACTTTACATGCATCCTTTATGAACCCATAATTTACATATATAAAATCAATAACCCCTCTCACAAACATTCAAACCAAATCCATTCTCATATGACTAGTCAAATAACTATTTGTCTACATTTGAGGATCTAAATTCTACATAGAAACTTAGCTAGGATACTAAAACACATCCTTATAGACATATGATATAAATTAAAAAATATTTAAGGAGATCCATAGACTCCATAAACTCCGCATAAAATGAATTCAGATCAAAAACTACACTCAAATCAACCCATGTCACAATTGTTTTATTTAGAATTTTATCAAACAAGTTATGAGCATTCTTAGAACTTCCAAATTTGACATACAAGGTCAAAATTTTAATTTATAGATAAATAATTAGATCATAAGTATTATTCAACTTGTGTGAATGGATAAATGTACTATGTTTAAGGGATTTTTTGAGTTTAATAGTATATGAAATAGAGACCAATTTTTCCACTTCAATGATATTAACCTTATTTATAAAGAGTGAAACAACATTTATAGGTTTTTTTTATATTATCGATGCCTATGAGTGGTGTGAATATTTTGTGGAAATATAGTATCATGTTGGGAATACTTTACTTGGCTTAGTATGAAAGACTCCAATTTTTTGAGTCATGTGGAACAACATCTTCATCATCATCCTGATCCTCCAAGATCTTCCTAGTCTCATCAATATTATCAAGTCTTTTTAGGCCACTATATCCCTGGTCAACTATGGTATCATCTAAATGGGATATCTTAAGCTATAATAAGCCTCTTAAAATCATGCACTAGAAAGTGGGGATTGGCCTTACGAGTAACCCCATCAGTGCCTTGACCCTCCTCAAATTACTTACCCTCCACTCTTATAGTTTTTGGTGTAACCAAGAATTTATTGGTCTATATATAGTCATTCATACCAGATCCATAGGGTATATTTTTAAAATTTTAAAGATTCAAATGGAAGGAACCCCTATTGTTGTGAAGTGTAATATTGTGGACATTGAGATTGGTCATCTTAAGGGATTTTGAGTGGAGTTGCAGTTCTTATTCATGGCATCCCTCCTTATATTTATAATGTACCCTCTCTATTTTACTCATCCTAATTTTTGAGACAAAATGACTTTGATTTAGTAATAAATAAGTCTTTTTTTCATCCTCTCATAGAATGAGTTTTTATCTTATTTCCATGACATTTAATCTCATTTCTAAAAATAAATATTTTTTGGTCTCATCAAATGAATGTCATGTTTATGAAATTTTTGAGTCTTATTTCACTTGATATTAAGTGTCATTTATATTTACAAAGTGGTTTATTTTTTCATTAAATCAAAACATAAAAAATAACTATTGGCATTTTACCTTTTATGTAAATAAGAAGTATTAAAATTTTATATTATTTTTTAATTAAAATTAACTCTTGGAGTTTTATGTGTTGTCATATCATTGGTAATAATCTATTATTATTTGATTAAACATTAATGTTTAAACTTATCTTATCATTGGAGTTTATCTAAATTGTAAAATTAAACTTTCTTAAATCAATTTTTTTTCTTACTTTCAAATGAATTTTAAATTAGCCATGTTTATTGTGTTTAATAAGATTATGTAAACTATTGCCTTCAAAAATGATGAAATTATTTCTATTAAACATCAAATTACATGTCAAAATAACACTTTAAATGCTTTACAAGACTATTTTATTGAGCAAATGACAACCATGCAATATTCTACTATCACTTTAAATGTTAAATTTGCATATTTTGCACTTGATACTTGTTTAGACAATGAAACTCATTGTGATTATAAACACATTAAAACTTATTTAAACACATATTCTACCAACACCAACTTAAAAATTAATAACTTTATGGGTTGCTCGGGTGTTGGCTAGGTAGGTGGGAAGATAGTATTCTTGAACTTATTTTACCTAAATCTAATATAAATTGTAAATGTCTCAATTTTAATGAATCAACTGATTCTCATGTTATTTTTACATCTTATTATCCTCATAATTAAATGAATTATAATGTAACTTATTTTAATTTTAATGATTCTAGTGTTCATGCTATGGTTAAAATTATTAAACATTATGTGCATTGTGGAAAACATGGGCATCATATCTCTAATTATTGGAAATTACATCTATACAAATCTTATGGTATATCCACTCATGACACTTTGAATTTATATAAAATGATTAACTGTTCTAATTCTAAGTTTAAAAATATTTAGATTCCTAAAAATTATGTATCTTATAAAGACTTTGATGTGTCTTCATGTGATGTTTCTTTATTTTTTTCATGATGGATATATTTTGTAAGAGATGCATCTTTTTTTCCTTCATTTTGATAAACTCAATCTCTTTTATTTCATTAATCATTTTTTAATTCTTAGAAAATATGTTTTGATTATTTTTACTAACTTGTTTTTCATTTAAGATGTTTTATTTTTTGATGGAAGTTGTCTTTGATCATTTACCTTATTGTACATTTAATTTTATTAGATTATATTTGTAGATTGTATTTTTTGGCATATTGGTTGCTTAGAATGAAAGATTGGTGTTATTTTTCTTGTCTTGCAAGTTTCATGTATCATTTCTCCTTCTTGTTGGTGTTTGTTCATTTTAGATCAACCACAATGTCTAAAGAGGATTATTGGAGATTATTCATGATCACACCTTCATTCTTTTAACTTTAGGTGACACCTTCTTTTCTTTCTTTTTCAATATTTTATAATTCTTCTTGAATTAAGTTTCTATTAAGAGGATTATTGTGTAATTTTAAGTCCCTTCCTTGTTTGTAAAATGTTTCCTCCATTTTTTTACCCAAAATTAAGCTTAAGGGAGAGTGTTGGATAATTAATTTTATTTGGGTTCACTGTAAGTTTTTAGGTTTATCCTAAATCTTATTTTTATGTGTATTTATTATATTTATAAATAAAATTTATCTTAACATTATGAGGTGGAACTGAACTCTCTATTCCACTCATTATATTTTGAGTTACTTGCAGAAGTAACTCCTCCATCCCACATGTAAAACACATCCTTATCACTCGTAAGAGGATTAAGGACACTTGACATAAGCATGTTGAAGCTTGATCATATAACTCATTATTACTTCTAGATCTATTTATTGATATCTTCTCTCTCATTCTTTATATACTAAAATATTATTTTTTTCTCTTTAATAGTTGTGATGTTCTTTGGCTTAAGTTCACTCTATCTCTCTCTCAATTTATTCTTGCTATGTACTTGGAGATTCATTGTTGTAACACTATTAATATATTATGGGGTTTTTATTCATTGGATGGTTTCCCCAATTGTAAATTCTCTCACTTAACCATTTTGGTTTGATTTCACATCAAGGTAACATTTTTTCTTAATTTTTTTACTTATTTAATGTATGAATTAGATATTTAATAATTTATTTCAATACATAATTATTTAAAATAATAATTCAATAATTATTGAAAAGTAGATTCAAATAAACATTTTTAAGTAATGAATTTTTAAATAATTGTTAAGTAATATTTAATATCTATTTTTAATCTAATTGTAATAATTTATGCTGCATGATTTGATGTAGTTGTGTTTATCACAACCAATCACATGTTCTATTAAAATTCATCTTGTTGGTTATATGTGTCATCTATATATTTATTTTTATGAATGCATTATTCAATAGACAAACTTGTCTCCACATGAGCTAAAGTTTCACACTACTTTAATTCATAATATGTGCTCATCATTGTTTGTAATGGATTAACAAATTATACCACAAAACATACAAGTTTAGAATGAGAATTCAAAATTGTTTAGAATAGGAAGCCACCCATTCTAAAATGCAAGGAGAATTATAATATCTAGGAACATGTGGTCATCCATTCTCAAATAAAACTCAATTTAGATAGTATTGTTTAGTATATGTCATCCAAAGTATTATAAATATGAAAATAATTTAGTGGACATAAATTTTATGATATTACTAAACAATGTACTTACTCAGAGGCATAATGAGATATTTATAGTAATGTTTAAGCATCATCTCCTTATTTTTAATTTCTACTATAAATATAAATGAAGTCATCCTTAAATTTTTGGATTCTTGTCTCATTTTTGTGATTCCATTAAGTATTAAAATAGGGAATGATTATGTGTTACATATTGTGATCATATGGTTGTAATTTTTTTCAAATATCTCATAGTTAAGCATATATTACGATAAAAAAATCCTTATATAAATTGGATTTATAGTAAAAAAGGGTTTGCTATGTGACCAATCAAGCTATATTTCCAGTTATTCATGGAGCTTGTATTTTGAATTATAGATACAAAAATGTAAAAAATTATCAATAGTCCCTCAAACCCACCTTCCTCATTCAAAATATTGTAACATACTTTAAAAATGATTTCTTTATTGTCATTAAAATTTTGTTTGTATATGTTACATAATTATGAAAAAATTAAGATTTGACCAATAAAATAATAAATATGCATACATAATTCACTAAAATATACCCAATATATGAGATTAGATATATAATATTAGTTTGTTAGATATTGTCACAACATTGTAAAAATCAACAATAACCACCTCTAGACTAAGAGAATAAATATAGTTTTCTAGTGCTAAAAAATTTATATATAATAAAAAAGGAAATTAAAATTTACATGTGAAATCATAAGTATTGTTATCCTTTAGTTCAAAAATTTTAGTAACTAATGATACAATTCCATGAGGTTGATGGAATCCTTTGATATTTGCGTATCATATTCTATTTTTCTCTAACTCCCTTGTCCTATTTAAATATTTATTTTTAATTTTTATCTTTGAATTCCTGATATATTTGAAAAAATTTAGTTTAATAAATGTCAAAATTTTAAATCACATTTGATAGAATATATTTCATGAGAGATACTTATTTAAGAAATTGAGATTTATAACAGTCCATAACTTTCACCCTTGAGACTATGTTCTCTTTTACTATATTACAATAGTCTTTTTTTTTTTTACATCCACACTAGTTTTAATATTTTGTCTTAGCTAAAATTCTCCACTTATAAATTTATTTTCAAGTACATAAAATTCATCTAAAAAAACACTCCTTGTGCCTTTGAAGAATCTTACTATAAGACCATCCAATGAATTTACCTTTAAATTTTAGTCAGTATATTTTTTAGAGAAAAAAAGGTAGCACACAATTTTTATATAAATCAAAAACTAAAACCCAATTTCCCCATTTTTTTTGGAAGATGGATAAATGTTAACTAATCATTAAGACTATTGAATTTTTATTTTCCAAAAATATTCAAAAACTCTTTTTTAAAGGCATGTATGCGAATGTAGAATAGTTTTATATTAATCATACAATATAAAATAATTAAATGAATATTTTATTTTTATATTTTATATTTTTAGTTGAATTAAAATTAATTTAAAATACCTTTCATTTATCTACCTTATTATGGATAAAATTGAGCTATTGTGGTATTCTTTCCATGATCCATATGATCTTAGCTTTGTACAACCAATTAATAGAATTTGTGTCAACCCATGTCTTATTGACAATAATTGTTTGTAGATACTAATTATATAATATATTATGGATTTATAAAAAATAATATGGTAAATTTTTATTTTATTTTTTCATGAACAAAAGTAAACTCATGGTTTTCAAGATAATTTTTTGAGCTACGCTGGTATGTTGTCCATCAATAATTTATAAATGAGTCTTAGAATCAAATAATTCATGGTCGAACTCAATTTTCAAATATAACAAGTTTATTTTTGTAATGGAAACATATTTAATATCATTAAATTGGGACATGATTACACAACATAGAGATAACCAAGAAACTAATAGTAACTAAATCAAGGGATCAATACTGATATTTAGAAGGATCTTGGTGGCAACGTACAACTCTATTCTAAAATGATATTTCATTGAATAAGAAAATTTGAATGTATTGATATGTTAAATATATAATTTTTTTAAATTGTTTTTTAACTTCATTCAATATAGTTTTCTCCTTTGCAGATGCCCTTAGCTCTTAGAAGTGTGATACTGAAGTATCTTTTTATAATTGGGCCAAATTTTCCTCCTATATGTAAACATGTTGAATGAAAATATTATTTTCCATGTTATTTATACATACTCATGTGATGGGTGACATATGAAGTGAACACATATTGATAAAGTATTTTGAATGCTATTTTAATTCCATTAATAATACTCTGAATATTTTCCACTCTAGTGGTGTCTCCATATTTATATGGTTCTAATTTCCAACCATAATAATCTAATTAATCCTTTAGACATTTTAATGAATGAACCATGCCAATTTTTTTATATAATTTAACCTACAAATCCATTTCAATAATTTGTCATGATAACTTATTTTTGTTTATTTTCTTCACTTGAACACTTAATAAATTATATAAAATACACATCATGTTTAACACTATCCCAACCATTAGATTTTCCCATAACAACAAATAAAATAACCATAGGTTATTGTGACATTTATATGGATATTATATCTATATAAACCACTCATAATATCTTTTCTCCTAGTCCAATGCACCTTAAATAAATGAAATATCTTGGTAGGGTGTGACACCCACAACTGCCATTATTTCCTATTTTAAATAATTAGTCATAATATGTAAATTGGAATATGATTGTCAAAAATTAAATATATGTTTAAATAATGTTTTCAAACAATTTAAAAAATAATAATAAGATATATTAGTCACTAGTTCATAAATTTTAAAGGATAAGTATTATAACCCATTTATTCTCATAAGGTTGATTGAAGAATTTAAACATCCATATTGGCATTTTTTGATAATATTCTTATCTTGTGTAGAATGGAAACATGGTCATTCTAAAAAATATAGGAATAATATGATAAATTATTTATTATACTCTTATATTATTCATAAATTTAAATGGATGGTTATTATAACCCATAAATTATCATAGGGTTGATAGAACTCAAACATCCATATTGACCTCTATTGATAATATTATTATCTTATGTAAATTAAGCACATACCCATTCTAAATAAGATATGAATACCAACCTCCTAATTTATAATAAATATATCTTATTTAGAATGGTTAGTTTCCAATTCTAAACAAGTTGAGAATATTATCAATTAAGAGGTAATTATTCTTATCTTATGTACAATGAGCATGTGCCCATTCTACACAAGATAGGAATAATTTGAGAAAAAATGATCATATTCTTATTTTGTTCATAAATTTGAATAGAATATTATTATAAGTCATAACTTATCATTGGGTTAATATACTAAATTAAACCTCCATATTGTCTTGTGTAGAATGGGTGCATACCCATTCTGTACAAGATAGTAATAATGACCACTTAATTGATAGTATACCTATATTTTTTAGAATGGTAAGATACCCATATTGAAAAATATGGGAATATTATCAATTAATAGATAAATTTTCCTATATTATGTACAATGGGCATGTGCCCATTCTGCAAAATATAAGAAAAATATGAGCAATGAACATTTATATTCTTATCTTGTTTACAAATTGGAATGAATGGCTATTATAATTTGTATATTTTCATAGGGTTGATAGAATAAATTAAGCATTCATATTGGACTCCATTGATAATATTATTATATTTTGTATAATTGGAATGTGCCCATTCTACACAAGATATGAACAGTATGAGCAACAAAGACCTATATTATTATCTTGTGTAGAATGGGCACATGCCCATTATACATAAGATAATATTAGTGACCTCTTAATTAATAATATGAGAAATAAAATCCTACATTATTTATTTTTCATAATGGGCACATATCTATTCTACAAAAGATAAGAGTAATGACCTCTTAATTGTTAATATTATTACCTTATGTAGAATGTGTAGCTCTTCATTTTGAACAAGATAAGAATATAATCAATTAAGAATACAATATTACTATCTTTTGTAGAATAGGAAAATTCCCATTATGAATAAGACATGAATAATATTAAAAATAGAGGCCTATATTCTTAGCTTGTTTAGAATGTATAAATGACAATTCTACACAAGATAAGAATATTAGTTTATTAATTGATAATATGAGTACCAAAGGCCAATATTAATATCTTGTGTAGAATTGACACATGTAAATTATACATATAAGAATTTTAGAATATTACTTGATAATATTCCTATCCTATTCAAAATGGGAAACTACTAATTCTACACAAGATAAGAATATATGCCTCTAATGCTCATATTATTCCTACCTTATTCAGAATGAGTAGCTTCCCATTCAGAACTAGATATGAATATGAAACACATAGGAAAATATTATTATAATTGATAATATATTCTATCAAAAGGTAATTTATCAAGTTTTATACATCTATAACATGGACAAGACAACTTAATTTGAGATAACATCTATTTTTTTCCAAAACATTATTAAAAAAATATATACTTCAATTAATTCATGTGTGATTCAATTGATACTAATCAGTCTATTGACTATGCCCAAATCTATTTACACCTTAATTTTAACAATAAAAATTAATATACATATACATACATACATACATACATACATATATATATATATATATATATATATATATAATTTTTAAAATATTTTTTAGTTAAAATAAAAAAGTTCTAGTCAAATCTTAATCTTGATCCCATAATCAAGGTGAGTAACAGTTCACTGATATCAATTCTTTAATGGCATTATTCAATAAAAACAACTTAAATTCTTCATAACTCTCATATAGGAGATTTTACCCCCCATCCCCCTATTTTTAATGGCTTAATTTGTGTTAATACACCTTATAACATTTTAATGATGACATATAGATTATTTTGAATACTATGTAAATGCAAGTTTTATTTCCTAAATGTCCACAAATTAATTTTAACTACCACTAATATTTTAGACATTAATATACTAATAATAATAGATAGATTACTATTAAATAGTAACACAAATAAAAGTGGAAATTTTATCCACATAAAATGGTAAAAAAACTAGTAATTTTATTTATATTTTATTATGAAAGTAAATTAATGGTCAGAGTAAATTACTAAAAATATTTATATTGTAAGAAATAATCATTTTAATATTATAAAATATAAGAATTTTTACTATTCTTTAAAATAATTCTATGTTATGACACTATTAATTTTATTTATATTAATATTCCTTTAATTTTATGATTTTTGACACTGGCATGCATTATATTAGGATAATGCTTCATGAGACTTTATCTACCTTTTGGACATTTCAAATAGATTTGATGTACTTTATTTTTGTTCAAATTATAATATAACTTGAAAAGGTATTGTTGATGAAATTTGACCCCAAGTCAAATTTGGGTCACCCCATATAGTTTGAACTTTCATAGAGGTTTCCAATTTTTGTCATGATCTTGTCATGGTCTCTAGTGGTCCTAAATAGTCGTATATTGTCATGTGTGTCCTTATTTATCATTGTCCAAATTATTGTCTTAGGTTCACTTATTTAGTCTTAAGGTCAAGTACATGATCAAAAAATGGTCAAACAAGGTCAAAGGTCTATTATAGTCCAAAGTCATGATAAAAGGTTATTTTTACATCATTTGTATCATTTTATCATGCACTAGCCTTTTTTTAGCTCCTAATTGTAAAAAATGTCAATTTGGCCACTTTTAGGCCCATGTAGAAGAGTTGGATGTACCATTTAAAGAGGAGAATGTTTCAAAAGGATTCCAAATATCACCTGATGTTAGAGGTTGGGCATATAATGTTTATTAGTAGTTAGAGTCTAAGAAAAAAATAGTTCAACTCATAATCTTGGCAAAAGGACACTTTTCAAGCACTTATATGGACTTCCCAGATCCATTTTCAATTGCATGGTTTGGAAGTGATCCTTAGGTTCCCTTAGATAATTTTCTAGCTCTGGGCCAAGTTTTAGTTTGAACTGACACTCAAATACATTTTCTCCTACATCGCTACCTACATAAGCTCAAGAAGGCAAATTTGCATTGAATAGTATGGCCATGAGAGAGAGAATTAGGAGCTAAAATTTTGGAAATTGTTAGAGGTACATGTAATCTTGGTATCATTGCTTTGTATAATGGTGGCATATTCTTTATGAAAAAATTCCAATAGTGAAAATAGGTCACTATAGACTATCCATCTGAGAGGGGTTTGTTCTTACACCTATTTATACAACATAGAAATCTATAAAGATTAATGATTTTGAGGGTGTTGTATATAGGTCTTGGATATCCATTTCATGGTGGTTTCATTGGCCAACTCATCTCTACAAGGTGATTTCACTTGGAATAAGAACATCTTAGTTTGTAGGTTGTTTTAATGGGTTCTACTAAAAGTCTGTATTTTATCTTCATGGTAGTGATTCTTAGAGGTTTATAATGTTTCATTGTTCATGGAAACTCCCTTAGTTTCATGGTTTCATTTTTATTTTATCTCAAATGTATCTTTTTCTATGATCTTCAAGTATACTTAATTTTAGGAACATGATCTATGTTTGCATAGTCAAATGGAGGTTTGAAGTTCCAATTTGGTTCAAATACCAATAAAATGCCATAGTGTGAGGTCCTCGAAATCATATTTCACATGTTGAATCATGAGAGGTTAAAGATGGCAATCAACACACACTTTTAAAAGAAAAGTCATTGTTATTTCATGTTGTATGGATTGTAGGAATAGGTTGGGATACTCAGAGTATTGGTGGAATCTTGACACATATACTCATGTCTTCATATTAGCTTATCCACATCATTTCCCTCTCTTAGATTTCTCAAATCAACTAGAATGCTCCAATTCTACATACACTGACCTTTTTGATTGGTTGACTATGTAAAATATGTACAAGTTAGTTAGGTGGGTTGAAGTTGAAGCGATATAAGGTGGCTTGATATTTTCCTTAATTTTTGAAAACCATTAAGTAGTGAAAATGATAATGTAAAGTGGTTTAACATGGTGGAAAGACCTATGAATGCAAGAAAGTTATTTGGTAGTCCTAGATGGTTAAAAGGTGACATATAAGCCCTAGGCCTATATGTCTATATTTTTAACTAAGGCCAACCAAACCAACTTAAGGAAGTATAAATAATAAAATTTTAGCTTCATTAAAGATGAAAATAAGAGACAAACCCTTGAGAAGTAACTAGATCACTTGAGTAGTCAAGAAAAGAGGATAATGGGCTGAGTTAATAGTTAAATGACACCTACATCTATGCATAGTACCCTATATATATGGGAGCAAGGACAAGATGATTTAATAGTGTAAATAAATCTTTAGTCTCTATGCACACAAGTATAAAGAGTCATTTTTTATCTAGGCACATTCAAGCCTCATGTTAGGAGAGAGAACTTAGTTGCAAACCCCAACACATAGTCAATTACCATAATACATACATACAAGTGGTTGTATGAGGGTTAAGAAATCTTTAGCTCTGAATCAAGTAAAAAGAGTGGTGTTGAAAAAGGTTTAAACCAAATAAGAGGCCATAACCAAGTTCATGGGCCCAAAGGAAGATTAATTAATTATGGTGAGTAGGGTCTAAAATATCAAAACACAATCAAGATACCTAAAACATCATCTACAAGCTGAGGAAACATAGCCAACCCTTAAGCCCAAAGGGGAAATAGATAGGGGTATTTGAAGATAATTTTGAATCAGTCATATTTAAAAAAGTTTGAGACCATGATAATATCATTGTGTGAGTTGTAAGGTCCAAATAAGTAAACACCATAAACACAACCAAATTACCCTAAAATCACCTACAATGGGCCTATATGACTAAATTGGCCTCACACCTAAAAGAAGGAATATAGGATATATGATAAAGGATCTTAAGTTCTAAGTGAAACTTTATTAAATAAAAATGACCATTGAGATATAGTGATGAGATCTTAAATAAATCTAAAACCTAGTATCTAGTTCTAACCCCAAGGAACATCTACAAGTGGCTTACTTAAAAGAAAGTTGGTCTTAAGGATTAAAAAAGGAATATAAAGTGTGTTTGAAAGATGTTTGAGAATACATCTAAAGTATGTAAACAAATTAATAGGTATATTAACTATGGAGAAGGTCACTAAAGTGAGAAGACTAGGTTTATAACTCTATACACAATCATGAGCCTAATGTGTTACTTATAGGCATGTGTCAACATTAGTTCCCTAAGGAGATGAAGAAAAGAGATAGAGTTATTTGAGAATGATTAGAGCCTAATGGAACTCTAATAAACTATTTTCATGATACTGGAGTGATACAAAGGTGAATGTTGAGGGTCTAATACACTCAAGATATCTAATAGGTACATATATGCTACATACATGATTGAGTTGGTCCATTTTCAAGCTAAAAAAGAAGGTAAAGAACTATGAATATTTCTAGGATAGTGACAATAATTTTAATAATGTTTAAAAAATGTAATAAATATCTCATTGGAAATAATTATAACTATCAAGATGATAAAATACCAAATCATAGTCTAAGAGCTAGCTCTCACATAGTCACATGCAAGCTACAACCAACCTCTAGAAAAAATGTGTTTTGATGCCTCTCTAGGTCTAATAAAATTCTAAAATTTGGTATAGAGTATGGCCATGAGTTTAAAATTACACCCATGGTAGAACCAAGGTCATAATAATTGTGTACATATCCATTATTTTATCTTAGACCCTATCCACTCCTTGGACAAGGAACATTCAAGAGACTTGGGGATCTACTTGAGATAAAATGACATGAAAGTAATTTTAGTTAGTGATAGGTCATATAAAAAATTTCCATTCATTATCAAGTTTAAAAAAACTCAAGTTTTCACTCTAAGGCCCTTGAGGTCTAGCAAAGAGAGACAAGCTCTTAAACCTTAACACCTTGACAAGTGTACCCTGAGTATACAAAAGAGTAATGAGAAATTTATGAGTATGTATAATAATCGATAATAATGTTTCATATTTTTTTATCCTCTCACAATATTTATATGAAGTTTTTATATCCAAAACTCAAAATAGGCCTATCTCATACTAAAGAAACACTAAGCAAGCCATTCAAAGAGCAATTTCAGATGCTTAACCATTACTCACACTTTTCATGGGAGTATTATAATTTTTGTAAAGTTATGGGGGTATAATAATAAATTTTTATAAGTCTAAGGAGTTTATTTAATGATATTTTCTTTATGAACAATTGTTAAGACCCCAAGCAGGTCTGAAACCTCTCTTAAACCCTAATAGTGACTAGTCATGGGAAAATGAGCTCAAATTCACATATTATGACATATTTTTATCCTAAAACCTCTTTTATTTTATTTATTACTATAATTAGGTTACCATCATGAACTTTTTTTTTGACATCACTTATACAGATTGGTACAAATGCCCCATTTTTTCATGTTTTTAGTGTTTTATAGGTGTTGTAAGAAGGGAATAGCTTAAAAATCATGGTATGAGGTCATTTTGGACATTTTATACCCATAAAATTATAAAAAATATCACTATATATTCTATAGATGACTAAACTAGGCCCATTTTTCAAGGCAATCTCAAATAGGCTCAAAATGAGACTAGGTGGTAAGGTCATTTATTGGTTTGCATACTTCCACAGGCTCTCATGACCCCAAATTTGACATATATTTTGGTTTTATCATATATAAATTTAATAAAATTATTGTTTTTATTAAATACATGTGTTATAATTCTATATGAATAAAATAGGGTCCAAAGCAAGGATGCCTAATCGAGGCCTAATTCAAGAGAGAGAAAGGTAGAAAAAATGGATTTTCACTTAAATTATAAAGATGAAATTTGATATGTATTTGTAATGATATATAGGTTAATATAACATTCCATTATTTTTTCAATATAATATATACAACTCCAACAGAAGGAGATTTATAGGAAAAAGAGGCTACAAGGAAACTAGGGATATTGAAGGCTTAAAGAAAAAATGAGTTTTGGGGGGTTTTTACAATAACAAAATTGGTTTATTTAAGGATTTATAAAATGTTTTAAGTCCATTAATATATTTTTAATCAGATGGAGAAGATGCAATTGAGTTTTAGGCCACTTATACCAAACTAGGTGTGGGAAATAGAGAGTTACAAGACATCTATGGATATAACTGATGGAATGGTAGGTTAAAGGAGTTTCCTAATGCATTTAATATGTTAATTGAGATGATATATATAATTTAATGTCCAATTCATGATATATGATTCCATTTATCACTCCTTTCAAGTAAAGAAGGGTAGTTTCTAAGATGTTAGTCAAGGTGTCAAGAAAGTTTATAATTTTTATGCCACTTGTGAAGTTGGATATGATTTAGGAGTGAGAAAAATGTCCTTAGAGGTATGCTATATTGTATCATAAATCTTATTTTGGTTTAAAATCTCATTTACACTTTTATGTCTTCTTTTATCACCTCTCTCTCTTTCTCTCTCTATATATATATATATATATATATATATATACATATATATATGAGTAGCCACTTTTAGATAATTTTGGAAGATCCACACCTAGTATGGAAAAGCCCTAATGGTTTTAATACTATATTTAACTTTGAATAAAAATTTATAAACTGGTTTTGAGTTCATAATTTCTTTTCTAAGTGAGTGAATTAGTGGATAGTCGAATGATAAGTGATAATCATATATCCTTATGTTCTCTTTACTCTTTCATGTTTGGTGAGGGTATTCTACTCTATAATAGGTCACGTGAATTATAGTGTGTGTGTGTGTGTGTGTGTGTGTGTGTGTGTGTGTGTGTGTGTGTGTGTGTGTGTGTGTGTGTGTGTGTGTGTGTGTGTGTGTGTGTGTGTGTGTGTGTGTGTGTGTCTATGTGTGTAATTAATAAAATTAGTGTCTAAAATCATACCTCTTGTTAATTTACCTTGAGAAGGGCAATGCATATCACCTTTATGTTTGAAAGACTTATGTTAGACCAATCTAGGATGTTGAAGCTAGTCTTGTGAGTCATCTTTCATAGTGAAATTATATGGTATTGTAGTGGAGATAAATTTGGTGTATCACCTTATTATAATAGGTTAATTTCATGTTCTTTCTATCTCTTTTCATCCAACCAATCAAGTATTATAGGTGATAAACTATCAAAGATAAATCTAGGGAGATAGCCCTTCAATCTAAAGGTTTACCTTTACTATAGGCAACCCATAGGCCTAGAGGTAATCCAATGTTTCAATCAATTTGGAATAGGATTTAAAAACCTCTCCAAGGGTTCAAAATTATGTGATAATATTTCTATCACACATGGTGTGACTATTGCCTCAATCACATCTTTTCAAGGTGAATGTTGGCCTTGACAACATCACAAATACATAAGTGTGTTCTACTCAACATTTGTCAACTCTACTAAAGGTAATCTCTAGTTTTAGACCAAGTTTTATTATTAATTTTTTCATGCTTCATGGTTCTTACTAGGCCAGCTACTAGTAGAGATAATTATACTATTAATCCACTCCCTCAACCTAAAATTCCTCTTGAAGCTCAATATCCTAAGCCTATCTTGACATTTTAAAAGCAAGAAGATTTTTCAAGTCAAGAAGATAAAGAGAGTGAAGATGAATTTTAGGACAACATGGATATGTAGCGTTCTTTTCCATCCTTCAATACTAAAAATCCTATAAACCTCAATGACTATGATTATATCCCTCCCAATGTCACCAAGAGTGTTCCCACTTTCAATGGGGAAGTCCTATCACCCCAAGTGAGCATATTAACAAAAAAATTAAATTTTGAAATTTCCATAATGTCACTAAAGTTGACATTACATTTAGATTACTTACCATGTATCTTAGGGGAAAAATCCTTGATTGGTATAGAACATTACTAAGAGGATATATCACCACTTGGGATAAGTTTTGGGGATTTTCTGACTCAAAGGATTGAAGACGAGAGTGATCATACATCACTCATTCATCAGTTTAATGTGATTCAAATAGGTCTGATAAAAACTATGCATGACTTAAATGAGAGGTTTCAAAGAACATGGTATAGGTTTCCACCTCCCATGAAAACCCTTGTAGGTTTTTTTTTACCAACTTATCTTAGAGATAATGGGACTAATATAGTTATCATGTTACAATCCATGGGTGGGTACACGTTTCCTAAATCCTATGACATAGCCATTAGAGCCAAGAATATTTTAATCCAAGCTAGTAATCTTCTTCCAAAATTATCTATGCCTATTATATCTAGCATGTCTACTACTCCTCTAAATCTTTCTCTAATTTCAAGTTCAAATAAAAAGTCTAAAGCTGCCCTAAATAAATTAGAACATACCATTGATTGGGAAGCAATATCTAAGGCTGTAGAATCTCAAGTTAGGAAAGTAAATCTATAATTTGGATCTCACCAAAAATAATATTCATATCCTCCAAAATAAAATATATTCCCACCTCAATAATATGGTTGAGGGGACAAGGTTGGCTTAACTTCAATAGGCCACCCAATGCCTATAATCCAAACTCTACTCCCAACATAAGAGCGATAGTTCTAGTCTATTGTAGCTTAGTTCAAGGAAAATAATTTAAGCCCCAAGGATAGTATATGAATGCTAGTGAATGTAAGGGACAATATTTGGTAGCTAAAGGAGGACCTATTCCTTAATTGATAATAGAAAATGAAAGCTTCATGCAATCAAAATTCAATGAAGGGTGTGGTAGCCAAGGAGTGAGCTTGGAAAATTTTCAAGTGGAAGATACACTTATCCTAAACCAAATTACCTCATTTTAATATAATAAAATTTCAAATATAATATACTTGGGAGATGTTCAAGATGTTAATACAAGTTCAAACAATCTTCCTCCAAAGCCATAAGGTGTGAATGCAAATGTGGTAGCCCTTACAAGTCCTTCACCTCTCCAAAATCAAAATATAAAGGTGACTCAAAGTACTCCATTGACTCAAGATCAAGACACTTCATTGACTATAAGGATATAAAAAATGTTATTTTTCCTTATTTTAATATCATTGATTCTTTAAATAGTACAAAACTAGTATATCTCTTTGGGAAGTGCTCTACATACCTAGTCAAAAGGAAATATTTCAAGATCATATGTTTCAAATCCATATTAATCTTCAACCATAAATACATGGTGGTTTAGCCATCACAAATTATACTACTCACAGTTTTGAACCCTCTATCAAATCTGAAAAGGCCACACCTTTCTATCTCACTATCATTATGGGAGGTAAGTTAGTTCATTATTACATTGTGGATAGTGGGGCAAGTACTTCAGATATGCCCAAACTAGTTGAAGAAAAGTTGGGCTTAAAATATGATCCATATAGCAAGGGGGTGTTTCAATTTTATGGGACTCTATATAATTAAATAGGGATCATAAAAGGTTTGAAGTTATGCTTTCATGAATGTACAAGCTTTCCAATCATGCAAGACTTAGTGGTGGTTGATCTGCCTACTCACTTTGTTATTTATCTATCAAGAGACTTCATCACCAAGATAGTAGGATATATCTTAGTTAATTAGTTCTTCTTTGCCATTATAAAAAGTTATGGAGAAAAGGTAACTATTATAATGTAGCCATTGGATAATTTTTACATTGAGCCATATGTGGAAACAAGTTCTAATCTAAATTGTACCATCAATGATGAAGAAGAGCATGATATAGATGATAAATCATCTTCTAAAATTGAAGGTATCTCTGATATTTTCCTATATTAGTATGGAATTGACACCTATGGTCATGAGCCATATGATCTCAATAAAGAGACAAACCTTGGCACGTACATCATCCATGATGAAGTTGATGAACATTTTTAGGTAAGCCTTGATGATCCTTTTAAACAAGATATTAAGGGTAAATATCTTATTCATATACATGATGATGATGGTTTCCAAAGTATGATAGATCAAGATAATGAGGAAGATAATGCCATTCTACCTATCCAAGATTAATGATTCCATGGATATGATAGTCATGAAGAAGAAGATGATTTATGGCAGCAACTCCATGCCATAGTTCAAGAGTTTGAATAACTGAGTAAGCTAACTTTCCTTACTAAGAAGCATGAACCTGATGGCAATGTTATTTATGGACCTTATAAACATGATGGATAGTGTCCTATTGAGCATGAGAATGAGTGTAAAACTACTATCAATAAGGCTATATTTGTAAAGGATTTAAATCATGGCAAGGCATAAATGTGTGTGATTGAGGAACAATCCAAACCTCAGTCTAATGTTGAATCACTTTTAGACATGTTTGAGAAGCAAGAAGATAATTTTAATATTCCTAGACATCAAATACATTAGGGTCCAACTGAAGGTGATGTTGAGACAACTTTCATAGTTCCCAAGGAGTATAATGAAGAGCATGAAATAATCATCAATGAGATAAAGTAGGTTACACTATTGAGCGGTCCTAAAGAGGAACTACTAGGACCATTCCATGGAGTTTTAAATGGTGTACTTACAACTAGCATATGTCTTATGAATGGTAATATTTTTTTTCATATTCACAAGAAATTTTTTTTACAAGCATCCATCCAATGGTGACTTACTCTCATGGAGCAGTTGTTACTCAAGGAACATCCTTTTTGATCCTAGTTGAAGAAAGAGAAAGTATTTCACCACCTCAAACATGTTTTAAGGTCTATAATTATTAGGGTAGGTGTGTGTTGATTTGATTCTTTATGTTTTTTTTCCCTAAATTATTTGAGCATAGTGGGTGTTTATTTATTTTTGTGTTGTGTGGTGTGAGTTTGAAGTCTTTGAAAGGCATAGTAGTTTCAGATTATAATGAAGAGTGACTCCATACCCCAATAGAAGGAAAAGGTTACTAGTCCATTAGCATTGTATGCATCTACTCTTTTGAATCTCCAATAATGTTGACCAAATTTTACCCAAAGTCAAATTTGGGTCACCCCATATAGTTTAAAATTTCATAGAGGTGTCTAATGTTTGTCATGATCTTGTCATGGTCTCTAGTGGTCCTAAAATAGTCCTATATTATCATGAGTGTCATTGTTTATCATTGAACAAGTTTGGTCTAAGGTTCACTTGTTTAGTCTATGGTAAAGTACATGTTCAAAGTTTTATTATGGTATAAATTCATTTAATAAGGTTGTTTGGACATAATTTGTATCATATTATCATGCACTAACCTTTATTTGGATCCTAATTGCAAAAACTATCAATTTGGCCATTTTTGGGCCCATGTAGAAGAGGTAGATGTACCATTTTAATTAAAAAACATTTTAAAAATATTAAAAATGTCCTCAATGTCATAGGTTGGTTAGATAATGTTAATATTAGATAGACTCTGATAGAATCTCTATTTTAAGTCCTAATCTTGGTAAAAGGGCACTTTTCAATCACTTATATGACCTTCCAAGATATATTTTCAATTAAAAACGGTTTAAAAGTAACCCTTGGGATCCCCTAGACCATTTTATATGATGTACCAAGTTTAAGTTTGAACTAACACTCTAAACACTTTTTCTCCTCCATCAATGCCTTCATAAGCTCAAGAAGGTGAATTTGCATCGAATGGTATAGCTAAGAGAAATAGATAGTTAGGAGATAAAATTTTGTCCATTATTATGGGTCAAATAAATATTTAAATAAGTGGAATTTGTTTGCATAATGGTGGCCTATTATTTATGAACAATCACTAATAGTGATAATAGGTCATTATGGCCTATCCATTTGAGAGGGGTCTATTCTTGCACCTGTTGACCTAGCTCAAAAATTGACAAGGATTAATTATTTTTAGGGTGATTTTTAGAGGTCTTTTATCTCTCTTTCATCATGGTTTCATTGTCCAAATAATCTCCATGATGTTCTTTCACTTGGAATAAAAATGTCTTAGTGTGTCAAATGTTTCAGTGGGTTCTATTGAAAGTATCTATTTTATCTTCATGATAGTGATTATCATAGGTTTATAATGTTTAAATGTTCATGGAAACTCCCTAAGTTTCATGGTTATATTGTTATTTTATCTCATATGTTTCTTTGTCTATGATCTTCAAGTAAACATGCTTTTGGGAACATGATCTATGTTTCCATATCCCAATGGAGATTTGAAGTTCTAATTTGGTTCAAATACCATTAACATACCGTTTTTCATGTCCTAAAGATCATATTTCACATGTTGAATCATGACATGTTTAATATGGCAATCAATACACAATTTCAAAGGAGAAGACACATTTGTTTCATGTTGTACAAATTGTAGGAATAGGTTAGGATGCTAAGAGTATTGGTGGAATATTGACACATATCCTCATGTATTAATATAACCTTATCCACCTCAATGACCTCTCCTAGATTGATCAAATTGACTAGATTGCTCCAATTTAAATATATTAAACTTTTGCATTAGTTGATTGTGTACAATCTATACAAGTCAGTCAGGTGGGTTGAAGTTCAATTTACATAAGGTGTATTGATACTATAATTAAGTTTTGGAAACCATTAAAGAGTGATAATGGGAATGTAAAGTGGTTTAATAAGGTGGAAATACCTAAGAATGTGAGAAAGTTATTTTCTAGTCTTTGATGGTTAAAAGGTGACCAACATGCCCTAGGGCTGTAGGTCCATATTTTAAACTAAGGCTAACCAAAATAAATTAAATAATTTTAGAGTATGAAATTTTAGATTCATTATAAATTAAAAAAAGAGAAAAACACTTGAGAAGTAACTAGATCACTTGAGTAGTCAATAAAAGAGGATAATGAACCGAGTTAATAGTCAAATGACACCTACAGTTGTGCACAGTACCCTACATGGATGGGAGTAAGGATAAGATGATTTGATAGTGCCAATAAGTATTTATAATATATACACAAAATTGGAATGAGTCCATTTTTTCCTAGGCACCTTTAAGCTTCATGATAGGAGAGAGAACTCAATTCCAAACCCCAACACATAGTCAATATCCCTATAGGTACCTATGGGTGGTTATATGAGGGTTAAGTCATCTTCAATATTGAAGCAAGTAATAAGAGTTATGTTGAAAAAGGTTTTAACCCAATTATAATCCATTAATAATTTATAAAACCAAAATAAAGGTTAATAAATAATGGTGAGTAGGGTATAAAATATCAAAGACATAGTCATGATACCTAAAACATCATCTATAGGATGAGCAAACACAGTTAGACCTTAAGCCTAAAGGGGAGATAAATAGGGGTGTTTGAATATAATTTGGACCCAATAATATTCAATAAATCCTAATACCATGATATTATCACTATGTTATGAGTAAGGTCCAAATAAGTAAACACCATGAACATAACCAAATTACCCTATAAGCACCTGTAGTAGGCTTGTATGACTAAATTGGCCTCACACCTAAAAGAAGGAATAGAGGATATATGTTAAAGGATATTTAGTCTGAATTTGAAATTAAATAAATTTAAAGGACCATTTAAATATAATTATTATGTTTTAAACACATCTAAAACCCAGTATGGAGTCATAATGCCAAAGAACATCTACAGGTGACCTACTTGAAAGACAACTAGTCTTAAGGATAAAAAGAGTATAAAGGATGTTTAAAATATGTTTGAGAATACATATAAATTATTGAAAACAAATTCATAGGTTTATAAACCATGGATAAGGTTACTGAAGTGAGAAGACTGGGTTCCTAACTCTAAACATAGTCATGAGCCCTAATGTGCTACATATAGGCATGTATCAACATTAGTTCCCTAAGGAGATGAAGAGAAGAGACAAAGGTATTTGATAATGATTAGAGTATAATATAATTAAAATCAAATATTTTAATGAGATTTTAGGGATAAAAAGGTGAGTGGTTAGGATCTAATACACTCAAGATATCTAATAGGTACATACAGGCTACACATATGATTGGGTTGGTCCATTTTCAAGCTAAGAAAGAAGGTAAATAAATGTGAATAGGTATGGGATAGTGAATATAATTTAAATAATGTTTAAAAAATTTAATAAATATCTCATTTTAAACACTCAAACTTATCAAGATGATAAAATATCAAAGCAAAGTCTAAGAGCTAGCTCTCACATAATCACATGCAAGATACAACCAACCTTGAGCAAAATTGAGTTTTGAGGATAGAGGCCTAATAAAAATCTAAAATTTGTTGAAAAGTGTATTAGTGAGTTTAAAAACACACCCATTGTATAATAAAGGTCATACTAATAATAGTGGACATATCCACTATTTTGTCTCAGACCCCACCCACTCCTTGGATGAGGAACATTAAAGAGACTTGGGGATCTACTTGAGCTAAAAGGGAATAAAACAAGTCTCTAGATCTCATTAATGGAATATGAGGTATTTAAATGTCATATAAAAATTTTTCCATTCATTATAATGTGGAAAAATACTTAGGTTTCCACTCTAAGGCCCTTGAGGGCTAACAAAGAGAGAACAAGCTCTTAAACTCAAACACCCTGACTAGTGTACCTTGAACATACATAAGAGTAATTAAAAATTCCTAAGAATTTATAGTCATGTATATAAATTTTTCATATGTTCATGATCCTATAAAAATATTTAGATGAATTTTTGAGATTCAAAACTCAAAATAGGCCTATCGCATGCTTAAGAAACACTAAGCAAGCCATTTAAAGAGCAATTTTAGATGCTCATACCATTGTTCATAATTTTCATGGGAGTTTGAGACTTTTGGGATAGTTTAAGGGTATAATAATAATGTTTTACAATTGGAAGGATTTCATTTAATGATTTTTTCTTTATAAATAATTGTTAAGACCCTAAATAAGTCTAAAACCTCTCTTAAACCCTAATAGTGACCAATCATCGGAAAATGAGCTCAAAAGCATAATTGATGACATATTTTGATCCTAAAATATATTGGATG